>CM060950.1:93304786-93339367 GCA_030765055.1 Mantis religiosa
TATGAGAGAGAGAGAAGAGAGAGAGAGGTGCTGGGGTGAACGAGACAGACTAAAGTTACAAGACAGGGTTTAGGAAAGAGCCCATACTAAGATAAATGTGCAAGAGTCCTCCTCTGTATTGTAGCTGGTAGCGCGCCTGCCTTATGTTCAAGAGGATGAGTTATCTGGATAAGGTTTTTTCCGGGGTTTCTCCTTATTATGACAGATGAATATTAGGTAACTAAGCTCTGTGCACCTTGGGCTCACTGCAGTATCATATTATCCAATTCGTCCATCGTCCGATGTGACTTAACATTTGAGAACGCACAAAAAAAAAAAAAAAAATGCGATTAATCAAGACAGCTTTAGAACAGGACCTGATATAAACGGAGCTTTTCCATCCCTTTTCATTAGTTAATATCATGTATTATTCCAAATCAATCAAAGATTTCAAAATGCGCTTAATTGACTCATTTTAATGAACACCCATAGATAGAATCGCATATTTAAGGATTTGAATGCCATGACGTGCTTGGGTTTCCTAGGCCTAATGGCTAGTTATTTTTATTTTCTTTTATTTATGGATGCTCTTTAGTTGGAGTAGTTCTCTGCATCTCATTTTGTATTAGATGTGAAGGACCACTTAATTTTGCTCAAGGGCTCTTTATCGGGCTTGAAGCTCTTTACGTCCTGCAAATCGACTCGGGACCACCGACATGAGCTAGTTAATGGCTTGTTTATATCTAGTTGGGCTCTAAGGGCGTAGTAATTATAATGGACGCCAGGTATCGCTAGTGTAGAACACAGTGGAGAGTGACATGAAATTCATGAGGTAATTATTATTGCATAAACCACGTGATTGAAAGTTGTGAAGAACTTGTGAGGTAATGGATGGAAGTTTTCAGCACAGTGCGTCATGACTCAATAGAAATTGAGTTAATGTGGAGCGAGAAACTCGAGGGTTCAAATCTCAGCTAGTGCAAGTAAGAAAACAAATAATATCAGCAATAGATAAACAAAGGTTTGCGAAGGGTTATTGAAGATTCATGCGAAGGGTGAGGGAGGTTCGTCCAGGGGTGAGTAGGAGAAATATGTAGGGTGAAGGAGGGTTGAGGTGTAGAAATTTTTTGCACTTGGATAAAGTATGGTTATTTCTGTTTAATTTCTAATTTGGGAGGAGTTTTAAATGGTTTTGAGGAGCTGAAATTTTGTAGCTTTATATTAAAACCAAAAATGTTCAACTATTGGGATCCCTATTAGGAAATAACATTGAATAGATACTAATAACTACTAAAATAAGACAATAAAAGGAATTTTTAGTTCAAAAGTAGAGCGTGGAGCTGTACCTTTTCACCTTGTAAGGGTGAACCAAACAAGGAAGCCATGACTCAAGCGGTACGTATAGCTTCTTCAAGAAAATCCAATCTACTTTGAGGAATGATACAGTACAACATTTCTAACCTAGAATTTTTAGATTCAGTTCATCCAAATCAATATATATTTTCAAGCAGCACTCCCGACTTCCCCACCACCAAGAAGCTAACTTTCCGAAGAAATTGGATGTGAAACTTCGCTACTATTTAGCTTGTACTTTCTGCAGTGAAATAGGCGAAACATGTATGCGCAGGTATTGCTTGCTGGCGCAGCCTACGAGCAGCTACGGCCGATAGGCTAGCGATGATACACAAAAGTCTAGACACGGAGGGAAAGACCTCGCGCACTAACCGGCACAGACATTTGCGGCTAACACCCTGCTGAAGAAAGTGAAACACAGGAGGCCACGGACGCGCCGAAGTCCCTAACTACTTTCGGACTGGTAACAATAACTCATTAGGTTATAGAACCTTAAATTTCTAAGCGCTTTTCATTCTATACACTACCATAAATCATTATCTGAAACAATATTACTATTAGTTCAATCTTATATAATAAGGCATAGTGGTTAGAATTTGGATTAGGATTACTACGGAGGGGATTGGAAACTGCGACCAGTCCAGATCTAGTGTACCTATATCCAAGTGGGACTTCCCCGGAGGAAGGATGAGACGAGATGCGACGGAGGGAGGCCTTCCCAAAGAGCCACAACTGTGCTTAGGGCAGGGTCCCTAAATTTTACTTAGATGGAAACCCCCCTGCAGGCTAGGACAACGCACATTCCCCGCTACTTGGTCCCAGCAGCCGGTTCGGAGACTGCCAGCCGACCTACTGGAGTTGAAGGTGGCTCACTCTGAGCATATCATCCTGCCATGCACCGCCGAGATATCCGCCGACGCTGAGAGAGTCCATCAGATGAGAGATGATGTGAAATGATAACAGAGATGAAACTGAGGGACAGGAAATTCGGGGGATGTATTTAACCTATCCAGCACTAGACCGGTGTCCCAGGAAAACCCCGAAAAAGCCCATGGGTGAGGTAGGTCGGCTACAGAATTCGAACTCATGCCTCCCGAATACAGGCCACAGACGAAGTCGTTTGAGCCATCCCTCACGGTAGACATAGTAGTTAAATCTTAATTTTATAATTTTCCTTTACAAAAGGCAGGCATATACGGAAACTTAAACCATATAATGGATGCAAAACGTTGGAGAAAGTTGGCAAAATATAAAATATGTATTATTATGTATATGAATTACATTTTTATAAGTTAACTAATGTAACCTACAGTCATATTGCCCAACAGAGCACATAAACTCTAGGTGACCTGAAGCCCTATTTTAAGTGACTGATGGAACGTCTGCCATAATGTGTTTATCATAATCTTTAATTGTTGTACTACGCTATTTTCATAGAGACAGCCACAAATACAAAGAATTGTTACTATTATTGTAACTTTGTCTAAGCTACCTGCTGTTGCTAAGAAAATACCATAGCGAAAAGAATGAAGATTAAGTTATATAAGTATGAAACGTCCTTTCGAGAAAACGAGAAGAGGGATTTTTTGATTAGTTTTAAATCATAAATTAGCCTTTAAAATAACAATGGGGTTTAACTAAACTGTATGATTTTAATTACACACATACATTCTGGCAAGAAAGTACCGGAAATTGAACATATAAACATCTAGAATAAGAGGGCAGTCGAAATTATTGGTGTCGCTAAGTTGGTACACCTTTCCTCTATACCCACGCCGAGTTTGACTGTCATCTGTCATATAGTTGGTTTACAGGGCACCATTTTATTAGTACATCTCAAAGGTGTGTTGCGATTTCACAATGAATAAAAATATTGAACAAAGAATCTGTCTCAAATTTTGGATTGCAAATGGTAGTTCTTGTGCCGAATCGCTGAAAATGTTACAGAGGACTGACGATGAATCGAATTTATAAAAACACTGACGTATGAGAGGTACAGCAAATTCAGAAGTGGTCGAGATGTGGTGGAAGATTTGCCTCGCTCTGGTGGGATATCAACAGTTTCATATGGAATGAACATCGCTAAAGTAAGGGAAATGGTGTCTGAAAATCGCTATTTAGGTCAGAGAGAGAGAGAGAGAGAGAGAGAGAGAGAGAGAGAGAGAGAGAGAGAGAGAGAGAGAGGAGAGAGAGAGAGAGAGAGAGAGAGAGAGAGAGAGAGAGAGAGAGAGAGAGAGAGAGAGAGAGAGAGAGAGAGAGAGAGAGAGAGAGAGAGAGAGAGAGAGAGAGAGAGAGCCGCTGAACTTTCTGTGTCTCGTGAATCCACTCGCGCCATTTTAAACGATTGTTTGGGACTGGCACGCGTTGCCGTTCTATTAGTTTCAAAAACTTGAACTTTCTGCAAAAACACAATCGCGTAAGGATCGCTGAAGACATGCTAGAACGATCCAACTCTGACCCAACATTCATGAAACTTATTGTATCTGGTGATGAGACCTGGGTTTACGAGTTTGACACGTAAACCAGTCAACAAGCTTCCGAGTGGCGCCTTCCAACTGAAGCGAAACCCAAAAGGGTACGTCAAACTCAATCAAAACTGAAAGTCATTTTATACGTTTTTTTTCGATTATCATGGTGTCGTGCATTCGGAATTGTTGCCAGAAGTTCACACGGTAAATAAAGACTGTTATCTGAGTGTTATGGGATGTTTGAGAGAACAAGCACGGGAAAAAAACAGATTTCTGGAATGACAACTCATGGATTCTGCACCACAATAGCGCCCCAACTCACAAGGCTATCATTGTGAACGAATTTATGGTCAAAAACTCAACAAATCTCATCGAACAACCTGCGTATTCACCTGATCTGGCCCCGGCCGACTTCTTTCTCTTTCCAAAACTCAAGTTAACACTTCGAGGCACCCGTTATCAGTCCATAGAAGACATAGAGAAGAATTCATTGTAAAATCGCAACACACCTTTGAGATGCTCTAACAAAATGGGGCCCTATAATCAAACTAGATGACAGATGAGAAACTCCGCCTGGCTGTAGAGAAAATATGTACGAACTTAGCGATAACAATAATTCGAATCCCCTTATATACGAGATTTTTATGTGATCAGTTCCCGGTACTTTTTTGACGCGGTAGTAGATTAAAACCAAGAAAATAATGTTTTATGATCTAATTTTAATTATGTGATGTTACGTGAAATCTCTTTAAAAGATAAGATTACACTATGTTAAGTGTCACGGATAATAAAGATACCATTTCAACATCATCCTAGAAATTCAGCACAAAGTGTTCATAGAGCATGAGTGTTCCCGGTAATTTCTTTCACAACTTTAGTCGAGCTTAAATTTTAGAAATAAAAATATGGAATCAGTTATTGGAGATAAGACCGCAAATTTGAAGAAAGTAATGTTGACCACCAGTCATATAATATTACCTCCTCTTTTTCAGGGCGGCGACTTTTTACGGGAGCTGGGGAAATAATCCGAGACAAGATACCCGTCTCCAGTTAGGGATATATTGGTGGTGGAGTTAAATGGCTACAATTTATTCTTTGGCAGTTGAACTGATTTGTATACATTACATATCATATTCAAGGTTAGGGTTTCACGCATAAGAAACTGCTATCTAGATATATTATTGTAAAATCTTCCATTAACTTTTAGTCTTTATACAGTTATATTTCACATTCCAAACGCAGAGCACATCGATATAGAATTCTATTTTAATTAGCTAATATTATCGTGTATGGTGACCTTGAAATACTGTAGCAGTAGCAGAGTTATGAATAGTCATATTGCTGAAAACATAAATTCAGTCAAAAAAGTCATAGTAATTTTGTGCTGACTGAGCTGCTGATACAAGTGTTTTCTCCTCTTCAGAAACGAGAAAGAGAGCTCTAAGCTATTTCGAAATTATCTAAAACCACTTAAGAAGAATATTCTCTGCTCTCTGAGAGGATCTTTCAGGGCATGAAATTCCTGTGTGAACGCATTGTGTTAAGATAAATATTCCTTATTATTAGAAACACATCAGAAAGCAACAATGACTTGTTACAAAGCATAACGTAAGTAAATTATTTTATTTCAAACTAATATGTCATGAGGGCCCTTTTACGTGAGGCCATTCAAAGGAAATTGTGATTTCTACGTAATTCAGAACTCATATTTATATAGTGTTGTTCCGAACTGCATGTGTTAAATGACTAATTAGTTGGAAAGCATGACTTAATATATTTTTTATCTCAGGGCGTAAAATACATATAGTTAATTTACTCACCCGAAACCTGATCGCATTTTATCAGTCTTCCAGTCTTCTTGGAAGTTTGTCTAGTTGGAGGAGAAAACATTAAAACTTTTTCGATTTTTAAAAGAGTAAGATTGTTCCTAGACATCTGCATTATTTCAAAATACCTTGAGATGTCCTTTACATTGGCAATCTGCATATTAGAGGGTACTCATAAGGAGGAGTTGAAGTTAAATATTTTAATATTTAAGGAAATAAAAGCTAAGTAATATTTATTAATGGTTTTAGAAGTAATATTGTCAAGTTTATATTACAATTTAGAGTCCATTTGTGATATAACTGAAACAGTTATCTTCAACATAACCGAGTTCTTTTATGGATAACTGTATGAAGTACAATAAGGATATTGCTGGCTTGATGGTACATATTTTTAGATTGAGAAGCGCTGTAAGTCTTTGGAGCTCTGTTCAAGGAAAAAAAGTTCTGTACAACTGAACTGCATGTAAACAGCAACAAAATGGATGACAACAGGAGTTATTTGGTCTGTATCACTTAAAATCAGATGTAGTTCACTCAATAATAATTTAGCCAACATAAAAATGATATATTTAATAAATAGTTTTAAAACTGTGTATTTCAGTACAATAAATATAGGTGTAAATATATTTTGAAACGTTAATTTATCCCAAATACTCATTTGAAAACCCAATGCACTGCATTAAGGAAACAACCGAAAAGGATTGGCTGTTACTCTATACTTTTATTAGGAAAAGAACAATACTCCAAAGAGAAAACTTGCGCAAAATTATGTTACTCCTTTCTTTGTCTCTTGTGTAAATAAGATGTGTTTCCGACGTGGGCATTGCACACATTCCATGCAAATCGCTAAATGGTAGGAATGCATCACGATTCTTCTGGGGCAGCAGACTCTTGTCCAGCTCAGGCGAAAAGTAACCATTTTCTCTGCATTTAAGAAAAGGGATACAGTGCACGAAAAAGTTAATTGGTATCGGTTGATGTAAAAAGGGAACAAAAAAGCTCTTTCGTTAACCTTTATACCTCGCCCTTCTCTGAGCGTTCACCCGCACTATCTACTGTCATTTAAATTGTACGTTATATGTTTCCTTGCTGACAAGAGAAAGTTAACTAAGGGTTGGAAGAAATTAAATGGGTATTTTAAATGCTTTGCCCTTTTATATATCTATACTCGAAAGATACACAATGGGAAGTGGAAAGATTTAGCTGTGTGCCACTGGAATGGCCAAAGAGTAATGTAAATGTTATACCGAATGGGATAGCTCTGGTGGTTTCGTCTGTGACCCGCGATCAGTAGGCCCCAGTTCGATTCCCGTGGCTGACCTACCTGACCCATGGGTTTTTCGGGGGTTTTCCCTGATCGTCTGGTGAATGCTGGGTAGGTCAACTACATCGCTCGAATTTCCTGTCCCTCACCAATACGATTTCACATCTTCTACCATCTGGTTGTTTCCTTCCCGATAGAAGTGTCGGTGGGTGTCTCGACGGTGCATGGCAGGATGATATGATCTGAGTGAACTACTTTCTCCTCTGGCAGAATGGTTGCCGGTCTCCGAACTCAGATCTCGTAATGGGACAGTTTCCGAACAACAGTAGGGTGGGATGTCTGTTGTCCACTGGGGGTGGTTTCTACTTAAGTAAAATGTAGGGAACCTGTCCTTAGAACGGCCGCCCTCTGTCTCCTCTCGCTTCATTCTTCTTCCCGGGGATGCCCCACATGGCGGCATAAGTACAATAGATAAAAATGCTCGCAGTGCCGAATCCCCTCCGTAGTAACCCTAATCCTAATGTAAATGTTACAGAAGAAATAGGGAGAGACCTTAACTATTTACTCGGTAAGAGACACTAGCTACCTTCTTTGTACGAAGTTAAGCTTAACGTTACATATCACAGCGCTCATAACATTAATAACGCAGTAATCTTACAATTCCTGATACCGTGGGCATATTCTTGCATAATTAATAATTAATAATGTGTGACTTAGCAGAGTTACTACGAAAATGTTGCTTTCAACTGCTTTAATTAAAGTTTTCGTGAATATTCCCACAGTACTGGTTAATGTAGTGCATTCATATTTCATTACAGATTTAATGTGCCACTTTTTTAAATTAACCTGCTACAACGTAAGTCATATTGGACAATGCATGAAATGATATTCAAATGAGTCCGAGGTCCATAGAGATTAGAGGTACTCGACATTCATTTTTAAGGATGCGGGAAAACCTCGGGAAAAGACCTTATCCAAATAATTCACCCTAATGGACATTCGAACTCGATACCTCTTGAATGTGAGGTAGACATGCTACCAACACGCTACAGAGACGGGTATTTATGTGCCATGGATATAATGAGAAACAGGGTAAGTATGACAGTACTACCACTACTATTACAACTAATGCACAATGCCGTAGCCAGTTTCTCATTGAAAAAGGTCCAAACAGCGTTCCCTAACTGGATAACTGGAAAAGTGGATTGGATTGGAGAGGACTTGACACGGAAAGCACAAATGGTTCATTGCACCTATGCCTCCAAGTGGGAGGAAGGATGAGGCGAGAGGGAACACAGGACGGCCATCCAAGGAGTCACGGCGGTGCAGAAGGCAGGGCCCCTATATTTCATTTAGATGTAAACTTGCCTCGGCAGACCAGGACAATGGACATTCCACCCTACTGTGGTTCGAAAACTGTCCCACTACGAGATCGGAGTTCGGAGACCGGCAGCCGTCCTGCCGGAGGAGGAATTGGTTCACTCAGAGCATATCATCCTGCCAGGCACCGCCGAGAAATCCAACACTTCGAACCTAAAAGAGACCACCAGATGACAGATGATACGAAATGATAATGGAGATGAAATGGAGGAACATGAAATTCGCGGGATGTAATTAATATACCCAGAATTCGCCTGGTAACCCGAGAAAGACCCCTGAAAAAGCCACGGGACAGGTAGGTCGGCCGCCGGAATCGAACTTGGGCCTCTCGAGTGCGGGCCACAGACGAAACCGCCTGAGGGTGTTCCCGATCCACAATTCCAGTCTAATGTTTTATTTACGTAGACATACAAAATGAGGTTTAATCACATGTAAACAGTTATGCAAACATAATATCTCACTCTGCAAATTTGGAGAACAGATATCATCTAATGATTTGTTGCAGGAGTTGGAGTAGAAGTAGAAGTACTTTCTAGTGGTAAGTCTGGGAATGTTTGAAGTTTTTAAGAATGTTTGAAGTTTTTGTGTTCTTTAAAGTTGGTTAAAGCCGGTACTCACTTTTCTATGATAGGATTTTCGTATAACTATCTCCGACATTGACTCTCCTAAAAGGTGACGTTTTCTGTTCTGTGCCCTGCAGAGTAGCAGTATGTGCTGTGCTATTTCTTCTTGACCATCAGGCAACTGATGTCACTCTTGAGTGTGTGTACAGTCGGTAGATATTTGCTGAAGAATCTATAAACAGTAATTAATTAATCGTACTGCCATGCTGATTCTTTCTCTGTTAAAGTAAATAATGATCTAGTGAGGGCCTCGTTAGTTCCTTCGAGAATGTGTTTACACAGTGCTTGGCAAACAGCTTTTATCCATATTTGTTGACGTTTTTCTGTGTCCATTGTATACTGCATTCCTTGTGTATAATGTGCTAACTCAAAAAAGTTCAGATCTATAGTAAAGTTTCAAGGGTTATCACTCCTTTCTTGGGTAATTGGGTAATTGATATTTTTTACATTTAATGTCCTGCAACGTAGGTCATATTGATATTGGACGAGCAATGAAGTGTATGATATGATGTTCAAACGGGCTCAGTGTCCATAGAGGTTAGAATCACTTGATATTTATATTTGAGGATAAGGGAAAACCTCGAAAAAAGCCTTATCCAGATAAATCACCCTGATCAGGATTCGAACTCGGGACCTCTTGAATGTGAGGCAGAGACGTTATCCCCGCATTAGAGAGGACTGATGTGGTTTCCCATCCCAGTTCAACAAAATTGTGATGTCACAGTATCTCAGTTTTTGAAGTTATTCCCTACCAAATCAAATGCTTTAAGGGCAGCCTATCAGAAAGGATAAGTATATCTCTAAGTCTGCAGTACTTTTTCACTTCTCTTTGAGGACGAACAAGGATTGCATAGATATCTGCCTAGAATAGAACAAAGAAGCTGCCGAATGTGAAACTTAGTTCTGTTTTGGGAGAGGCACTGAATATACTAACGCCAAAGTATCATCGCTAGAAACAAATAAAAACATCACATAAATCTACTATTTTACTGGAAATCCACTATTGGTCTAAGATGAAAAGTGAAAGAGGAAAATATAGCTCTCTACGTCATTACAGGGCCCCAGCTATTAGAGTGAGATCTGGAAACGTTTTTCTTCAGTGTTTTCTTTGCTCCTTGATGGGCGTTGTTTGATGGTAATGGACTGCTGTAGCCGGTAAGGCACGCAAGAAAGGAAGACAGCACTGCCCTGCACGCAGACCCTAACGCCTAATTACATAATTGCTCCTGACACCTACGTCAAGTTGCCTGCACATACAACCTTCTTTTATTGCCAGCATTTTATCCGCCCTCTTCTATGTTCAGATTAAATCCTTTCCTTTCTTTTTGGTTTTCTGTTTACTTCAGATTGTACATATCGTCCGCTTACCTTCACAACTTCTTATGGGCAGCACTCATAGTCCAAAACTCAAGTAGTCAAATGTACAATTAGACTGAATTCGCAACTAATGTGTTCTCATCAGCAAAGCAAAACCAGCTTCCTATCACATGATTTACTTCACGTGGAGAAAATACTCAGGTGTCTTTCATTGGCTACAGTTAGATATGAATGAAAGCGGGGTAACACCCAACTCCACTCCAGCCAATGAAGGATGCGAATTCATCTGGTTAGAATCGATTCATATCTAAATCTAACCAATCAAAGGCATCAGAATATCTTCCCCTCGTGGTTTAACTCACGTGATATGATTTTTCTTTTCTTTACTGCCTCTAAACCTTGGTTGCTATGTAAGTCTAATTATAAACTGCACTATGTAATAGACATTTTTGTGGAGATCTTTACTGAGCTAATTTGCAAAGCAAATATAATTAGCATTAGGATGAAGATTACTACGGAGGTGCCTTGACACTGCAAACAGTCTGGAATGCCTGCACTTAATTGGATGAAATTCACGCTAACCCTGCAGCAACATTGAAGACCATTTACTTTTGGATCAATTAACTTAAATGTGGTCGTAGAAGCACCGAAGATGAATCGCGGTCTGCTCGCCCAATTGACGTCACCACATTGGACACCATTGAAAAATCCACCATAATTTTTCGCAAGACCACCGAATCAAAATTCATGAGATTGCTGAAGCTGTAGGCATCTCAACTGAGCAGGCACACAATATCCTGCATGAAACATTTGCAATGAAAGAGCTTTCTACAAGATGATTGCTGCGATTACTTACAGTCAACCAAAAGCGCATCCGGAAGAACACTTCTACTGAGTGTCTGTCGATGTTTAATAGCAATCCGCAATACTTCTTGCGCCGATTTGTGACCGAGGCTGAAACTTGGATCCTCATTACACATCAGAGTCAAAAGAGCATTCAAAGCAATGGAAAAAGGCTGGTGAAAGTGCCCCAACGAAGGCAAGAACCATTTTGTCAGCTGGTAAGGTGATGGCCACTTTTTTTAATCTCAAGATATGATCTTCACAGACTACTTGGAAAAAGGCAGAACCATAACTGGAGCTTATTATGCTTCATTGTTGGATCTTTTGCAACATGAGCTGACTGAAAAGAGACCGAGATTGAAACGCAAAAGGTTGCTCTTTCACCAGGATAATGCACCATCTCACACATCAGCAATCACAATGGCGAAAGTGTGTGAGTTGGGCTTTGATTTGGTTGCTTATCCACCTTATTCACCGGACTTAGCCCGAAGTGACTTCTTCCTGTTCCCAAACTTGAAAATTTGGTTTGGTAGTAAGACATTTTCATCATGAAGAACTGATAGTCACCGTCAACGAGTATTTTGCAGACCTCGACGGAACCTATTTCTCTGACGGAAAGAAGACGCTGGGACGTCGCTTGACCAAGTGTATAGACATCAATGGAAACTATGTCGAGAAATGGGGTGAGATATTCACGAAAAAAGTATAAAAATTATTTTTGTTTTTTTACCAGGCTTTTATATTATTTATTATATTATATTTATATTATATTATACCAGGCTATTATATGTAGCAATATGTACATAAATGTGATATTCGATAATGCAATATGATAAAGATAATAATAATGATAAAGCTGATGACGAGGTTCTACTAGTCATGAATCATAAAATAATCTAAGTATTACCGCTTAGGTAGTTAATTTGACCTACATATCCACCATTGTGCTTTGTGTATGTTAAGTTAATGTGACAAGTTTATAACAAAACTATCTTGAGTTCAAATCTCGATACCGTTTTGTAGAGTTTTATATAGGTAATACAATACTTTACGCCCACCTCGGTAGCGTAGATGGTAGCGTGTCTACCTCACGTGCAAGAGGTCCCGAGTTCGAATCTCGGTCAGGGTAAGTTCCTGGATAAGGCTTTTTCCGGTTTTTTCCCTTATCCTTAAAGTTGAATGCCGGGTAACACTAAACTCTATGGACCCTGATCTCATTTGAGCATCATTTCACCAATTTCATTCATCGTCCGATATGACTTTAACGTTGGAGGACGTAAATTACAAAAAAAAAGTAAGGATGTATATGTTTATAGAGCCACATCATAAAACCGATGACAATTTTTAGCACACTCTTAAATCCTTGCAACATACCATCAAAATTACCGGCGCGCCTTGCACAGCTAAGAAATGTAATTTCAAGAACTTGAACGGTATTCGAGAAAACCGTGAATCTGTTGGTAAATATTAAATATTTTGTCTTTAGTGTATACCTACTGAGAACTCGTCAACATTATTTGAGGTTTCTGCATTATTAGTGGAAAGAATAATTGATTATTTGTTCTGTTATTTATACAATTACTAAAAAATAGTAGATTCTTAATAAAATTCCTTTTATCCTATTGATTTTTAAGTAATTTTTATCTGAATAGAAAATATCTAAGTCGGTGGTTCACAAGCTATGGTATAGACCAGGCATGACCAACCCTAGAACATGTGATCGCTTCCAATTTACATTATTCTTTATCCCCTCCAGTGACCAAGGAAACGAGAGACAACCCTAGTAATAGAAGGCGCTGAACGTGTACGCCTTTGATTTCCTGTAGTTAGGAATTACACTTTTCCTCGGACAGAAGCTGTGCATGTCCGTACTGTTTTATAGACTTAGTTTCTAATCTGTCTACTACTGACTTTTCAAATTTTTCACCTTTTCAAAATGATATAATTTCAAAATTTTTCTATAGGCGAAATGCTTAAACGCCTCTGAAATCCATCCCCTCCGGCATTTTTCTTTCACTTAGAGTCAATTATAAGAAATTAATAAATTGCTTACCCCCAGGTTGGAGAAAGAAGGGACGCCCACGATTCATCTGGAGAGGAGGTATAATGCAGGTGATTAGATGTAGAAAAATACGGGAGGAATGATGGAAAGATCGTCGTAGCTTTTGGCATGGATTAAAAGGCAACTGCTAGGGAGTGGAAAGGCTTTTAAAAGTAAGAAACACACCTAGTGCCATCACTGGAACTCAGTAACCACGCATAAGTGGGTCATTCCACCGCAGCAAGTGGAGGGAGGGGATTCGAACTTCTCCTTTTTGCTTGAGTTGAGTAGCGCTAGTAACCCCTGCGAGTTTGTTGACGTGAGGGGAAAGGTCCAACAGATATGCTAGTCTGCTATATGTTGTAGTATTTATATTATTCATAAACTCAGTCACATTGGCGGTGCCCTTGTGGGTCCAAGTTTCGTGTTGACGCATACAAAGCTGTCCAGACAACTGTTTCACCCATCATGTGAAGCGAAATATTGGTGCCGAAGAAAACAATCAAGCAAAATGGTTAATTTGTGCAAAATATTTGAAGTTAAAACCTCATTCAGTATCAAACGACATTTCTGATTACTGTAAAAAAAAATCATTCAAGTGTGACATTTGACTTTGTTGAAATGTACTGGAAACACCTTTTAGGTTTATTTATGCTTGCGTTTGTATAATTCCATCTTTATTTAACTTGTACGTGATGCTAGATTACAAAAATTAAAGATTATGATAAAAACTACTTGTTTATTTCATGACATCAATCATATAGCTAAAAGTAAGGTGTGCCAGCAAAGTCACCAGTAGAAATGTGAAATAAGAAAGGCTCGTTATCTCGGTGTATTACTGTTAAATATCATTAAAGAATATGCAATCGCAGCAAACATGAAACTCGGCAAACGTAACCGAGGTGGGGGGGGGGGGGGGGGAAGCACAACTATCCAAATTACGAGTATTTCCTTGTTGTTCTCTTGCAGACTTGTTCCTGAAATTAAGAATTCAGTTTTGTGCATCCGAGCATTTGCTGCTCTCTCTTCTGGTATCAGTAAGTCACATCTTTTTTGGCATTTTAAAGATTACAACAGTAATCTGATGACCTGGACACTATTTAATAAGTTCTCACTGCTGGTCTGACACTAATCCAAAGCTTATAACAAATGAACATCATTTTTGAGCAGTTTCGACTTATGAGAGGTACCAAAATCGTCATTTTACTATGTGGTTTCGTTTTTGTCATCGCTCTGGAAACTTCGCTATTCTTGTGTACTCAAAACTTTATTTGCTACCTAACAAAGTGGCTAAGAATTTGGCCGAATCACAAAATATCCATGTGCCATTTCGGCCTAGTCAAATGTACTCCACCAAGAAAATATGGACATTTCAACGGATTCTTTTGTTTCAAACTCTTTGAAGACGTGATCAGCAGGAGGCGGATTTTGCCCTATTTGCCTATTATATTCCTTTGTTCAGAAACGCAAGCTTTCAAGTTATAAGCACACTTCCTGCAATTATTAGCCTAATTTCTTAGTTTTATGGTGCCTATAAATGCCCATTTCTTACGTTTGTGCCAATTCTGCTTATTAGTGCCTAGAACTGCATTTTTAGCCAATTTCTTATGCTTGTAATTTGTGACAACATAGCTTTTGCATTTGTTGATTTCAACGTGAGGTTTTCGAGGAAGAGAAATTTCTTACTGCTACACGTTGGATATACAACAAGGGGTTTAGCCAGGTAGGTAACTACCTTAAAGACGTGTCACAATGCGCTAATGACGTCATGGAAAAATCTTAGAATTCACTCTAGGACAAGTAGCAAAGACCAGCTAAATGATATTTCAATTGATTTAGAAATGACCACTCTTTATATGGGAAATGGAAAGCCCATTCTGTAAACAGTGTTTCAGGTGCACAAATGGATCAGCTTCTTACGCAAATATGCCAAAACAGAGAAACAACGGAAGTGTACTTCTTAAACAGTGGATAAATTGGTGACATATCGTTCAGCACAGATGGGAAAGTAATTTCTTGTCAGCCTTGTGAGAAACAGGTGACGTTAAACATTCATGTTTGTATTAATACTATTTTATCCTAGTTTCAAAAACCTTGTAAAAATCAGCCCCTGCAGGAACATTATGCCGAACACAAATTAGTATGTTGAGTAGAGCCGAAAGGAGAGAAACTGAATGTTTTCAGTTTTCCAAAGTAAAGCACAAATTTGCCTAATGTGAAAACTTTCTTCATAACATTATATTACTTTAAACTGCGATTTAGCTGAAAACATGTCTCAATCGTTAAACAACCCCATCTAATGCATTTCATCTTGATTAGAATATTATTTTTTTGAAACTTATAGATATAGCTTTACAAACTCAGTGTACTGGATATCACAATTTTGTTACGAGTATTATCTTTTGGCAGTTTCAATGCAGTAGCATGATATTTTTATGCTCGTGTAAAAGCTTATTTCTTGAGCTAATAGTAATACTTGTGGGAGGAGTTATTAATTAAATTAATGATGGTGTTAATTGTTAATAATCATATCAGATCACAATAAGTACCACTGGTAAGCAGGAATTTACTCCCGTAAGATTTCTTTTACATGTGTGTAAATCTGCTGACACGAAGCTGTTGTTTTACCCAATCTTAAAATCACCACTTTGGGACTCTGTTCATACTAAATCTTAAACTTGTAAGGCCAGCGCTAAATTAGCTAGGCTACACAGACTAAGATTATATAATCATATATATGAAACAAATTGTGATTTTCTCATGCCTATGCTTTTTCTACTTGTATCTCAAGGAATCATGAAATCGATTGCTTGGAGACTCTCGGTGTTGTTTCCAACATCGAAAATGAAACTACAGAGCAATAAATCTTAATGGTTTGTGTAAAATTTTACAGAAATGCCTTTATAAAAGTATGTAAGAGAATTATTTTAACGATGCCGTAATTGCTGTAATTTTGTTTAAATGAACGGGAAACGCTTACTAAGAAGCTGTGCTTTAATATTTGTTCTTAGTCGACAATGGGGCAGTTAGAGCTTTTATTACAAAAAAAAAAAAAAAAAAACTAGGATTCTGTAGCTTTATCTTTTAATTAATTTTTGTTCTGTGCTTTGTACCTTACTGACACATCAAGACATCATTTTAAGTGATATTTAGATTGCTGTGATGACCTTTTAAATTTCTTATCTTCCCAACAATCGTTTCTATTAAAGAGACACAAATTGGCCCAAAACATACAACAATCCCAAATTTAGTTTTTTTTGTCTTAAAATTAATATAGACATTCGTCAATAACATAACGTTTTTGTCTAGCATGTCACATGACTATTTGAATAACCCTACATCTGTATCGTAGCTGCTATTACATAATTTTAACCTCAGATTTCTCAGATTCCATATTTTCTATATTTTCCTAACTTCAAAATATTCCACAGGATACAGTTTTCTATTAATCTTTATGAAATTCTAAACATGCCTGTGAGGGAAACTGCATGTTAAGTGTACCCATTTACAATTGTTGTGCTTCTGTTATTTATATTGAAAAGGATTATAATGCTTACATCTTATTGAAAACGCTTAGGAAAATAAACATTGTTAAATAGGTATGATTATTTTTCCCTTCGCTGATATGGCAGACAAATATTTCACATAGGTACAGGTCATTAATAGGTTAAAATTGGTGGAGAAACTTATACCCAAAGCATTAATTTTTAAAATTACAATATGTGGAACATTTTAAAAATCGCCTGTAATTTAGACATAAACTGTTAATTGCTAGAAACTATTGTAACTATAAAGCTGAAACTTGGTATTATTCCATTCTTGATTGATCACAAATATAAATGGTATAAATTTGAAAGAAAAAATCTAACAAAAGCTTCAGATATTTCAATTTTCACCCTTAAGCCAGCCCCTAAATCGATGTTTTGTTTTTTGACATAGTTAATTACTTCACACCTTTCTGCACATTATGGTTCTTACTAAGTGAAGTGGATTTCAATGTGTCGCTTATTATTATTATTATTATTATTATTATTATTATTATTATTATTATTATTATTATTATTATTATTATTATTATTATTATTATTATTATTATTATTATTATTATTATTATTATTATTATTATTATTATTATTATTATTATTATTATTATTGTTGTTATTGCCATCCTCAGGGATCAAGAGGTAATAAAACACGTCACAACTTGCATACGTAAAGTAATAAGCCAATACTTCTTTTTTTTTTTCAAATATTAAATGACACAAGCATTATTTTCTTGAGTAACGCTTTCAGGCTCTAAAGTTTTAAACTCATAATTAAATATCACTTTTCCAGGAGAAAAACAGCCTTTTAAAATTATTCTTTCTTTACATAAGGAACCCACATTGTACGTACAGTTACTGTCAGAATTTTTCGGACAAGTATAGCGGTTATATGTTTAACTACGAAAGATTAACAACAAACCTATTTTATTCCATTTTGCTCATATCAGATTGTGCAGTTATACATACAGACAACAAAAGGAAAGTTTAATTTCATTTCATTAAGCACAAAATATAGAACTTATGAATATAATTATAGTATACAAAAGTTCCTATTCAAAAGTATTCGGACAAAAAAATATAAATGCAAAACAACTCGAAAGAATGGAGGCCATGTAGGGAATAAATGTGGAAATACATGTAGGATTACATGTAGGAAAAGCTTAATACTTGGTGATTCTTCCCTTCCTCCGTAGCACATCAGTCAGCGTTCTTGGTATGCTCTCCACCAGTTTGCTAGTTGTAGAACGGAGCAATTCGTTCCATTCCTCTTGCAGTTGCCTCCTCACATCAGTTTTAGAATTTATGAGAAGGTTTTGTACGTTCTTTTCGAGTAAATTCCATAGATTCTCAATCGGATTAATGCCGGGACCCTATGGGAAAGGATTCACAACTGGACAGTTGTACAAAAACCATAGCCGTACATTATGGGTCGAATGTTTTGGGTTATGGTCCTAATGAAATTTAAAACAGTCTCTTATTCCCATATTTTCTGCACTTTTCTTCAGGTTATCTTGTAAAATCAGAAGATATTGGCAGTGATTCATGTTTCCATCTATAACAACTGCCTCATCTGCTCTTTCAGCCAACATTCAGCCCCAAACCATGACATGTGCCCCTCTATGTTTTACTGTCGCCTGCATATTTCATACTTTAAATTCCTTATTGGGCTGTTGCCCATCTGAGGAAGAAATGTTGAATTTTGACTCATCGCAGAAGATTTCTCTTTTCCACCAGACCATATGTTTGCTGAGGTGTTCTTGGCGAATCGTTGCCGCCTGATCCTATTAATTTTGTTGATATAGGGCTTTATTATTGCAGTTTGTCCAAGATAATGTTCTCTGTATAACAACCTCCGGAATGTGCTTTTCTCTGATTCTCTTTCCAAACGCACTCGCAGCCTCAACAGCAATAGCAGATGTAGTAAAACATGAATTATGTTTTTACTTTGCTTATTACTGCCCTTTTTTCTTTCTTATTGGGGACCTTCGGGCGACCTGTCTGTGGCAAATTTTCCTATTAAATTAAATTAAATTAAATGTTCCTCTTTAGATACTTATATCGTCACATAATGTCGTTAACGGTACTTTTCTTCATGTTCAACAAATCTGCCAATTGTCGACATGCTTTTCCCTTTTCATGATGGAATATTACTGATTGCCATTGCTCAAATACACTGTTCTTTCCTCTGCGCCCCATTTTGCTCCAGAATGTTTGCGTCTGCTTTGTGTGAGAGTGAGGGAACTGATTGGGACCTGGCCTCGCCGTGGCTCAGTGGTTAGCCCGCTTGGCTCCCATCAAGACGGCCCGGGTTTGATCCTTGGCGACCGCAAAGTGAGGTTAGTGGTGGCCAACATGGCGATGGGGCGGGTTTTCTCCGGGATTTCCGGTTTCCCCTGCCATCTCATTCCACCGGTGCTCCATCTTCATCTCATGTATCATCAGTGTCATCGCCTGCGGTGCCGTATGTAGTAAAAGTGGGCGTTAAACACTACACATTTCATTTCATTTGATTGGGACCTCCCGGCACAGCACATAACAGGTGCAAAACATGCCTTGAGTTGCCAACCATCCCTTGTCCGAAAAATATTGACGAACAAATTTTCGTATCTCAACCAATTAACAGGTTTTGTGCATTTTTAAAATTATTTACAAATCACAACTGCATTATTGCGGTACCTATGAAGTGCATAGCCCGCCTCGGTAGCGTAGATGGTAGCGTGTCTGCCTGACGTTCAAGAGGTCCCGAGTTCGGATCTCGGTCAGGGTGAGTTACCTGGATAAGGTTTTTTTCGTGGTTTTTCTATATTCATAAATACGAATGTCGGGTAGCTCTAAGCTCCGTGGATCCCGGACTCATTTGAGCATTATTTCACCCATTTCATTCACCGTCCGATATGACTTAACGTTGGAGGATGTAAAATTACAACAACAACAACAACAAAAAATGAAGTGCATAGAATTAAGAGTTTAGCAATTTTGAATGGTTTATCCACTTTTCAATTAAAAAAAAAAACATTTTACATGTACAGACCACCTTGTCCGAAAAATTATGGCAGTCACTGTAGATGGAGTGGAACTATAGTTCAACGCAAGTCAAATGAGTAAAAGGGGTTGTCTTACGGCAGTAGACGTTCCGTTGATGTCAACAAGGTAGACATCACGTTTTAGTTATTTCTCAATTCAAGTCACGTACAAAACTCAGTGTGAACCGGCAAACCTTAAAGTACAGCATCTGAAAACGAAATTAATGAAAGTAATTTTGCGATATCTAAGAGAATGATCTTTACAGGGAAAAGCGCACATATCGTGACTGTTTTCTTCATGTTCAACTGCAAATATTATATCCTGCGAATCAAAATAACAATCATCACATTTGATTCCTGGATATAATTGGCATGTTCCTTTGTAATTAATTGCAATATTGCAATATCGTAATAACTCTTATGACGGATTTCGTTGCTACATCCTTTATGACACCATGGTCTTCACTGAGAGCGAACTTATAGGAAATTACTTTGTTGTATCGTGTGTTGAAAAACAGAAGGTTATTCGGAGATTCTGAGAATGGAAGATACAGGAACCAAATAACTAACAGGCTTGTGCTTCTCCCGTTTTGGAGGTCGCAAGTTCGATCCCCGTCGACCGAACACTGACTTGGCTTCTTCCGTGGCTCCCTCTTCTCACTTGGAGGTGAAATGTGTAGCGTTTAACACTCGCTTTTACCACATGCGGCACCGTAGGTGGAGATACTGGTGCTACATGAAATGAAGATGAAGCACCGGTAGAATAAGATGGCGAGGGAAACTGGAGATCCCGGAGAAAACCCGCCATGTTGTCCACCATAAGTCTCAGTTTGCGGTTGCCTGTGATCGAACCCTTGGTGAGAGCCGAGTTCTCTAACCACTCTGCCACGGCACGGCTCTCTTCTCACTAGGAGATTGCTGGGTGCCTGATTTACTTCAGCATTCCTTTCCTTTCTTTCTCATTTCACTCTCTTGTCAGATTTTCTCAGCTGGTAATGCTAACAAGTTGCGGACAAATGACACATAGGATGCATGTGCTCTCTAAACCTCCCTACCTCCCTTAGAAATGTGTAGTGTTTAAAGCCCGCTTTTACTACATACGGCACCGCAGGCGATGACACTGATGATACATGAGATGAAGATGGAGCACCGGTGGAATGAGATGGCGGGGGAAACCGGAGGTCCCGGAGAAAACCCGCCTCAGTGCCGTGTTGTCCATCACAAATCTCACTTTGCGGTCGCCTGGGATCGAACCCGGGCCGCCTTGGTGAGAGCCAAGCGTTCTAGCCACTGAGCCACGGCGTGGCCGGGACCTCCCTTAGAGTTACTGACCAGGGTGCCAGAGTAACTTCGTCGGCCTCTCTCTGGGTGCTGATGAGAAGCTTCGGTAGTGCGCCAAGTGACAATCTAACCAAATCTTAAAGCTTTTAGTGCGCCTCTGTGGTTTCACCGGCTTCGTTCTGTCGGCCTGTGCCTTCCTCCTCAACTCTTCCCTAACGGTGGTAGCCGTCAACAAATTCTAACGGCTCACAGTAGGTCTTGGTGTGCCCCTTCAACCGTTTCATTCAGTCTACTTTCGCAAACTGTTATTAAGCTAAAGACGGGGACGTTGCAGGTAATAAATTACCTCAGTCGCTCGTTCAGTCATTTGTCATTCGTTGAAAGCGCGGAGACCGATTTTTACCTGCTTTCAGTGACCCCTGAACGCTATTATTTGGCTTATTTCTGGTGATAATGCTTTTAGTGTATTTAACTTGGAGCCAATCGCTCAAGAATATCTGTGCCTGATAATTAGTGTTCGTATTTATCACCGAATATGAGCAACAATAATTTTGTTTGCCTCATTTCATCGTACCCGAGTAACTGTCCTTCAGTTTCTTTGAAGTGAGTTGTCGAAAGCTTGGACAATAAATAGCTAAACATTTACTGGTATGAACTATTTTTAATAATACTTTATTTTCTTTACTTTAGTAAATATAAGGCAGAGAATAAATAATTTGGTGCAATGAATGCGGAAACAGATTGAACCACTTGTAGCATTTTAAATTCAAAATCATCACCTTTAGAACTTCCATGAAGTTTCCCCTAGCGTGACAAAGTTGTAGCCGGAGTAATAGTCTGCATTGCCTGATATGCGCAGAAGTACCGTTTATCTAAACTATGTGATTAGTGGCCGGAACTCAAATATATATAAAACACTATAAAACTATCTTAAAATAAAATTGAAATAAAATTGAATTTGAAAAATAACACACTTCATCATATAGAAATCAGTAGAGAAAAGGTATGATCTTTTTGTTTCTTAAAGAGCTAAAACTTTGGTTTCTCCCATTGAAGTATCAGTTTGAATATTCTCCATCTGAGATAGCCTAGCCTGCAGTACTATCTAAGTTTGCTTGCCATGATGTACATTAAGGGTAATGTAATGTTGACTACATTTACCATCTTGGTGAATATCAGAGGACAAGTTTTGATCGAACCAATATGTGAAATGTCAATTTGATACAGACATACCGAGAATGCATTAGAAAAAACAAAAGACGGCGAGCCAACAAGTCTAGGCAAGGAAAAATAAGGCAAGATGGGAACTCTCGTGGAAAAGTGCAAGAAAATCACTGTCTCGCATACACTGCGTGTATTATATCAAATTGATTGGCCTGCCCAATCTCTAGGTCTAAACCCGAATGACTATACGCGGAGAATACCTTTCTCCAGATATATAGTATAATTTGTAATATTTTGAACAGATGCATTATAAATTACAATTCTTCATGAGTGCAGGATTAGTTATGAGATTCGTAAGGTAGCCTTTGAGTTTCCTTGGTTTCTATAGTATGTGTTCATAAGGATAATAAAAGCTTTCGAAACTTATGCACGTAGCAGCTTATCGGTTTTGTTATATCATAAATGTTAACTGTACCAACCTTTGTCGGATCATACTGAAAATAGTCACTGATAACAAAGTGTCGCGAAATCATAGGGAAATTTGACGATGTGAAAAGATATATAAACTCTTCCTCAAATAACCCAGTGTTAAAAACTTAAGTTTCCACATTTACCTCATTGAGTTTCAAGTAATTAGACAACAGTGCCAAACTCTCCTCCGACAATCGCGTTCAAATAAACAGGGTTGAAACTGGTAACACAAATATACATGAACACCCAAACAACTCTCCAAGTTTTAAACGTATTTATACTCTATGTTTGTCCAAAAGAAAATTTGGACAAATGTTGTCTTTATATTATTTTGTCTCTCTATAATATTAATATAAGTTAGTCTGGAATTTGTAGCTGTCAAGACGCGTAATAATAATAATAATAATAATAATAATAATAATAATAATAATAATAATAATAATAATAATAATAATAATAATAATAATAATAATAATAATAATAATAATAATAATAATAATAATAATAATAATAATAATAATAATAATAATAATAATAATAATAATAATAATAATAATAATAATAATAATAATAATAATAATAATAATAATAATAATAATAATAATAATAATAATAATAATAATAATAATAATAATAATAATAATAATAATAATAATAATAATAATAATAATAATAATAATAATAATAATAATAATAATAATAATAATAATAATAATAATAATAATAATAATAATAATAATAATAATAATAATAATAATAATAATAATAATAATAATAATAATAATAATAATAATAATAAGAAGAAGAAGAAGAAGAAGAAGAAGAAGAAGAAGAAGAAGAAGAAGAAGAAGAAGAAGAAGAAGAAGAAGAAGAAGAAGAAGAAGAAGAAGAAGAAGAAGAAGAAGAAGAAGAAGAAGAAGAAGAAGAAGAAGAAGAAGAAGAAGAAGAAGAAGAAGAAGAAGAAGAAGAAGAAGAAGAAGAAGAAGAAGAAGAAGAAGAAGAAGAAGAAGAAGAAGAAGAAGAAGAAGAAGAACAAGAACAAGAACAAGAACAAGAACAAGAAGAACAAGAAGAACAAGCGCGATACAGATGTTTCCCTTATTTATACTACGGCAATATGGTAACTTTGAAATTTGAAGATTACACGGTAAAAGCTATCAAAGCCCACTTTTACAGAAATTGAGGCGCTCAATGCCAGAGGTGGCTAGCCTCAATGTTGAAAAAAATGCGTTTGTCACTTCTAAAGATTTATTGTAAAGGATTTAATGAAATGGCGAACTTGAGTAAGCTATATTGCTTCTGGTAAGCTGTTGCTACGTATTATCATATCTGGAAACTACATGAAGCAAGGGATCTCTTGCACGAGAAATGACTAATTTCTCAAAATGTGTTAAATGTTGCTTAGTCAAGTTTGGCACTGAGCGCCTCAATTAGACTGATGGTACCATCCGGTGCTTCTTGAGGTGCTTCTTGAGGTATATTATCATATCAGGTAAGTAGTATGCCTGAAAATCGATCGCAACCTGAACTATGGGCTTTTAAAATACGTTGCTGTATGAAAGAGTGATGTAAGTCACAACTGCTCAATCAGCGACCAGAGTCAAGTGCTGTTTTTAAATTATTATTTTCCGGAATACCTTCGTTGCAGCCAATGGTAGTTGTTGTCAAATTGTTCATTGATAAAATTAATATTCCTTGGTTGTTTGTATGTGATTTTCTGATTTAGGTAGTGAAAATATTTTCAGAAAGTGGTACTGAAACTGAAAATGTAGATAAGGAAATACTGCTTTCAAACAAGAGAGGATATTTTATCAAACACAAACTGTTATGAGACAGATACCATTCATTGCTATTCTGCAGGTGATTACTTTTACCTTGTTCGCAGCCAAAATACTTAGTCTGACCCTGTATTTATCACTAACGTACCAGAATTACAGCAAAGAGTTTTAGAAATTGGTTCAGATGAAGATTTTCTGCAATGTATATACGATTAGGTTCTAAAAATGTTACACTTTAACGCTGAAGGTTTTAGGATAGTTTCAATATTTTCGAAAGCTAAGAAAAATGAAATTATTATGTGTGTCAAATGGGAAGGTGTTTGTCCTTGAGCGCTACTAGGTGAGCAACCAATCGGAGTCCTGCAGTGTTGTCGTATTGCATTCCCGCTAAATGGTGTGTGACGAGCGCTAACCTAATCAATCTGTATGAAATACTATTCGCGCTAACACAAAAATTCATATTTTGCCGAAACTGATCCATGTGGAAGGTAGAGAGTAATGTATCTAACATAACCATAAAACCCCCATATTTTTAGCTCAAATAGTTTTTCAAATACAAATAAATAAAACACTATTACCTGTATTATTACAATAAATCGCGACGTAAGCACTGTATGGATATCATTATTGGTTGGCATATATGCGTGTATGTATATTTGTAATTATTCAGAACTGAAACGTAAATGTTTGACACGACGTGATGAAAGAATTACTTTGAATAATCCAATTCGAGTGAGAGGAAACAATAAATTTCCTGCTGCCCTGGCAGAACGGGTCTGGTCACATTATATCTTTGTTTATGAATGGTTCGTAATCTCTATTTACTCTAGAGAGTTCAAAGTGGTTGGTGCTTATGTATGTACATATACCTTTAATTACTCAGAACTGAAACTTAAACTACTGACATGTCGGATGAAAGAATTACTGTGAATAAGTCAAGGTGTAATTCGAGAAGGAGTAAACACTTTATTTCCTATTAGCCTTTGGAATGCTGTATGCTTATGTTTATGAATGAATGCTGGATAAGAAGTGTTTATTTACTGTGGAGAGTTCAGATCAATATAATTCAGTTGTTCTTTACACAACAGTAGAGCAAGAGTTAAATAGTGCAATGGCATCTTGCGGTGAATTAAGTGGCGAGTCAAAAAGGCAGGTATTGCGAACTCAGGCTCGAAGTATTATTTTGAAGGTGTATACGTTCTTCACAAATTTTTCGGAAACAGAAACTAAAAATGAGTTATTGCAAAGAGTACTTCCGTTTAAAAAGATGGAAAAAGTGTATCAGCTGGATCAACTTGCAATTGAAACGGGACACGAGGTAATAATATGCCTCCCACCTTACCACTGTCAATATAATCCAATTGAGTTGATGTGGGCTCAAACAAAAAAGGGGGATTGCAAACACAAATAGTGCTTTTAAACTGACGGATGTTAAACGACTTGTTCACGAAGAAATTGACAAGCTAACACAACATGACTGGGAAAACTGCGTGAGGCTTGCAGATTTTAAGAAAGAAATAGCACGTGAAGAGATTTTGGAACCTATAGTCATAAAATTGCAAGACTCAGACGATGAAGACAGTGACAATGACGAATTGTCTCTCAACGGAAGTGACATTGACAGCGATAGGGATGAGCCACTGGCAGTTGCATTGGAATAGAAAAACATGTAATTCATAAACTATAATTATAGTTACCGTATTTTAAAATATACATAATTTGCGAAAATGCTTTTCCAATTTTGATTTGGTAACTTCACTGTAAAAGTTTGTAAAATATAGTTTGCTTACCCTTACGTCTGCGCCAAGGAGACCTGCATATTGTATGAGTGTGCGAGAGAGAGAGAGAGAGAGAGAGAGAGAGAGAGAGAGAGAGAGAGAGAGAGAGAGAGAGAGAGAGAGAGAGAGAGGGAAATATAAAAGGAGTGGAGTAACAAGCTGGCAACGCTGAGTGTTATATGACATCTGATTAGGTGGACTCCAGAAGTCTTCCCATTTGAAACACATAATAGTTAATTGTTGTTGCTGCAGCAATATAGTGTGGAACTAAATATTTTTATATTTTTAATCCTATCTGTGCTCAAATTATAGTCATTTCGTTCAGCAGTATACTTATTTGAAATTTTGGTTTTAATATGATATTCTTCAGTACAATTTCAGATTCAATTGATTTCATAACGCACTATTCCACTTAAAGTCATATTAGCTGCATTTCTAATCAGATTTATTTATTAGCACATTTATTATATAGTATTATAATAAAGCAGTTAATCGTTTAATAAGCTGCTTTTTAGCTTCCAATCACAGTAACCTAGAACGTACAAATTGTGACTTTGATCGGTTTTTCTTGCGTGGAGTTGTGAAGCTTGTTACAAATTATGAAAAAGGAAAGAAGATGGATAATAACAAGCAAGAAAGAACAACAGTAAAAGGAAATGAAGGACAAGCGAATATATGAATGAACTGAGGAAAACTGCGGCAGTAGAAATGGAATATAATGAATGTAATGTCATTACGTAGCATGACGAGTCCACAGTAGCAACGCGATGACGCATGTTCTGCTTTTGTTTTGTTCGTTCATCTCAGACAGGAGCAGGGTGTGGTGTGGGAGCGGATGTTGATTCTTCATTCATTCATTTGACGGTTTATTCAAGGGATCAACTCCTTGTGGCGTCATCACAAGATACGACTGTCTCCCGAGAAACAATGTCTATTATCACCGTTATCCATTCAAATGGAGACGGATGGGAAACTGTTACCACATAGAATTATTAATCCTGTAAGTTTCTCAGATGCTGATCGAAATTTAACACTACTACAGACTTGTTGAAACATGTATTTTATCAACCATAGTGGTACACCCTGGCATCATTGAAGAAACCTCTAGTTTATTCCATGTCTAAAATTGGTTTAATAAATCCCACCGCAGAAAACAAGAAAGTGGTCCACCTACAGCTTCCATTCGCGTGGCACTGCTATTGATTTTCGGTTGGACGTCACACACTGACACATACAGTCAGCTGTTATCTACCGGTACACAAAGGCGATTGTAGGCTGACAGTAATTTTGAAATGCTGCACACTCCTCGGCAGAACACTGCTATGTTTTCTGTGCGAAGAAGGATTTCCATAACAGAGATACCTTTGGAAAGTCCCTTTCAGACATGCTAATTGTTTTGCAAGTCTGTACGACAACGCATGGTTATGGACAAAGATATAAACGAGGTGTTTTATTTTAAAAATATTTCATTACTACTACCAGTGTTCCACGCAGAGTCCAATAGGACTTTTTGTAGTGGGAAGTTGTGTCACTTGGAAAATAATTGCTAATCCTAATATTTATGGCAGGAAGACATGTGTGTATTCTATTGTCAGTGAAGTTCTTGTAAAGGTTGACAAACTGTAGCGGCATAAGTTTAACATCTTATCTCCTAAAGGTCCCTGTGGTAAAAATCTTATAAGAAAGCTCTCAAACGGTGTTACTGTTGTCTATTTCGAAATTGTAAATGGGTGTATCTTAGAACCACTACGACTAAAAGTAGCCATTTCTGTAAAATAATGATAATGATGATGATAGTAATAATAATAATAATAATAATAATAATAATAATAATAATAATAATAATAATAATAATAATAATAATAATAATAATAATAATAATAATAATAATAATAATAATAATAATAATATAATAATATAATAATAATAATAATATAATAATAATAATAATAATAATAATAATAATAATAATAATAATAATAATAATAATAATAATAATAATAATAATAATAATAATAATAATAATAATAATAATAATAATAATAATAATAATAATAATAATAATAATAATAATAATAATAATAATAATAATAATAATAATAATAATAATAATAATAATAATAATAATAATAATAATAATAATAATAATAATAATAATAATAATAATAATAATAATAATAATAATAATAATAATAATAATAATAATAATAATAATAATAATAATAATAATAATAATAATAATAATAATAATAATAATAATAATAATAATAATAATAATAATAATAATAATAATAATAATAATAATAATAATAATAATAATAATAATAATAATAATAATAATAATAATAATAATAATAATAATAATAATAATAATAATAATAATAATAATAATAATAATAATAATAATAATAATAATAATAATAATAATAATAATAATAATAATAATAATAATAATAATAATAATAATAATAATAATAATAATAATAATAATAATAATAATAATAATAATAATAATAATAATAATAATAATAATAATAATAATAATAATAATAATAATAATAATAATAATAATAATAATAATAATAATAATAATAATAATAATAATAATAATAATAATAATAATAATAATAATAATAATAATAATAATAATAATAATAATAATAATAATAATAATAATAATAATAATAATAATAATAATAATAATAATAATAATAATAATAATAATAATAATAATAATAATAATAATAATAATAATAATAATAATAATAATAATAATAATAATAATAATAATAAAATTAATTTACATAATTCGCATTTTTTGGAGTTTAGAAATTATAATTAAAGGTAGATTAACGTCTCAGTTGCAGTACTTGTGACAAATGTGTTCATCTTCAGCTAAATTATTTGGAAAAGTCAATTGAATGCAACAATTTGAATGGCCTAATAACGAGTTATAATAAATTATCGGAAACCTCTAAACTAAGTCCCAGAATGTGAAAAAACCGATATTGTACCGTAGCACATGTATGACATCACATTTTGACCGTACAATTGCCTGTTTGTGTTTCGCCGAAAGCAGTTATGATGGAAGTGATTACTATTGCTAAGGGGAAGCCATGCGTGTTCACAAAGTAAAGCATCAATATTTTGTTTATTAACGATGCTGTTTATTAACGTGCCGGTGTGCCAGATTTACGTCTCGTAGGTGTTTTTACATGTCAGTAAATCTACTGATAAAGTGCGCTTAGATATCGTAGGTATGGGCTGGGTTTGAACCCACGACCTTGGGCTCAATATGCCAGAGTATATCACTATATTACTCTTACCGAAAGCACTGGAAAACATTATATGGCGTGGAAAAATAGTTCTGATTTAAAGAAATGTCCAATCAACGTAACGCAAGAATAACAAGAGGATTTATATTTGAAAGTATTGGAGCATCAGCATGGAGCACGCGACGAAACTACCTGAAGCTTATTTTAAATAGGTATTTTCTAATTTTATCAGTCCAAATCCTAGAAAGTGTCATAGGAATCGGAGTTTTTAATCGAAGCGCTTTTAGGAATGTCTAAGCGTGGTAATACGTAATACCGTAAAAGTCTTGTGTAGTCAATGTATAAAATGAAAACCACGCGACATTAAAATATTTTTCGTGATAAGACTCAGTGAATAAGAAATAAACCGGTGCTACTGCGACGTAAATTTACAGCACGTAGAAGTAACTCAAGCCTTACAAACAGGTCTCTGAACAAAATTAAGTAAGGTAAGTGCGGGAGATTCGGACTGGAGGAAACTCGGATAAGTTTTTCAAAATTTGCTCCTTAGGGGACTGTAGTGTTTTGTGTTGGAACGACCTTTGTGGGCGAATTAACAACCTGAGACAATTAAGTGGTAATACCGAAATTAAGAATTGCCATGTATAAAGAATCGTAATGGATTTCAAAGGAGTCTTGTATGTTTGTTACGACACGAACAGGTGCAGTTGGTTGAGTTGTTATAACAAAAGAAATGTAAGAAACAGTGTCCTTAGCAGATTTCTAAAGAATAGCACTTGACTTTGTTGAATGGGCTATTCTTCGGACCCTCCTTAATGGCATGACAAAATAGTCAAAAAGGAATCTTTGGTTGAATAAGGGGCTTCCAGAAAGTGAAAGTGATACATACACTCACGGGCAGCTGTGACCAATAGGGACAGTGAATCAGTCCGAGGCGTGGAGCCGATTAGAGCGGTCAACTTCTTCTGTCTTGGTCGAGGCAGACCAGAAGTGATGAGAGAAGATATTTGTCGGTTTGTACGTAACTAATTAAGTATTATCGAGTAATAAGCATTCCGCCTTAAGCAACTTTAAACAGTGATATTGGTAATCCTTGGTCTGCAACTTCGAGTTTAATGTAATAATAAAAGAAGCAGTCATTAAACCAGTTTGAAACGGCCATTTCAGTGTCATTAAAACCATCCTTCTCACACATATCCACGCATATCCTGTGAGAAACCTCATTGCTTTACCCTGAGCTAAACACTCTGTGTTTCAAACTGTCCCGTTAAAGTGGAACTATTTGCTCGCCAACTATATTATTTGCTTCAAACTGTCGCGCTAACGTGGTAACCTTTGTTAGCCAATCATTTTATTGGCTTCACGATTGTGTTTTTTCAGTCTAAATGAGAAATAGAGCTTTTTTTCCCGGAAAGGAGATATGTAATTGCTCCATTTAGGCATTTTGTTATTTATTTAAAGTTCGTTTAAGCTACATTTATTGAAAATTTGCATTGAAATTGATCCAGAAACTTGTACAATAAGAAGATATAACGTTCGTACATCCATAATCCTCCTTCTTGTTGTTATGGTTACTTAATCAGTGCTGCAAGCAGGAAAAAATAAATACCGCTACAATAGTGGGTGAAGCGGATTAAAGTAAGGCGGCGGATTCAATTTTTTTTTTCTATTTACATCCTCGAACGTTAAGGCATACCGGACGATGAATGAAATTCGTGAAATGATGCACAACGGGTCCAGAAAATGGAGAGTGGTACACTACGAAATCTGTGTGGGAGCTGTGGGAATGAAGCAATTCATACGCGGAAAATGTGTGTGAAATGCATAAATATGTGAATACTCAAGTGCATAAATGTGTTATATTGTTCCCATAATTACAGTATGTACTGAAATTGAATGTTCCACCGTTTTCCTTTCCATTCCAATACGTCCGCACTGCCAATCCTATTCATCCTCCAGTTGCGGGTGATTACGGTTAGCTTCCACTCGGAATAAAAATTAAAGAAAATTCTTCGTCAAAAAACTTAGCATTTAACATTATCTAGAATGTCCAGGTTTCAATATAGGATGAAAGCTTTCATATTTACTTGACAAATAGGGCTTTTGTGAAAGATTTTCAAAATTTGTCCGATTCACCCGGGCGTACCTTAGTATTTCACACCCGAAATAAAATGAAATGCTGATAAATCTGATGTATCTAATTCACATGCATTTTTATACTTATTCTTCAATGAATTCTTCTTATATAACTTATTTCTTAGCCTGCCTCGATGGCGTAGATGGTAGCATGTCTGCCTCACATTTAAGAGGTCCCGAGTTCGAGTCTCGGTCAGGGTGAGTTACCAGGATAAGTCTTTTCCGGAGTTTTCCCTTATCCTGATAGACGAATGTCGGATAACTCTAAGCTCCATGGACCCCGGACGCATTGAGCGTCATGTCATCCATTTCATTCATCGTCCGATTTTTTTTTAATTTACGTCCGCCCCAACGTTAAGTTATATTGGACGGTGAATGAATTAGGTGAAATGATGCTCAAATGAGTATAGGGTCCATGGAGCTTACAGTTACCCGACATTCGTCTTGAAGGATAAGAGAAAACCCCTGAAAAAACCTTATCCAGGTAACTCACCCTGACCGAGATTCGAACTCGGGACCCCTTGAACGTGAGGCAGACATGCTACCATCTACGCTACCGAGACGGGCATCGTCGTCCGATATGACTAAATGTTGGAGGACGTTAATTACAACAACAACAAATTATTTCTTCCGATGTATTAGTGTTAATCCAGACAGGCTTTCGAAGAAATTGTTTTCTTACAGACATTCTTGTAGCTACAATGGAAATAGAGAGCACACTAGGCTTCAGCGATAGTTAAATTATTTAAGAGCTGTTCACTATGTGAATTTTTTAAACGTTGTCCTCCAATATTAAGTCATCGGACGATGAATGAAAGGATGGAGATGATGCTCAAATGAGACCAAGATCCATAGACTTTGAGTTATCTAACACGAAGTGTAATTTCATATATGGCGTTTTAGTCTGCTTCAAGTTTGTGGCGTTCTTTGAAGAAATTTTGTGAATTACCTGTTGAAATTTACTAAGCGTTGACAGTTGTACGAAAGTAACTTCGTAATTTTTCAATCTAGGTTTATTATTTATGCTTTAAATTGATTTGGGCGATGGAGAATGAAGATTCCTAACTCAAGGCGGCGTCTCCAAAATGGTTTACCAAAATACAATTAATTACATATTTACTTTCTCAACAGATTAAATTTAATTCTCGATCATTTAATGCAAGATGATATAACACAAATGAAATTAGGATCACTCCAATGTTATACACTTTCTAAAATTACTCGTAGCAATCCATAAAAGTCCAACTTCTTCGGCGATCAAACTGATACAGTTTAAATTAATACAGTCCTCTTAATACAAACATTTTCTTGTATCACTTTCGTTTTTACAAATGTGACTGTCCTCTCCTCAAACTTATTCTAAAACTATCCCTCTAGAGATTATTGATTTTGTTCCCTATAGCAACCATACGTTTCTTTATATCTACTTCATTCGCAGCAACTTATATACATGTCTTGTTTATTTTTATAATTTCATTTCCTAAACTTAATTTAACATTATAATATTTTTAAGCATTCTTTAAAAGGTTTAAACCTTAAATAAGCTTATAAAACAAATAAACAACGCTGATTTTTTTTCTTTCGAGGCCAAATCCAAAACAACGGTTACAAGCATTCATTTTTCAGTATAAGGGAAAACTCCGGAAAATCCCTATGCAGATAATTCAACCCAACCAAGATTCTAGCTCGGAACCTCTGAACGTGGGGTAGACAAATTACCACCTACGCTACGGAGGCGGGCGTCCCTATGTGATACTTTTTAAATTAGATTCCTTTTCCATGGGTAGGATAAGAAATGACTCCCCATGGAGAAAATTAAGAGTATTAGAAAATTCAGACCAATAACATGGAATGTTTCGGAAATGTTTAACTCCACATTTTTTTATTTAGTGCACGTTATTCAAAATGAAGAGTACCTACTTGAGAGGCTGATCTGACAAAATGTACTCATACTCATTTGTCATGAAAATATATCAACGTATGGTATTTCATTCATAATAGGTAGAGCAGTTTCTGAGAAATTCAAACATATGCAAACTGAAGCTTGGCTGCGGGGATTTTCTTAAAATTCTTGAGACTCATTCTTTGTATTTGATCATAATTACCAAGTTTATTATCTAATGGACTTTTCATGTTTGTATGGAACGGTAGAGTCAGACTGAAAAATTAAATGCTAGAGCCGGCATTTGAAACAAGGATCTTCCGGTCTCCGTCCGTCTGCTTTTAACCATTGAGCTACCATGCCGAACTTGCTAGCATGACATTAAATTATCCAGTCGACTTATGAGTTTTCCGGTAAACTACTAGAGTTCTTATAAACACATGAGACAACTACCTTAATGGCGAATTGCTGCGCTGTAAGTAGTTTAAGGCTCAGGCTTTATAGTTTGGACCACTATTAGGTCAATGAATGGAAATTAATTGTTCTTTCACACTAGCCGCGTGTAGGACGATGTATGGAAAGGTAGAGTCACACTGAAACATTTAATGTCACAGTCGGGATTTGAACCACGATCTTCCGGTTCAAATCCTGGCTATGACATTAAATTTTTCAGTCTGACTCCACCTTTTCATACTTCGTCCTACACCCCATACTTCGTCCTACATTTTTATGTTTGAGTTGTGCTGTCCTTAAGGTACATGAGCACACACGACAGAGACCATTACTAAAATGCCTTTTCTGGATTCATGGGTCATCAAAACGTGTATTTTTATTGAAATATAGGTGTCAATTTTTGGATGGAATTGAATAAATTCCCTAAGTACTATGTGCGTTATAGAGAAAATAAAATAGAGAAGAATGAAGTGGTAGTCCCACAAACTGCACATGTTTGGAAACCAAGTTTACGTTACCGTGACGGGTTTCCATGAAGCTCACGTGCGCGATCAGAAACGCACGAGCAAAACTTCCCATCTGTTGGAATATTAGCATATTCCGTTGCATTCTCTGAAAATTGGTGAATAAAATGACTTGTAAATATCTCTATTACGTGCCAGATTGTATCGGAAATGATTACAGACTGTTGGAAGTTCTGA
>CM060950.1:93340367-93360367 GCA_030765055.1 Mantis religiosa
GGTCAAAGTTGCAGGCCTCTTCCATTGCAAATAAGTACTGTGAAATTTAATGAATTCTCAGAAGGTTTAAAAGACTGTTTTTGTTCCAATTAGCTGAAACATTATCAATTGTAGCATTAACATATTAAATTAACATTTAAAGCTAAGTTAAATATTAACACTAGGAGCATAACTACTTATATTTCTTGTTTACCCATCTTTATGTTTCAGACTTTCATGAAATTAAGTCTCAATGTTTCTCCATGAATCTACCAAAAAGGTTTGTGAGTGAAGATAAAAGTATGACAAATAAAAAACAATAGAGAATTTTACTACTACGCTTTTCATTTTTTACTTTATTTTTAGTATAGTGTAATAATTTCGTATAAGATTTTGGGGGTACAGAAGTTTAGGTCAAAATGATATTTGTAAAAGTAGATATAACTTGTATTTTAATGTTACGTAATTTTTTTCAAAGTTATCAAGAGTGTTTTGTTGCATTGAAGTAATGCAAAAATACACCAACATTGTCTGCAACAATACAGAATATGTTATCGGCACAGGATTTCTTGAGGGATTAATACATGTTCAGGAATATGTTCATTTGTACTACTTATGTATTGAAAATATTCATATGAATATGAATTCATATGAACATTGTCATTTTGCAACCTTTTACATATCTAGAAGCTTTGGTTTTGAACTTTTCGCAAAAGTAATACACGGGCTCATCTTTTCAACTTCATGTGTTTGAACTTAATTTTGAAATGTAATGTGTATAATGTTTAACGCCCGCTACGACTACATGCGGCACCGCAGGCGGTGACACTTATGATATATGAGATGAAGATGTAGCACCGGTGGAATGAAATGGCGGAGGAAATCGAAGAACCCGAAAAAAATCGGCCCAGCGCGTGTTGTCCATCACAAAATCTCAATTTGTCGTCGCCTGGGATGAACTTGGTGAATGTCGAGCGCTCTAACCACTCAGCCCCGGCACAGCCAATTTAACTTTGAAAAACCTTGTCTTATACCAGATTGTCCATTAGCACGAAGAAATCCAGAAGTAAGCAGGATGTATATTAAAATGATTTATTTTTTGTCGAATTTGAAAAGATTTCATTAAAAATTTTAATTTTTGTGTCATAATAATTAATAATTTTTAATTGGTAATGGGACGTCAATTGTTTTCAAGGATATCTAGTTTTTTTTAATAAACGATTTTATTTCGGAAATTTTCCACGTTGACGACAATGTCACTACTTATACCGATCTTCTAGGAAGAGTCAATAAAAGAAGTTATTACTCCTTTAAATGTGCAATTAGTCATTTTTTATTTTTTAAATTAACGTCCTCCAACGTAAGTCTTATCGGACGAAGAATAAAAATGGGTGAAAATGATATTCAAATGAGTTTCAGAGTGCATAGAGGTTAGAGTTACTTGACATTCATCTTTCAGGATAAAGAAAGTCCCTGGTGGGGGGGGGGGCTAACCCTTGCTGAGATTCGAAATCTTGAATATGAGGCAGACACGCTACCACCATGCTATAGATGCAATTGTTGAGCCAAACCTCTATGGCTGCTATAGAAGATGAACCACCTGTAATTAAGGGGAGTCGAAATACGGTGTTCGCAACTTTTTTTCTTCCATTTTCATGATTTTTTCCCCAATTTGCTGAGAAGTGGGATTTACTATTAGGCATAATATTAGAAATGCTCTAAAGGAGCTCGTTGCGATACGTTACGTAAGGCAGGAAAATTGGTGGGAACATATATTCCAGTAAGCCAGGTCACTAGAAAGAGAATAAGGAATCATATTTAAGTAAAGACACAGAAGACTATGAGGCTGGAGGATTCGGAGATATTCTGAAAGCCCATAAGTAGTGAGGTTTTTAAACTATATCTTCGAAAGCAATTTCTGAAGGAATAAAATGTTGTATACACATGCCCTATTATTTCAGAAGCTAATCGACATTAAGGGTTGTGACTTTTACACCTATTTCCATCTAAACAAGCTTTATTTTAGCGAAAAAGTTTTTATGTATTAGTTTTTAAAATTTAAACACAATGCTTTTTCTTTTAAACTTTAAGAGTTTCTTTTTTCTTAAATATAACATATCATTCCTTCTGATGAACAGAACTATATTTTCATCAATCAACTGTAAAGATATAACTGAACATACCCTGAAAAAGTTAGCGTATTATCTCAAATAGTTGCTGGGATGACTGATCAAAAGTTGGCAAAATAAGCCATTTCAACGTCCCTTAGTATAAGTGCATTAAGTTACATGAAATGCAAGTTTAGCCGTTTTTTTTCCTTGGTAGTTTGCGTCCTACAACGTTAAGTCATATCGGACGATGAATGGAATGGGATGGTGCTTAAATGAACCCAGGGGTCCATAGAGCTTAGAGTTACCCGACATTCGTCTTTCGGGATAAGTGAAAACCCTGGGAAATGCCTTATCCAGGTAACTCACCCTGATCGAGATTCGAACTCGGGACCTCTTGAAAGTGAGGCAGACACGCTACCCACCACGCTACGAAGGCGGGCACACGTATACATACTAACCAATAATGATATTCATACAGTGCTTACGTCGCGATATATTGTTATAATTCAGCTAATAGTGCTTTACTTATTTGTATTAGAAAAACTATTTGAGCTAAAAATATGGGGCTTTAATGGTTAGCAAGATACATTAAAGCTGTTGCTGCACTGTGCAGAGGATGAACTATAAGTTAACTGAATTTGCGACATAGTTTGGTGTCTCTAGCCTTTGCAGCATATAGCATATAAAAAATCGCACCTTTTTGGTCAAAATAGGGAATAATCCTAAGTAGAGCCCTCGTCCTGTTGCCTTCATCACATTCTGGTACTGGAATCGCAGTCATAATTCTGTGCGGTTATTTGTAAATTTGTATCGAAATTTTTCTCGCTTTTTGGCTTAAAAGCGAACAAATGAATAACCTAATAAAAACGCATCACACAAAAAGATTCATTTTTGCGGGATTGCAAACTACATGTCCATATGAAATGGGAAGGGGATGACGACATGTGCGCATGTCTCAAAAATCAGCCACTATTGGATAACGTCGTAGAATGGAGATGCATTTTCCGCCAATTAACGTAGTTCTGTTCACTCGTGTGTAACATCCAATGGAAATACAGAATTGGTTCCACTTCACCTTTCCAATAGCATTCGTTTTGGTATATTTACTCAGTAGGTTTAATGACTGTGGGAAGTCGATAAATAAAAGCCTGCGCTGTGCGGAAACGGAACAAAAATGCAGCAGATTGGGCGTGACATGTTCCGGGTCACTTTTAAACTGATTGCGTACCTATAATGCAATCAATACGGGGTATGTGGAAATGGACATAAAATTAAGCTACTTTTATATGAATGTGACTTATTTCTAAAGTTCTTCTTATTTTTATACATTTTAAATATTGTTACCGTAACTGAACATACAACCGAATTTGGCGTCTATAGACTGTTAAACGCATAAAGAATCAAAGAAAGTTGTACACAGTTGTATACAGCGGCTGTCGAATATCATTTAATTTCAAGCTTTTTTCTGTTGCAGTATCCATTCAAGCACTGCAAATTGCTTAAATGTAATAATACCAGTTCCTTATATTTTGACCTTAAACACCTTGCAATATATGTATTATATACCGGGTGTCTAAAGCTAGGCCACAGCTAAGTTGCACAAAGCACGTGTAGTAGATATATGCTTAACATTAGTAGGCTCAATATGACCCCATTGTAACAGATTTCAGGTCCACTGAAACAGCTCCGTAATTGTACAGCTCAAACCGAGACGTTGTCCCTTATATGCTATTAATAATAAAGGAAGTGCATAGAATATTATATTCGCTGCTTGTAATTTCAATGTTCTGTTCCTTGCTACTCCTTAAGATGATACCGAAATTAAGAATTGCAATGTATAAAGAATCATGATGGATGTCAAAGGAATGTTGGTTCTTTGTTACAACACGTGCAAGGGCAGTTGAGTCGAATAGCAGCTGGGGGAGAATAGTCGTTATAACAAAATAAATGTAAGAAACAGTGTCCTTAGCAGATTTCTAAAGGATAGCAGTTGACTTGTTGAATGAGGTATTCTTCGGCCCCCAATAATGATAATAGACCTAATTGTTACAAAGGGAATCTTTGGTTGAATGAAGAGGGCTTTCAGAAAGTGAAAGTGACACATACACCCACGCGTAGATGTGGAGGACAGTCTTCGGCGTCAGGCCGATTAGAGCAGTTCGTGGCTGGCAAGCCATTAAGACAGTCCGAGGCGTGAGGGCGATTAGGGCGGTCCACTTCTTCTGTCTTGGTTGAGGACAGACCAGAAGAGGTGAGAGAAGATATTTGTCGGTTCATATGTACTTGAAGAACGAATTAAGTTTATCGAGTAATAAGCATTCCACCTTCAGTCTCTCTGAACAGTGATGCATAGGTAATCCTTGGTCGGCAACATCAAGTTCGATGTTCTGAGAAAAAGCAGCAGTCAATAAATCAATTTGAAATGGGCATTCCAGTGTCATTAAACTATCCTGCTCACACATATCCCCGCATACCCTGTGATTAATCTCATTGCTTTACCCTGAGCTAAACAAAAGTGCTTCAAATTGTTGCGCCAACGTGGTAATCTTAGCTCGCCAATAATAGTAGCTTCAAATTGTCGCACCAACGTGGAACTGTGCGCCCTTGTTAAATTGTTGCTTCAAATATCAAAATAAATATGGCGGCATTCATATTTTAGAATTCTAAACTGTTGGCTCTGCAGGAATAAGGGATATCTATAGCCTTGGATATCTGCGAAGGGAGCATAAATACTGTCGCGGCGACGCGCATAAAAGGTTCGGCGCAGATAGATAACAGACAGATAGTGTTTCACGGAGATAAAGATCTTACATAAGCAGATAAACATAGCGCCGGAGATAAAAGACTTACCGGCACAGATAAAATTACAAATTCTAGAACGTCCGTGTTTTATCTGGTGACGTGTTAGAGAAGCTTCTATAACACTCTGGAATTCATGAATGGTTGTATAAAAAGAAGCTATGTCTAGTTATCGGACAGTCGTAAACAGATGTAACAGGAGTGTTGTAAACAGGGAGTTTGAGTAAGCTCTTTGTTGTGGTCATCGATCTTGGTAGACTGCGATTGTGCATGTGATGTAATGCGACTACTGTAAGAATAGAACAGAGTGTGTTTCAACGGAAATAAAGAACATTTTGAATTTCTCCATATTGGACTTTTGATTCAACGAACCCACAAAGTCACAATTGGTGTCAGGAAATGAGACTTTGGAGAAGATGATGGAAATGGAGGCCGAACTAACCTCAGAAATGAAAGCGGCAAAAAATAGCCTGGCCGCGGAACTAACAGAAATGAAGATGGCTAACTACAACATCACCGAGAAATGGAAGCAATGAAGGCCGAATTATCAACGAAGACAGAAGCTGCAAACAGCAACTTGGCCACGACGATGACCGCGAAGATGACAGAAGTAACCACGGAAATTATAGCAGCGAACAACAGCCTGGCCACGGAAATGAAGGCCGAATTACTTGAAATGAAGGCTCAGAACGAAGCCCTCACAGTAAAGTTTGAAGAGCAGTTGACCGGCGTGAAGGAGGACGTCACGGTGTTCGGTAAGCGGATGGGTCAAGGGAACGAGCGCGTGGAATACCTGGTAACCCGCGTTAACAACCTGGAGGGAAAGGCCGACAGCAACACAAAGTCCTTGAACGCCACGGTAGAGGACATCGTCGGCAGGAGGTTGAAGGACTTGAAGGCCGACGTGTTGGGACGCGACACACCATCTGCTCGCGTCAAACCTCCTAAATACGACGGCGCGAAAACTTTCGAAGTCTTCCGCTGCCAGTTCCACACAGTGGCCAAGCACAACAAGTGGTCACCAGAGGAAAAGGCTGCACAGCTAATAGCCAGCCTCCAGGGACGGGCCGTAGAAGTCCTGAACGTGTTATGGACAGCGGTGGCAGCCAAGGACATCTGGGAGGCTCTGGAGAACCGCTTTGGAAACCAAAGCTTAGCCGCAGCGTACCGCAGCCAACTGGAATCAAAATCGCAGCAGCCAGGGGAGACGCTGAACGAGTTCGCCCTGGCAACTGAGCAACTGGCTAGCAAAGCCATAGCCCACCCCCTACAATAGTTCGTATCCCGGGAAGCCAGATACACATTCGTTGATGGGGTACGAGACACGGAGATTCGTCAGCGCCTAATGCTCGGCGACTACAAAACCATCCACGAGACGCTAACGGCAGCATTAAGGATGGAGGCGGCAAAGGTGACGGCTACCCCGACGTCGCGAACCAGGATTATCCGCTGCATCGGAGATCGAAGACCAGACGAGGGACACCGGCGAAGTACTATTGGCCTGTATTAGGGGTGTGGACAGCCGGGACACCAGGAGAGAGACTGACCACACCAGGAAGGGCAGCCGGAAGTAGAGTAAGGGCCGCCGTGGAGAGGGGAACGTCGGCGCCATTACGACCATCCCCTCGAGTGACACAGCACGCCGTCAGCCGGCGTATGGATGACAGCCTCATCGCGGACGGTTGGGTTACAAGGGAGCCATGCCGCGCGCTCGTAGACACCGGGGCAGCCATAACCGTCATCAGACCTGACGTGGCCAAGAGTTTACCGTCGGGAAAACCGAGCCAACCATACCAGCTAGTGATGGCATCGGGTGACACCTTGCCATTGGAGAAGGAGACCCTACTGAAGTTGACCTTGGGACAGGGTTCCGTGAGTCGGTGTGTGTTCGTCCTGAAGGTGGCTGAGGAGGTGATACTGGGATTGAATGCCCTCAGGAGCCACGAGGTGATGGCCGACGTCGTCAGGAAGATCCTGCGGATCAATGGAGAAGAGGTCATACTCCGGCAACCCCACGAGCACTTTGGAATCTGCAGGGTCAAATTGAAGGAAGACGTGGTTGTCCCCGCAAGAAGCGAGCTGGTGGTGATGGCGCGACTGGAAGACCAGTGGATGGAGAACATGATGCTGGACCAGAGGATGCCAGTGTGCGGACTATGTGTGGCAAGGACATTGTTGCCGTGCCGAGAGGAGGTGCCAGTGAGGCTGCTCACTCTGACAGACACCGATAACGACATCCAGGCTGGGACGGAGTTGGGGATGTGCGAGCCCGTGGTCTGCGTAACAGCAATCGACAAGACACAGGAGCCGGCACCGACGCAACACCTGGAGCCCCGGCTGGAAGGCTTATGCAGAGGTTGGCCCATCACTTGACCGCAGAACAGCTGCAGAAAGTTCGAGAACTGCTGAGGCGAAACTAGCGCGTCTTCAGCAAAGGTAACATAGACCACGGCCACACGGACAGAGTGCTTCACCGCATCGACACCGGAGACGCCCGGCCTATTTGGCAACCACCTAAATGCGTCCCGCTAGGGAAACAAACGGCGGTACGGGACATGTTGGAGGACATGAAATCCAGGGGAGTGTTTGAAGCGTCTGACAGCCCATGGTGTTCCCCTGTAGTTCTGGTGTCAAAGAAGAATGGCTAGCTATACTTCTGCGTGGACTAAAGGAAGCTGAACGCTGTCACCCGGAAGGACTGTATCCCTTACACATGATTGACGACACCATGGACACGCTAGCTGGTGCATAGTGGTTCTCCACCCTGGACCTGAAGTCGCGTTACCGGCAGGTGGCTCTAGATCCAAGAGACAAGGAAAAGACTGCGTTCTCGACAGGCCAAGGGCTTTGGTAGTTCAAGTTATGCCCTTTGGCCTCTGTAACGCGCCAGCTACTTTCCAAAGACTCATGGAGTTATTAATCAGAGGATTGACTTATGACGCCTGCCTGCTATACCTGGATGACATCATCATCGTCGGTAAGACCTTCGAAGACCATCTGGAAAACCTGAGTAGTGTGCTACAGAGACTGCAGGCGACCAATTTGAAGCTAAACGCAAAGAATTGCCAGCTCTTCCGCAAGGAAGTCAACTACTTGGGCCACATACTCTCACCAACCGGAGTGGCCACAGACCCGCAGAAGACACACGCCGTGAGAAGTTGTCCTCGGCCGAAGGATAAGAGAGAATTGCGCAGTTTTCTGGGGCTGTGCAGTTACAACCTCCGTTTCATCAAAGACATCTCCAACACCACCAAACCCTTCACCTGCCTGACTGAAGAACACCGGCTCTATAGGTGTACGGAGGACGATGAAGACGCTTTCCAGCAGCTGAAGAAAACACTTTGTAGTGCTCCTAGTTTGGGATTCCCACAACCAGGCGGCGCCTTCATTGTGGACACCGACGCCAGCGACCATTGCATTGGAGGCGCCCTATCCCAAGCCCAGGACGGCCATGAGAGGGTGATAACCTACTACAGCAAGACGTTGTCCAAGGCAGAGAAAAGCTACTGCGTCACCAGGGGATGGATACTGGCGGGAGTAAAGACTTTGGAACACTTCCACAATTACCTGTACGGTCAACCATTCCATCTGAGGCCTGGCCACTCCGCCCTCACCTGGCATTTGAGCTTTAGGAACCTGGAAGGCCAGACAGCCCGATGGGTCCAGAGGCTGCAGGAGTACGACTTCACCTCTGAACATCGTAGAAGGAAGAGCCACGGCAACGCAGACGCTATGTCCAAAACCCCTGTCCAGAAGAGTGCGGCCAGTGCACAAGAGTGGAAAAGAAGGGGCGTGTCACAGCTTTCAAAGTGGTCACGGCAGTGCCTGCAGACGGCTGGGATAGCGCAGGCCTGAGGAGGGAGCAGCTGGCGGACACAGACTTGGGGCCACTCCTGAGAGAAGTGAAGGCAGGAATGAGACCAACCTGGAAGGACATCGCACCGAGGAGCACCACCTACAAGTCGTCCTGGGCCCAATGGGACTCACTGAAGATCAGAGAGGGCGTGCTGTTCCGGGTATGGGAATCGCCTGATGGGAAGACGTAGAGAGAACAGTTGGTACTTCCCCGAAGTAAGGTTATGGAGGTTTTGGAGGAAGTGCACGCCGGTACTTCAGGAGGACACCTGGGAGCAAAGCGAACAATCGGCAAACTCCGACAGCGCTACTATTGGCTGAGGCTCCGAGCAGACTGAGAGATGGTGCCGTCAATGTCACATGTGCGTGGCGAGTCGCGGTCCCCAAACTAGAAGCCGGGGTCTCATGCAGCAGTAAAACGTCGGAGCGCCATTTGAAGGGATCGTCGTCGATATAGCTGGACCAATCTCAGTGTCCGACCGAGGCAATAAGTACCTGATGCTGGTCGTGAACTACTTAACCAAATGACCGTAAGTGTATGCCATCCCGAACCAGGAGGCAAACAAAATCACAGAATGCCTTGTGGAACAAGTGTTCTGCCGATTTGGGGTGCCGTTAGTGCTCCACAGCAATCAGGGTACCAATTTTGAGTCCAACCTAATGAAGGAAGTACTAGAAAAACTTGGAGTTAACAAGACCCGCACAACACCTCTACATCCCTAGTCGGATGGCATGGTCGAAAAGTACATCAGGACCCTAGAAGAAGATCTGAGGAAGGTCGTGGCCAGCCATCAGCGAGACTGGGACTTCAAGGTACCACTGTTCCTGCTGGCCTATCTCTCGTCAAAACACCACACCACTGGGATGATACCAGCCAGCTTAATGTTCGGCCGAGAGTTACGCCTTCCATGTGATCGGGCTTTTAGAAGCGCCCAGGACGCAAAACAGCCAGCAACCGAGTATGTGGAGAACCTGGTGGACCGTCTCCACGACATGCATGAGATTTCTCGTCAGAACCTCCAGAAGGGAGCGACCGCATGGAGACTCGATACGACAGGCAAGCCAACAGCCAAGGATTCCAGCAACGTGACCTGCTCTGATTGTATTCCCCTACTCGAACCAGAGACGCTGTCCGAAGCTTCAGCAGCCGTGGCAAGGACCGTATCGGGTGGTAAAGAGGATTAACGACGTGGTCTACCGCATCCAGAAGAAAGAAGTTGGTAGTATACTTGGATCGTCTGGCGCGCTGCGATTGTGCTGTTCGGGAGGACCAGAATTGAGGAGGGAGCAGTGTCGCGGCGACGTGCAGATAGATAACAGACGCATAGTGTTTCACGGACATAAAGAGCTTGCATAAGCAGATAAATATAGCGCCGGAGATAAAAGACTTGCCGGCACAGATAAAGTTACAAATGCTAGCACTTTCACGTTTTATCTGGTGACGTGTTAGAGAACCTTCTATAACAGTCTGGAATTCATGAATGGCTAGTTATTGGGCAGTCGTAAACAGATGTAACAGGAGTGTGGTAAACAGGGAAGTTGAGAAATCTCTTTTTTGTGGTCGTCGACCTTGGAAGATTGTGATTGTGTATGTGATGTAATGGGACTACTGTAAGAATAGAACAGAGTGTGTTTCAACGGAAACAAAGAACATTTTGAATTTCTGCAAATTGGACTTTATTCTACAATCCCACAAAGTCACAATACAGATGTTTGTGTATTACGTATTTATTTATTGTTACGTTTGGTGGTTTGTGAAGCTGCAATCCCGATGGTGCTGTTGTTGCTACGTCCTTACCTCTGGGATGGAGTAGTAGTCCCAGCACAAAACTAAGCTTCCGCTCAGATCTGTAATTGAAGTTTTTGTACATCTTTTTCGATGTTACCCAACGTTGCTCTAGTTGATGCATGAAAAGCTCTTATCTTCAGGGGTAGACTCGGATAGAAGCCTGAGGGAACTAAATTTATGATTACGGGTGAAATAATCTGACACATTCTTTCAAATTTTAAATACTTCGATCTTGAATTATTTGATCCAATAATGATTAGACAGAACACGTCGAAACTTTTTTAAACAAATTTCAACTATACATATATTTTGATACATACAGTAATGTCAATTTAGTATTTATACAACTTCTGAAATACAGGTTTTTCTGAAACATTTCTTTCCTATCCCGCGGTTCTACACAGAACACCTTCGCTAACATCTTGGCTTGTAGTTTATTGAACCGTCGTTGCTATGACGATTAACACTTTTTTATTGGTCCACGTCACTTTTGATGACCAACGTATCTTTACCGCATTAGATAGCTTTTTACAATATTTTCTTTAATACTAAGCGTAAAAGTTTAATATCCAAATATTATTTCACATGATTTTGAATTTCAAATAATTTCTAGAGAATTAAACTAAAATATTGACATTAAACAATTTCACATTTTTCACATTCCTTCTTTTGTAATTTACACAATCATAAATTCTTCTACAATTTCTTCTTAGTCTCGTAAATTTTCTTTCTGATTTTTCAAACATTTTATGATGAATTATTTTTATGAATTTAAAATAACAAAATCAAAACACTGACAATACATATGATATTTGATCCAAAATAACTGCTCCACTAATGATGATGTTGTTGTTGTTGATGATGATGATGATGATGATGATGATGATGATGATGATGATGATGATGATGATGATGATGATGATGGGATACGAACTTCTGTAGGCTTCATTGCTTACCAGCTGCCTATAACAGATCGGCTTCAGCTTATGGGCCGCGCAAACGATTTGGACTCCGACAAATAATACTTACGCTATGGTTTTGTCTTAGACTATACAAATTTTGTCTCTATAACAATGTTTTTATTTCATTACATTCAGATTACAGTTTATTATTTCCAGCATTAACTATTAACTAAACGTGAACTATTAACTAAACAACAAAGAAGTTAAGAAAGTTGTATAATGTAAGCTATAAGCTTACATAAGCTACTGTAATCTAGTCAACCTTAAGCATAAGGTTGACAGAATTATACAAATCGATTCATATCTAATTTAGGTAATGAGAGGATTAAGATTCGGGTTTACTACAGTGGGGATTCGGTACGGAGACCAGTTGTGATAACTTGTATCTATGTCCCCAAGTGGGGCACACACCCAACGGGAAGGATGAGGCGAAAGGAGACAGAGGGCGGCCGTCTCAAGGAGCCACATCAGTCCAGAGAGAAGGGTGTTAGTTAGAGGCCTCCCACAGCAGGCCAGGACACCGGACATACTCCCCCACCAGGCGAACCCGAAATGGTCCCAGCAGCCGAGGCTGAAATGGTCCCAGCAGCAGGTTCGAATACCGGCAACCAACCTACCGGAGGAGGAAGTGGTTTACCTCAGAGTATATCATCCTGCCATATACGACCGAGACACTCGACGATACTTCTACCCTGAAAGAGACCACCAGGTGAGGGATGATGTGAAATGATAATGGAAATGAAATGGAGGGTCAGGAAATTCGGGGAACGTAATTAACCTACCCAGCATCCGCATGGCGACCCGGGAAATCCCCCGATAAAACCCATGTATCAGGTAGATCGCCACGGGAATTGAACCCTGGCTTCCCGAATGCGGGCGTCAGACGAAACCATCGGAGCCATCCTGCTCTGTTGGGAAATCAGAGACAGTTGAGTCCAGAGGCTCTACTCCCATTAGCCTTGAACCCGTAGGAACAAGACCCGGACCTCCTTCAACCAGGGAGTATCCGAGCTGTCCCAAAGGGCGCTCGGCGTCCTCCGTGGGGCTTTCCATAGGGCAAGACCTAGAGACTAACAAGCCCCCCCATCTGGTTCTATGGACTCAAGACGGGATGGAAGTGGATACGCCACTTACGCGCGTCAACACTCAAGGTGAAGACTACCGAAAAACCTCGGTGGGGCCGCCTGGTGATCTAGCACACCTTCTACTAGTTTTGCAGGCTAGTAGCCGGGAGAATTAATGGCTTCCCTCAACCCCGTCTGAAGACGTACCCGATTCCCACGGGTATCGGGAACACACTGCCCCCTCGAGTCCATCCCAATCCGAACAACTCCCGAAGGAGGGGCTCGGCTGTTCGGCCCGAGGTTCCTCTAGTAACGTCAGAGGTACCACGAGTGCTAAGGGTCCGCAGCGCCCGCACTTTGGCAGCTGAAAGGGGCGGATCCCTTCCCCTACGGGAGGGCAATCAGAGACAGAACTGTAAAAATTTATGTCTAAAAGTCGTATTGGCGGTGCCTTATCTAAGTGGTTATGACGCTTGTCTTTTACCAAAATTTGAGCCCAGAAGACCGCAAGTGGGTTTTCTCCGGGTTCACTGACTTCCACGTCATTCAGTCCACCAACTGCTCCACTACTTTTCCTTCCATTACTTTCGCCTTCATTTGTATCATCCTTTTCCGTAATGTAATGTCAGACATCAGGTCACATTTCCCACTCCGTTCTGGAACCGCTGCTCAGCTCTCCGCTTCCCGGGAGGGACTTAGAATGTTAACCACATCCAACCCTCCACTACTGCTCCCTCGTTCATGACGTCCCTTCTGGGCTAAGGTGGGTGTTGGGGATGATCGGGCTGTTATTCCATGGAGTTTAATACAGAGACATATTTAAGTATTAGATGGTTTTAAATTTCAGATATCACTTTTAGTTTTCTATTTAAACATTTACAGCTTAATTATATCATCCTATGATAAATGCACCACACGATATAGTTTTAAGTAGGAAGATCCTTTTAAAAGATATATGCAATTCACCTGATTATAACACACAAATCAGTCCCATAGTTTTGTTATACTAAGTAGAAAAGAAGCCAATTTTTAAATTCTCTTACTTTAGAGGTCAAGGTTTCTTTAACGTTTAAATAACTCTAGAAATGGAAACTCAAAAAGCCTTTAGAATAAAATAATATTTTTGCAACACATTTAATTACTTGTGTTTTAGGAATTTACATGGCCACCTTCAGAAGAATTGAATGAAAATTACATCGTATAGAACATTTTGAAAAAGTGAATGTGATGAAAAATGATTTTCAGAAAAACAAAGGCTCAAAATGAAAGATACTTTTATTCCTGATTTTAAGCTACAATATATAAATTCAGATATTTATAACATAAAAATTCAAAAATATTTTGAAATTATGGCCCTATGTATTTTATACGAATTCAGTTTTTGTGATATTTACGTAACAGTTCATTGTAGCGTCCCCTTAAGGCTATTTGCATCAATTTTATGGTAGAGCAGCATGTGGCAAAACAATTAAATAAACTTTCAAGATTTAGACATTTGGCCTACTTCTATAATGAAGTTATAGATCCAATATTATTTTTCTTAAGTGAGCACTGCAAGGGAATAAATGTTGATGCAAGTATAGGATGGCTTTGCTACAAGTGATGAAGCAGGTGTTTTATGTTATTTGTGGCACGAGAACGACCACGAGGGAGCTAATAAAGGAAGCGGAAGGAACAGTTTGGGGAGACCTCCCAGTGCTTTACAAAGTATGCACACGACCGGGGTGCAAACCGTTTTGGTCACGTGCCAATCACTTGACCCGAACTGACAAGTTAACCAAGTCTTACGTTTCACAGGAAGTTTAGTTTGAAGCCCTTCCTATACAGGAGTGTCTCCATTTACTCAATTTCCGTTTCAGACTCCTGCCATCCCTATCTGCATTGAACAGTTATCATATCGCTTTTCATACCACATTTATCATCTTCATAAATGTACGCAAAATTCGATGTTATTTGGAGCCTTATTTCCGAATTGAAGCTCTTCTGGAAACAAAAATCTTACAGTCACAAATATAATTTATAATTATAACGAACGTAATACCAACAGATTGCAGAGCAATGGAACTTTCCATATGTTTGAGGCATGCGTCAATCACCTCGATCAACTAACACAATCCGTTTTAGAATAAACGTTATAAGGGATTGACGTGATAAAACGCCCAGGTGTGACGTGAAAAACAAATGCAACGCCTTTCCATTTACACAATTTAGGTCGGGATAATTTTGTTTATCACCATTATAATTTATTTCTCATTTTTTGTCTAATGCTCTAGCTTCTTCTTTGACATTTTGAAGTTTAATTTTATTACACAAAGTTTAACAAAACTTTTAGGTTTAAAATTTGAATTTAGGATGCTCTTATGAGTAATCTAACTTACATGAATTCACAAACAGGGCGGGATTTTGATTTTCTAAAATATTTGAAAATTGACCTAAAATTTAAACACTTGACATAAACACACACTATGATATAAACTGGCATTCATTAAAATTAATGTGTAGAGAGTTATAAATTAGTTAATACATGAATATTAATGTTATACAGTTATATAAACCAGCAATGATCATAAGATATTTTAGAAAATTACTTAAAATATGTTTATTCCATGTTCTTTAAAGAACCTAAAAGAAGATGAAGAAAATCGCTTTTGAAGCGCATCTTACAAAAACTAGTATAAACTACCTAATTATCCCTCCGACCACATGAATATATGTAATAATTAACGAATTGGACCGAGCAGAATGGCTCCGCGGTAATGCGTGAAGCTCGTATTTGGGAGGCACGCGATTCAAATACCCCCAGGACCGTCCTCCCTATGTGACGTTTCCCAGGCTTACCTCAGTCCTCATTACTGGTAAATGATGGGAAATGCCTTAAAGTTAAGCCTTAAGTTCAATTCCCCCTCCTCTCAAAAAGCCCCTTCTCACATTTCATTTCATTGAATGTATTGTCATGCCTAAATATGCAGTAAAGGTAGACATCAAACACTACTAGAAAAAGCATAGAGATAAAACATGATCTGGGAGAGGAGATATGCATTTTAGGAATACAATAAGGTACATTATATCCTCCATGAATCTGATTTAAGTATATTTATGTTTAACCTTGTCAAACATATCGAGTTAAATAAACAATTCTTGGACACTTTCCTGAATTCTGACTGCCACCGTAGAACTGCAGTATTTAATATAGGTATTTTCATAAGCTGGAGTCTGATTTTCGAGTATTTACTTTTTTTATTTGTAAACCGAAGGAGAACATATAAGAGAGGTTCATTACAGACATAAACTAAAATCATATAAATTTTAGTTATTTTGCCTTTAAAATATTTTCTTCAAATTTTGTAAGTGATACAAATAATTCTTATGCTGTCTTAAACTCATGTTTATACATGGTTTCACGAGGAGTTACTATGGTTATTCATCGGGGTGCCAGGTCATAATGGCATAGAAGGAAATGAAAAAAAAAAAGGTGATAAATTGGCAGGACAAGAGGCAGCTTCACAATTTATTGCACCAGAGCAGATTCTAGATAATTGCGATGTTTGGTATGAAAGGCTATTAAGAACTGGTCCAAAGTATACAAATAAGCTTCAAATTCTAGGAAAATAAATATTACGAAAAATAAACCAAACTGCCCCGTCCTTCGCGTAAGTGTTATTAAATTTGTATTATTATTTATTTTATTCTTTTATTTTATTTTTACGTCCTCCAACGTTAAATTATATCGGACGATGAATGAAATAGGTGAAATGATGCTCAAATGAGCCCAGGGTCCAGAGAGACTAGAGTTATCCGATATTCGTCCTTCAGGATAAGCGAAAACCTTGGAAAATACCTTATCCAGGTAACTTACCCTGATCCCGAACTTGTGACCTTCTGTACGCGGAGCAGACACGCTACTATCTAAGCTACCGAGGCGGGATTTGTGCGTTAAACTAGTTACAGAACGCAAAGGGAAATTGCAGTTTTTACTACGAAACACAGGCTAAATTAGTCCTGGGAGCTGCCTCTTGTCGAAGCAGAACAAAGCCGCTCATGCCACTGTCGTATGTTCAACGGGAACACTGTGCCGTTTCTTTCTGCAACTTCTTTAACTTACGAAGGGATATCTGCTTACGTGAAAGACGGGGTAGCTGGACCACCTGGTATAAGAAAAGAACAGAAAACTTTCTTGTGTGTTACATACTTCAGCTGTAAACAATTATTGCACTTCACATAGGATATGATCCCGTGAATAAGCATCTTAATACGATGGAAATGTTTTAGGTTAAATAAGATCGCAGAATGTGCAAGAATGAACTTGAAACAAGATACTGTACACTTCTGTAAGATCTTTGGTTATAGCAGACATATTGCTTTTTGGAAAATGATTTTTAAACCAAAATGAATTGGAACCACATCTGTTATGTTACTGTACTCGTTGGTAAAGAGTGCAGGCATCATAATGAATTGACTTTAAAGCGATACTGATATACAATAAGCCAAAACTTAAGTCCATTCGGAATAATAATGGATATTTGTATCGGAAAAGACAAGTTATTGTGGATAAGATCCATCAGGGGAATTCTAGATGCTTCTGACACCGCGCCGGACATCCCGAATTCCTTCCGCTAAGATACCTTGGGGTGGTTGACCTTGTAAGTGTAGTGATTTCCGATACCCAAAGGAGGGCGGTCGGGCATGCTTTTGCGGGGTGACCACACAGCTAATGAACTGTGGTTCCCAGATATCAGGACCCAACATATGCTAAAGGCCTTCGCATTTAAGCTGCCAAGGACACGCGTTTTTCTCGTTCAAAAAGGAGCAGTGAATATTCAGAACAGTGGTCGAGCTTTTATTTTATATGCCCTCTCGTGGGAAATGAGCATTTATGTTTGGAGTATTTCCTCGTTCGTTAACTTGTTGTCAGGTGTACTGCTTCAGTGTTTTAGAGCAAGTGAATGGCATGTTATATGGCAGGCTATTGCATTTTTAGATTACTTCTGCCAAATTCTTGTGCTACATTATGTTGCACAAATTATTCCATTTTATCTCGTTCTATTCTGCCAATATTTCGGAGCTAAACATATATAAAATATGTTCCAAAATAAATACCAGCAAAGTATTGTATACCATTTCATTCAGAATAAATGTGAGAAAAAGCGAAGTCACATATATAAATATTTAGCCAAATTCATTATAAATTTTAATACAGTAAACTAAATAGTGATTATTCTGTTAACACCGGAATTTGCAGAATGTCATCAAGGAAAATTATGTTAATACCAAATTTTAACACAAATAAAATTAGTTATTGCTTTACATTCTTCAAAGCAAAATGCAATGTTGGCATGTAACATTACGTTTTGTTTGAACGAGATTCAAATGATCAAATCTGAGAAACCCAGTTGAGGCAAAAATCTTTAACTGTTATACAGAGAACCTTTGTGTTATACGTAGTACGAAATTTAAAATAATACTGGAATGAAGCCATTTAGTTCTTCTCTCGTAAATTTAGAAACACTTCCACGCGTTGTTGTTGTTATTATTATTATTATTATTATTATTATTATTATTATTATTATTATTATTATTATTATTATTATTATTATTATTATTATTATTATTATTATTATTATTATTATTATTATTATTATTATTATTATTATTATTATTATTATTATTATTATTATTATTATTATTATTATTATTATTATCATCATCATCATCATCATCATCATCATCATCATCATCATCATCATCATCATCATCATCATCATCATCATCATCATCATCATCATCATCATCATCATCATCATCATCATCATCATTATTATTATTATTATTATTATTATTATTATTATTATTATTATTATTATTATTATTATTATTATTATTATTATTATTATGAGAGTCTGTCAGAGTGGTGAGCAGAGCTGTTGAGAAGTAGTGAGAGCACTGGGTGCTTAGAGCTGAGTGTGGTATGTTCCAAACTCCGCGATAAGAAGTCGGCAGGCCGTGGAACGGTACAGGAAGCAGTTCATGGGTAGTTAAGTGCGGCGTCGGCTGAGAAATCACCGAGCTCTAGAACCGGTAGCGAAGCAATTTATATGTGAATATTGGGAGTTGTGTTCAGAATTGTTGTGCAGCTTCATGTTACAGGTGAACCTGCGTGTAGGCCAGAAAGATTATTGCAACACAAAGGATGCGTGCTGCACAGATTTAAAAGAAACATTGTAGAAACTTTTCGATGTGTTGTATTTGTGTAAAAGAAAGGTTGATTCTACGATAGCATTGAAGTAACTAGTTCGGCGAAAAAATAAGTGGTAGTTTGGACCAAATTATGCCGTCTTAATTTTAAAAAATGCGTAATGTTGACATAGGTACAGAAATTAAAAACTGGAAACAATTTAAAGTTGAAGAACATAATAGTGACACATAGTAAAAGGTATTTTCGTATGATGGGAGCAATCATTTTCATATGATAATATCAGTATCAGTATACTCCGAAGCAATCATAGTAAATAATAGATGGCACTAAATTAAGAAATGTAGTTTTGAGCCATTTTTTTTTTTTTTTTTTTTTTTTTTTCACCAAAGGGTCATCTTAAGAGAGACTGTTGTCCTACTCTCAGAATTCAAAGAAATAGGGATGCGTTGGCCGTATAAAGAATTATTTCATTGATAACGTATCGATTTCAACATTTTGAATATGCTATATTGTGTAATCAATATGAAAATCAGTGAACCTACAGTGTTTAACCGAAATATCCGATGAGTGTTTTATGCACATAATTTGGTAAATGGACCGATAATTTTCATATAGATCAACCACAGTATATCACTTAACTGTTTTTAATAATTTTGAATTCCACGTTGTGTACAATAGCTTAATGGCTCCAGAAAGCATTAGTCTTTCTTGTTAAAAATATATTAACTAGATAATAAATTAATTATTAGGTAATATAAACATAAAATATTCCACAATTTACTTTTTTTTAGATTTTCAGAATTTTTGTTCTGTAGTTTTTAAACCTTGCACCTATGTTCAGCTTTTGATGTGCTTGGTACAAATAAAATTACTTTACATATATATAGTAGAGAAATTTCTTATATATTACCGGTCAGTTTCACCGAGGTATGACTTAAGCTGATGTAAAAATAAATGTGTGAAGCGGTAATAGATGAGACTTTGAGAGTTGATAATTCTTGATTGACTTCTATTAAACCGCCGGAATCTTTAACTGCAAATTTAGGCGTTATCCTATAAACATTTGGTTGGAAAATGCGTATAAAACTATTTTGTAAATACTACACAAAAAAGAGTAAACATTTGGTGCATTTTAAAAACACAGAAACAACAAGGTGAAAAAATCTTGGAAAAAACAGGTCAATATATGTAAGCTGCTGTATCCTTTAATCATTCTTCGTATTAAAATGATAATGTTGTGCCTTTTAA
>CM060950.1:93365367-93367867 GCA_030765055.1 Mantis religiosa
TTAAGTCTCGAGTATAGGACCGGTGCCCACTCAGCATCGTGAGCCAATTGAGGACCTTACGACAGGTAAGCTGCCCTGGTCAAGAAAGCCAACTTTCTGGCTGGGAATGCCGAGATACTGAACACATCTCCTCCCCGTATCGGTTGGACGATCGCCCACCTTTACCTTGCGTATGTGGGCGTGAGGCCGGCAGTTGGGTTGGCACGTCGTGACCCTATATAAGGCTGTAGTGCAATGGGGATCTGTCTGTATGTTGTTTCCCGCATTTGCTCCTAGGAAATCGGCTTCACCGTCGTACGTATCACCTTAGCATCCTGATATTTTGATTACTCATTCAACTTTACAATTCAGTTTATGCCCTCATTCTTTATTTTTTGCCTTTATAAAGCATCTATATCCCCATCTTTGGAATAAAAACGTTTTGTCTTCGTGTCTACTCAGCCTTCTTTAGTTCACATATTACTTCATTCTTGTTCTCGCAAAATTGGTGATCGATTACCCTTCTTTATTTTGCCTACAAGTATTAATGTCCTTCATTTTCCACCCTGTCTTACGTTTGCATGTATGAACAGATGAATAACTGGTAGGGGATTACAATTTGTATCAACCCTGAAGGCCATGCAGAAAAAAGTAAATACCGCCTGCGGCGCACAATGAGCTATAACTAGGAGAGGTGAGTTTTCGCAAATGCGATATAGCGCAATAAAGTACGAAATTGATTCAAATGCGATATAAATGGGAAATCAAAGATTTACCCAGGTAATTATTTTTTCCAATTCTTTCTGGAAACTTTTACTGAAGAAACTGTAGAACCTTTGCATATTTAGAAAGTTATAACGGAAGTGAACACTTTTCTGGAATGTGGAAAGCAACCCTTCCCGCTAAATTAGTACATTGTTCCACTGTTGTCCATATGAGGTATTTCGGTACCTGAAGCGAGTTCAGTTGTTTTACAAAAGAAACCCCTCTTACCACGCCTAATGACTCATAAATCTATCTTCACAACCCAGTTAACGGAAAATTTCAATCCTTGTCTCTGAAAATCAATAGCGTGAAAAGCACATGTTAATTCCAGTTGGAGTTCCCAGTTGCCAAAGTTCCGATTTTCATTGTTCTGTTCTGTTTTACGCACAACTTTCATTCTATTCTATGCGTAGGTCACGACAGCAAGTGCAAAGATGGTGAGAGCTTAAGTATTAAACAACGGGCAAAGAATTATAAACATGGAAGTTTTTATGTTAGTGACGGCGAAATTTTAATGTGCAAGTTCTACAATCAGCGTCTGGATTGGTAAAAGAAGGATGTTTTAGACAAACACGTTGGAAGTTGGGAACATGTCAGTGCCAAAAAAAGTTTCAAGAATAAATCACAAGAGGAAAACCAAGAAGTAAAACGGCAACCCACAATTCAAATGATGCATGAAAAATTCAAGAGTGCAAAATTTGAAAATAGTGCTTTTGCTGAAGACACAGTGAAGAAGTTTTTGAAGACGAACGTCCCTCTTCAGAAAGTGGACCATCCAGCTTTTCGGGAGTACTTGACAAAGCAAGTACCTTTCTTTACGGTCATATGCCATGAAATTGACAAGACCATTTCCGTATTTTTACTTCACTAAGCCAAAAAGGTTATAGTACTAAGAAATCCAAACATTTAATTCAATTAAGAGGTGTAAAATTACACAAAAATATATTAATAACAGTAATCTTAATTTAGCAGTATGGTAGAGCCTAAAGGACTCGAACGTGAGACATTTTAGCTCATTTAAATCAATTTTGCGTTCAGGTATGCGCCAGGTTTCGGAGATCTGACCAAGGCAAATATATTGTGACGCGAATATGTACCTCGCTGTAGAGAAGCAATGAAGGCTGAAATAAAGTGTCTGCAAGAAAAACCCATTGTTGTAGTTGCAGACGAGAATTCAGACAGGCAGGGAAGATGTGTTTCCGCGGTTTTATTCCGAACAATATGTGACCAGGCCAACCAGGACGTATTTCAAGGTAGTTGTAGCTTTCTTAATAAAGCAAAGGGTACCACTTTAGCAGGGCAATCACTGACACTTTGAAAGAATGACATCTCATACGAAAATGTACTGGGGATGGTATCAGATTCAGCTTGTTACATGGGAGCTCACGTTAGGGCATTACAAACTATAATTGGTGACCATCTCATGCACTTTCAATGTTTTGCACACAAGGTGAACCTAGTTGGTCATTTGATCACAAAGAAAATGTCACAACTAAATCATTACGTGTCAAAACTGAAAATGGTCTTCTTGCATTCAAAAAAAAAAAAAGGTTGCTTTTATGAAATTTCTTGAATAGAGTTACCCAAATCTGCCAGCTGTAGTATTTCCTTTCCTCGTGCTCACACGTTGGAATTCATGATTTGAATCTTTAGAATGTGTGAACAACTATTTAGCTGCATTAATATATATATATATATATATATATATATATATATATTTACAATCTTTGGATGAATATTTGTTAAACAGCAGCTT
>CM060950.1:93372867-93480367 GCA_030765055.1 Mantis religiosa
CCCGCCCTAGCACGGTTGAATGGGATCGAACCGGCCTTGAGGGTCTAGCGATCTAACCACGGCGAGGTCCATCATATTACTTGTCCAGTAAATAAATTCAATATATGCGTTTTGTTTGTAAAGCAAATCAATTTAACATATCGTATTTTAATCAAAGTCGATAGAGGTGATTTTATAAAACAAAAGGTATCGAAAATTATTCAGTGTAAAAGGTAGTTTGGAGTTTTTGTTTTTTTTCTGTAAACCTTTGGAAGACACTGAATTTAAGTGATACCTAAGGTTGGTGTTCACCCGACTTTTCCTGTTTGAGTTACGCTCTTCGCACTCACTTTCTTCTAAAACCTTTTTGGGCTTATGGGGCCTCAAAGCACGTACTTTCGGTGAAATCTCGATATCGAACTTTTGGTTGGTGTGCAATTTCACCTCTTGCTGCCACCTACGTGTTAGAGAAAGTAATGAAAAAAAAAGTGTTGGTTTTTTTTTTTGTCGTTTCAAGTAATCATGATTAACAGAGTCAAATGCTAGCTCACAGATGGATTAAGAGCTACTTTGCACTAGTTTAGTTTTGCGTCTCCCTTTCAGAGCTTTCTACATTAATGACAACCTTATAAAATTATGGCTTACGTAATTTTGAGATGCTGTCAGGGAATGGATTTAATCTAAATTGCTGCGTCAGGAGCAGATCATTATGGTAAACGGAAGTCCCAACACATGAATGACCCATCTACTTTTATATTCATTTACTTTTTGTCCATTGCACACTTTAAATTGTTAATTTGGATGACTTTATTGCTGTAGTTTACCGGATGCTGCAAGTATTAAATGTTCCAGAAAGTACACGTTGTCAGAAAGGAAACCGCAATGAAGAAACATTTCTTTATGATACAAAAATTAAAAGCGATATTGTACCCTGCAGCAGAATAAAATTCCTTTAAACATCTATTCGTACACTATTTTTGACAGTCCTCAATATTTGTAGACAGATTATTGATTATGAATATATTGTTTTTATCTATTTCGTATCTATCATGCTCAGTGCGGCTGTTCTGGCCACTTATTTCTTTGTAGCACCAGTGCTGACAACATGATGAGTTAGAAAAAACTCGGCCGCGCCGTGGCTCAGTGGTTAGACCGCTTGAATCTCACCAAGGCGGCCCGGGTTCGATCCCAGGTGACCGCAAAATGAGATTTGTGGTGGACAGCAGGGCACTGGGGCGGGTTTTCTCCGGGATCTCCGGTTTCCCCCGCCATCTCATTCCACCGGTGCTCCATCTTCATCTCATGTATCATCAGTGTCATCGCCTGCGGTGCCATATGTAGTAAAAGCGGGCGTTAAACACTACACATAATCATTTTAGAAAAAACTTATAAATAAAGAAGCACATGAAGATAATTAGGCATCCGTTTTAACAATTCTGTTATTTTGAAGTATTTACTAATATTTTTGCTGTAATTTCATTGAGGAACAGTTTGTTCACAGAGTAATTTACCCACAATTTTGAAGATTGATATTGTGACTTTGTGGGTTCGTGAAATGAAAAGTCCAATTACACCACTCAACAAAGTTCTTTATTTCCACCGACTTACAGTTAAACACTTGCCAATTACACAGAATTACTTGCTGCACACAGTTACAATTCACCAGTCCGTCCGTTACAATTTCACTGTACTCGCGGTTACGTAAGCTCCGGTACACATTCAAAGTTACGTACAGTCTTCCGTTGCACAATCCTTTCGTTCATTAACACGTCACTGACTAACTCTTACACCAAGAACTGCGACTGTCTCCTCACTCACTGACAAAACCAACTCACTGACTGACTAAACCAAAACCAACTCAACTCCGTCTGTCTGTAACCTTCTTTATATAGGAATATCGCCGGTTTCTAGTGACCAGGAGAATGTTCCAGATTACGTAATTTCGAGAAACAGGTGTAGAGAAAACAGGCGACACAGTCATGTTTTTTCCCTGACCACAGTCTGTCACCACCACAAGACAAACGAGGAGGAGGTGTGGCTAACCGAACCTCCCCTGCCTTCCGCTGCCAGCTGCTTTCACAGGGTGTTTCAGCGCTCCCGTTACACTGCTCCCTCCTCAAAGCTGTTCGCCTCGAACAGCCCCATCGTAGCGTGCGAGGCGGTCCAGGTGTACCACCAGCATCTGCCCGGAGTCTGAGCCAGAAGTAGCGCTGCCGTAGTTTGTGAATCATTCGGTTCGCTCCCAGGTGTCCTCCTGAAGTACCGGCGTGTTCTTCCTCCAAGACTTCCGGGACCTTGCTCCGGGGAAGTACCAACTGTCCTCTCTGCGCCTTCCCATCGGGTGACTCCCATACCCGGAACGGCACGCCCTCTCTGGTCTTCAACGAGTCCCATCGGGCCCAGTGTGACTTGTAGGTGGCGCTCCTCGGCGCGATGTCCTCCCAGGTTGGTCTCGTCCCTGCGTCCACTTCCCTCAAGAGTGGCCCCAAGTCTGCGTCCGCCAGCTGCTCCCTCCTCAGGCCTGCGCTATCCCAGCCTTCAGCAGGCACTGCCACAACTACTCGGACTGCTGCGGCACGCTCCTCCTCTTCCACTCTTGTGCGCTCGTGGCCGTCCTGGATCTGCGATAGGACACCTCCAATGCAATGGTCGCTGGCGTCGGTGTCCACAATGAAGGTGCCACCCGGTTGTGGGAAACCCAAAATTGAAGCACTGCACAGGGTCCCCTTCGGGTGCTGGAAAGCGTCTCCGGCGTCCTCCGTCCACACATAAGGCCGGTTTTCCTCCGTCAGGCGGGTGAGAGGTTTTGCGATGTTGTCGGCCTTTTCCTCTAAATCATTAAGGCGGTCGTCTACTTGACCCTTCCGTTTGCCCAGGTTCGCGACGTCATCCCTCACGCCGGCCAAACGTTCCTCAAACTTTGCGGCGAGAGCCTCGTTCGCCGCCTTCATTTCCGTGGCCAGACTGCCGTTCGCTGCTCTCATTTCTGTGGTTAACTCGGTCTTCATTGCCGCTTGTATTTTTGCAGCGAGGTTTTCATTTGCCGTCTTCATTTCCGAGATTAGTTCGGCCTTCATTTCTTCCATCTTCCCGGCGATGTTGTCGTTGGCCGTCTTCATTTCTTTCAGTTCCGCCTTCATTTCCATCATCGTCTCCAAAATTTTCTCCAATGCCGCGTCCATGGTTGTAATGCTCGGTGATGTTATCTTCCCGCTTCCTGACACCAGTGTGACTTTGTGGGTTCGTGAAATGAAAAGTCCAATTACACCACTCAACAATGTCCTTTATTTCCACCGACTTACAGTTAAACACTTGCCAATTACACAGAATTACTTGCTGCACACAGTTACAATTCACCAGTCCGTCCGTTACAATTTCACTGTACTCGCGGTTACGTAAGCTCCGGTACACATTCAAAGTTACGTACAGTCTTCCGTTGCACAATCCTTTCGTTCATTAACACGTCACTGACTAACTCTTACACCAAGAACTGCGACTGTCTCCTCACTCACTGACAAAACCAACTCACTGACTGACTAAACCAAAACCAACTCAACTCCGTCTGTCTGTAACCTTCTTTATATAGGAATATCGCCGGTTTCTAGAGACCAGGAGAATGTTCCAGATTACGTAATTTCGAGAAACAGGTGTAGAGAAAACAGGCGACACAGTCATGTTTTTTCCCTGACCACAGTCTGTCACCACCACAAGACAAACGAGGAGGAGGTGTGGCTAACCGAACCTCCCCTGCCTTCCGCTGCCAGCTGCTTTCACAGGGTGTTTCAGCGCTCCCGTTACAATATTGTAGTGAAAAATATTAAGGGTGCCTCGATTTGTAAAGATTGCAGATTTTATGCAAATATTTTAAAAATGTTCATATGCTGTGCTACCAAAATTTGACATGTGTTTTAAATTTCTTGCAGCTATCTTTAGTAGTTTCCAGAAAAATGACTTATTTTACCATTGTTATAAGGACTTGCACAATATCCAAAAAGCCTAATCTTGGAAAAATTAAAATATTAATACTTGATTTAAATTCTAATATACAAAAGCAGGATATACAGCAATTTTATCTTCTCACTGCTTCGTAAATAATTTATAAACCTATGAGAATAATCTCTGTAACAATTTATTCTCTGTGGTCGAATTAATTGTTCCAGTTTAAAAGCATAGCAAAACCCATATGGCAGTATTTTAAGTTCCTATTCTCTGAGTCTTTGCTGAAAAATTTTACAAGATTGCTTACATACTACATTATATGGCGCATTTTTAATGTGTAAAAGAGAAAGAAAATCAAAGTCGAGTAAAAGGCACTAACATGCAGACAGTATGCCGTGTATCTTGTGGGTTTAAATGATTTTAGAGCAAAAGGGGAGTATGTAACTAGAATTACAGATTCAAAATAATTTTGGACTTAAAAACTAATTTAGAGATTTTTGAAAATCTTTACCAAATCCTATGTGTAGAACACTTAAAAGGGAGTTAAAATAAGTTATTCTGAAAATATTTTTCAGCCAAGTCCTTTATAATAAACATATTGTTCTCAAAATTCTTTGATCTCTTAGTTGGGAATTGGATAGACTTGTAAGAATAATGAGCAGTGAGCCATAAAGTTGATGTTCCCAGGGAACACATGTGTACCTACACCTTTCTTGTTGTAATGCATTTACAGTCCATTTTATGTCCCTTAAGAGATACAAACTGACCTTTCTGTGTTTTCTCCGCAGCAAGTTTGACGTAGGTTGAACAATTACGAGACGAACCCCTATAAATTACAGCTATTTTGGCGAGTTACGACCCCATAACTTCTGTTTTACTTGCTATTTCCATTCTTAATTATGCAAGTATTATGCACATTAGTATCCGCCTGTCCTTGTGTTAGGGAACGTTAGAGAAATTGATGTTTGGCTCGAGCCTGGAAGGCTGCCCCGAACTAACAACTGTAGGAGAGAGGACAGTTTTTCATCTGTTTCTTCTTTCTGTGTTCCATTTTATTGCATCTAGCTTTGTAAACGTGTACCCATGGCCTTAGGTCGTGCATTATTGGTACATTATAACCTAAATTATACGTTTTCAAAGGGAGACAGTTAAAATGAATACACAAGAAAACCTATTACTGAATTTTCTTTTGGAATTGAAACTATTTAATTAGATTGTTACTTACAAAAAGAAATGCAGTTTAAATGTAAGAAAATAATAAATAAAATACTTATAAAATATTCTGCACTACTTAAAGTATTCACATGCCTATATTTATATTCCTTCTTATTTCAAACTATTTAAAGAAATAAAGGAAAGCAAATCTGAAGTGTTGTTGTCACATGACTTTCTCTACTCTTGTAAAAACTGTTCTTGCAAACCCTTATTTCTCTATCATGTTGAGATAAACATTTGCAGAAATTATCATACTGTTAATTTCTTTATATGCAAGGGAAAATGGGACTACAGGAAGATTTAACCGATAGTCTTTTAAGGGCTGGTTGTTGTTTCATGGCTTTGGAATTACGTTGATTTTACATGGCCAAGAAATAAAAAATAATAGTAATCCATTCATATTTGAAGAAAGTGTAAGTAGTTGATAATTGAAACAAATGACAAGGAATATTTTGCAAATCATTAGCTCCACAAAATATTTAGTTGACGTAATTGTGTGATTTAACCAGATCTACATTTTCGATAGGTGGAGTCAGCTGAAAAATTCAATGCCATAGCCGAGATTTGAATATGGGTCTCCCGGTCTCCGTCCGGTGATTTAACCATTGAGCTACAAGTGCCAACGTGCCAGTATGACATTAATTCTCCAACTGAGTTCCATTATCCCGATAAGCCACACTTGAGTCAACTCCTTAATGGCGACTTACAATGCATAAGTACCTTAATTATCATTTACACATCTCTGATTTAGATTCACCTGTTCCTAGATGATTAATGAAGTTAAAGGTTGTGGGAGAGTTAACTGGAATAAGAGGTAATTGGAAACTACCACGTACTTTGGTTCCGCTGAATGTAAAGTGTAAGTAAGCTTTTCGTCTCTTTTGGATGATCAAATCTGACAGTATGTTGTATATTTACTACAATTTATCCAGAACATTCCTTTTTAGTTATTATCACATATACGAAATTGACTCCCTCATTGGGCAACTTAAATATTTGTTACCATGGGCCAGCTTCCTGCGTGACCAAAGCTAGTTTATTAAACATTTTTGTAGTCTCCCGACACTTACAGTGTTCCTTACAATGCAGTCTCTCTCTCTCTCTCTCTCTCTCTCTCTCTCTCTCTCTCTCTCTCTCTCTCTCTCTCTCTCTCTCTCTCTCTCTCTCTCTCTCTCTCTCTCTCTCTCTCTCTTTCTCTCTCTCTCTCACGTAGGTACTTTATCTGGCATTTCATTCCAGCAACAAAAATACATACATTTCATCAAAAATACATGTTTTGAGACCCTCTGAATTAAAAGATATAGTAAACCTCTCTGAAAAGGAACGCGATCGTTCCGAGAGGCATGTGTTTGAATACAAATAAATTACGAAATAGTCGCACAGGTTTACAGTAAAGGAATAATATAGAATGAAGTGTAAATAATAACAATAGGCTGATATGTATTTATGTACTAAGTATATTTTCTACTTACAAGCAATAATTGTAGTTTATCGCTAGTTTCTCAGTTTTCAATTGTCCCTTTCCAATCTGCAACTGTCAACATCATTTCTGGCTTCACAACACAGCGTTCAGAACGTTATAGCGATGTTTGAAACGCTCGAGACATCCATTGGAAGTTCTGAAATTTTCTTTGCCTAATTTTGTTACTGTCTCTAAGGCTTGAGTTTGAAACAATGGTCCAAAAATGGGATTTCCTTTAGCACGCGCACTAACAAACCACTCGAACACAGCATGAGTTAGCTAGTCATACTCAGTAGGTTTTGTGATGAGTTTCCCATGATCTGCTGTTTTCTTTAACCACTCACATTTATTTTTTATTTCTTCTAAATCTCATAACTCTGAGTTTTCCCCGCTTTAAACAACACAATTAATTCTTTAACTGGACGCTTGTTCTTTTATGTTGTTAAAAAACCTTAAAGTATTTCCTCCAGAAATAATGCCTTACGTTTAGAACTTATTTTATGGAATATGTGCAGAAGCAAGCTATGTCTTTAAAAACAAAAAACCTTCACAGTTTTCTTTCACTCATACTTCATCACTTGTAACAATGAAACTGAGAATGAACACACTGCAAAACAGTTGTACTCTTAGCATGTGTGTTGGAAGAGAGTTTAAATAGTTAATGGTTTGTTTTCCCTTTCACTCGAAGGTTTACAATTTATGACTAAATTTATGACTGCATTGCATATGAAGTAATCTGCTTTAATCAGTTTATTTAAGCAAACGGTTCGCGAATATTATTTCCGTTTCCGCGTTAGGCAGTTTTCCGGCTTAGAGTATAATTTTATATGGGAAGTAGCTCGGTTTCGAAATTTATTTTCCGTTTTTCCAGGTTTCCAGCATATAAGGGGTCCGTTTTATACAGGTTGTACTGTAACATTTTACTTGTTCTACTCCACCGATATTTCAGAGGAAATACTCATTTTAAGACTCCCCAACTCTAAAAAGAGTTTTCTGTTTTCTTTTAGAAAAATGTGATGTCTGTGAACATCATAACTTAAAAATAAGTCCCACAACCAAACTTGGTATTAAGCGTCAGTATGCTCAAAAAATGTGAGAGTAAGATTTCCAAGAACCATCCATAAAAACATGTTAATTTTGGTTTTCGCAAAATCGCCTTATGATTGTTATTAAAATGTCATATAACCTAATGGCAAATAAAAAGTAGGTATACCTTGAATTATTATTGGAAGAAAAACCTCAGTGCACAAAAGGACGTAGAATTCATTACATCACCGAATTTATGTGAATTATATTGTCCGTTGAGATAATTATTTCGTAGACGTTCCTTGTTATTGCTTTGAATTGAAGAAATTGTGTCCTTATTGATTGATTTTCTCTTGTGCTCAAAGAAAGATGATGGAATTTTGAAGTCATTACAGTACCGAGTGGAGTAAATAGAGAAACTTATGCGAATGCAATGGGTCATACAGTTTCGTTATTTATTGTTAGCAAATTCTTTAACGTCTAGGCACTTTCAGGCGATTTTAAAAGCAGTTAATTGAGTGAATGGAATGAAAACTCAAGTGTTGAAGGAACTATACGGTCCCTAAATGGTCTAGGGGTAACATGCTAGCCTGTGGCTCGCGAGGTCTTCGTTTCAAACCTGGTGAAGGTCAATGGATTTTTTAAGACGTAAAAATCCTTAGAATGACTTCGTTCAGAGCGGAAGTAAAGACGTTTGCTCCCCCTTTGAGGTATATTTATGCCCCGTGAAAGGGCCTCAAGGCTGATAAAGTTGTCTCTGAGCAAGAATTAAGCGCTCTTTCAAGACCAGTATAGAATGTGACTCTGAGAAGCGCAACAATTAAAAAGCATCCATAAATAAAAATTTCATTTCATTTTAAACCTTTTCTTTCGTGATGTACTGGTTGGCTCGGATAGATACTGAGCAGTAGGTTGGTTGGTGTACTTGTGCAGGGTACTTAAGTCTTCAGTAGCAGGTAAATACTATGCAGCTGCAATAGGTAATTTCCTGCAAGACGTATGCTGTAGCCTGGTATGCGACTCACATTCTGTTATTAGGATTAGTTATTCGCTCGTGGCTGCATGTGTCAAGTCAGCCACTACGCATGCCACAGAAAGACTTTGTGGTTAAAAATGACGGAGAAGCTGTTGCCGCAAATCTTCATCCCAGCTGTGGAGCTGTGTATAAGCATAATGGATATTTTCAACATCTTCTTTGGGTTTCCATTACATCAGCTATTGTCGGAGATTAGAACTCGTATCCTACTGTTCAGTTTATATCAGAGCCATCCGGTATATCTTTATGAGTTAAGGGAAAACTTTCAGAATCACGGTTGAGGATTGAATTCGCAGTTTCATTTGACAGTCAGCCGTGCTACTGGTTGGGCGTATACTGCTTAACATATTTGTCAGATAATATGGTATTGAGGAAAGAAAACGAAAGTTAATGTTGCTGTAAAGCAACAGGTAGAAAGCGCTTTGTTTACAATTTAAGATTAAAATTTATTCATATTGGATGAAAGTGAAGGTATATTTAAAATATATGGGTTTCAGAATACACGAAAGGGTTGCCGACTTTTCTCATCGGGGTTGATTGTTTTACGCCTATTGTCCCTCTTGAGTAATTGGTGGTTATGCGGAGGGGTTGAGGGTAGCAGTTAGTGAAAAGGATATTTAGAGTCCCACCGCAGCCTTCTAAATAGCTATGTATATAATATACAGTGGTGATTCCAGGGACCCTGAGCACCACCTACCTCGTATATGACGTGCTGTTATGAGCGAGAGAAGAAATGGAACTGGAAAGTATTGTCTGCACCTGATAGGAACGTCTTGGTAGGTCTCCTTGCCCAAAATTTTTATAGTGATTCTTAATCTATCCTAACATAATTGAAATATAACACAGTAGTGGCTTAGGGTTTTGAATATTACTTTGATTATTCTAAGAAATAACCTGTCTATTTTGCTTATCTCAGCAGAAAAAATGATACACATTTAGTACCAAAAAAAAAAAAAAAAACAACGAAAAAAAAACTCTCTGGAAACGTATATTCTTTAGGATCACTTCGTGTCCACGCGGGTTTACAATGATGTCAGGGAACGCGTCTCTTTAGCTTCGTCCTACTGAATCCTCTCACAGTTATAATAACAATGAGAAGGTTCTTCCATTAGGCGACCGCAAAGTGAGATTTGTGGTGGACAACACGGCGTTGGGGCGGGTTTTCTCCGGGACCTCCGGTTTCCCCCGCCATCTCATTCCACCGGTGCTCCATCTTCATCTCATATATCATCAGTGTCACCGCCTGCGGTGCCGTATGTAGTAAAAGCGGGCGTTAAACACTACACATTTCATTTCATTTCATTGTGTATTGTTTCATATGTTTCGTGCATATCCACATAGTGAGCATATCGCACACTGTAATGTGTGTGAAAAACTGAGTCTCATATTTGACAAATAAATAAGTCTCACTTACTAAACGGGTGCACACAGCCGAGCGATTATAGACAGGGGTGTAGGAACTAGACCCACAAAAGTTCGAATCCCAGATATTAATTTTATTTTATTATCGTAGTAATACGAAATGTGTGTAACACGCATTGTAATATAACTTCCAGTTGCTAATATTTACTTGATTTTATGACATTTATGCTCACATATAACAACTAAAGCATTCTACCCTGTTTTTAAACTAACTGAAATAAATGTTTTATTCCTATATGTAAAATCAAATAAAAATGGAAATTAACTTAATAGCGAGTGTACAAATCCTCTGTTTCTATTACTGTCCTCATTCTGCGGGGCATGTATAAGACCAAATGTCTAGTGAAATTTTCACGAGAGTATACTTCGCATTATATGCCAGCAACATTCCTAACAGATGAATGAGCCCAAGAGTTTACACAAAAAATATAACAATTTTCTATTAACATTGCATTTATTTTGAAAACGACAAGAATATGTTATTTGCGTTTTTATAAATAAATTTGTTTGAATATTATTATTTGTCTTTTGAAAGAAAAATATAGAGCATTGCTATTAAAGCAAGAACAATCAAAAGAAACATGCACTTCAAACATTCGAACTCAAGTTGGTCCACTTAGAGAAAAATTAATTGTTGTTTCACGCCAGCCGTGTGTAGGTCAAAGTATGGAAAGGTAGAATCAGACTGAAAACGTCAATGCCATAGCCGGGATTCAAATCATTTAACTGACTACCTTTCCAAAGCTTATATTGTGAAGCGCCAGCAAATGTTTCTGGTGTTTTCCGAATGCAACTTTATTTCTGGCAGCTGCTATTTTTTCTTTTCAAAGGGTGGATTTTCGATGTACGTTTTATATATATGAGGATGAAATTTATCTTTAATGCAACAAAATATTTGATGAACATTTCTCTGTATTTTACAGCCTTCCATGTCCTTTATGTATTATATGATTCACATAAATGGCGATTCTCCAGTATACATTCAGTATTCATGTTACGTGTTTGTCTTCAGATGATTTCATACTAAACAGTATGGCATATGCATAAATAACATTTGTTTCTTTACATCAGGAACTCAAGTGGTGGAAAAGAAAATTCTTGACCTGTAGCAGTTACACGAAGACTTTATACCAGTTATTATTTACTTCGAAAATTTATATATAAAGTTGCTTAAGAAGTTCATTTTTCTGTGTGCATCTGAGATAAATATTTACAGGAATTGATTCCACTAAGTTTCTACAGACACACAGGATCAAACAGCAGTTTATGGTGAGCAATATGGTGTAAAGGGCATACCAAATGTATAAGACTTTTATATTATGTACAATATAGATGGGCTGATACGAAATAAACATAACATTTCAAAAAGATATCACTTCAAACGTTGTAAAGTTCAAACGAATGAGAAGAAATTGGCCACTTGCTCAAATGTATATATATATATATATGTGTGTGTGTATATATACTCATTATTTTAATGAGTTCTCAATTTTATAGGATTCAAAAAATAGAACGTTTTACAGACTATTCGCAGATGTAATGATAATATGACATGCCAGTATCTGAAACATATGACATTTCAAATAAGGAGATCATCGCCAGTTTTAATTAAAATATTGTGGACATATTTGTATGCAGGCGTTTGACTTCGGCAATTAGGTGTCGATATACTGCATTATTAATATTAGGGCATCTATTAAGTTTCCACTGCTCACATGCGTTGCCCTCTTTCCCTCTCTCACTCTACGCATATACGAATAATTCTATATTTTATTTAGAGGAATACAGAATTTTAGGGTTGGAAACAGTACCTTCGCTTGCTACAACATAGGTCATCTTTAAAGGAGGTAAAAGTAGTATTTGTTATAAAATAACCGATATCTTTCTTTCCTTCACTCTCTCTTTTCATCTTACTTTCTTTCCCTCTTTCTTTTCTTTTCCTTCCTTCCTTCCTTCCTTCCTTCCTTCCTTCCTTCCTTCCTTCCTTCCTTCCTTCCTTCCTTCCTTCCTTCCTTCCTTCCTTCCTTCCTTCCTTCCTTCCTTCCTTCCTTCCTTCCTTCCTTCCTTCCTTCCTTCCTTCCTTCCTTCCTTCCTTCCTTCCTTCCTTCCTTCCTTCCTTCCTTCCTTCCTTCCTTCCTTCCTTCCTTCCTTCCTTCCTTCCTTCCTTCCTTCCTTCCTTCCTTCCTTCCTTCCTTCCTTCCTTCCTTCCTTCCTTCCTTCCTTCCTTCCTTCCTTCCTTCCTTCCTTCCTTCCTTCCTTCCTTCCTTCCTTCCTTCCTTCCTTCCTTCCTTCCTTCCTTCCTTCCTTCCTTCCTTCCTTCCTTCCTTCCTTCCTTCCTTCCTTCCTTCCTTCCTTCCTTCCTTCCTTCCTTCCTTCCTTCCTTCCTTCCTTCCTTCCTTCCTTCCTTCCTTCCTTCCTTCCTTCCTTCCTTCCTTCCTTCCTTCCTTCCTTCCTTCCTTCCTTCCTTCCTTCCTTCCTTCCTTCCTTCCTTCCTTCCTTCCTTCCTTCCTTCCTTCCTTCCTTCCTTTCTCGCTTTAATACTTTCAAAATGTGCACTATCAAATATAAGAAAACATTGTTTATGTCATTAGAAGCCAAGATAGCTCACTTGGCTAGAACATAGGTTTGGTAGGAAGGTCTACTTGGTGTTGAAGCTGCCCTTCCAGAGCTAGAAATGTCACTGTTTGTTCCCTTCCAGTGGTTTTTACATTGGGCCAATATCTGGTTATCTTTGCACAGATACGGAAATGCATGCAGAATGCACGTTAACCTAAAGGGGCAAACTACCACAGAACATGGGGAAGGGCAACGGACGTCTAGGTTACCATCTTCCAGCTCTCCGGACTGCTACCCCACCTGAGCATCACAGCCCCGAAGTATCCATACTCTCATGAGTTTCGGAAACACCGCCCGCCAAGTCCAACCTAATCCGTACAGTCCCAGTAAGGAAGTAGTTTAGATGTGCGGTTCGACGTAGACGACTTCAACTAATCGTAGAAAAGCCACAAATGCTAGGCTTACGCAGCGACAATACCACTGCAGCTGAAAGGTTTCGAACTCCTTTCCTATGAGTAGGAGGAAAATTTTAGCATTCTGCCAACTAAAAAGTTCGGGAGGAAGGGACAAGGTTAAAATTCACGAAGGACAGCCTGATGTTAAGGTGATGGCACGTGTGGTGGAATCCCTAACGTATCCAGATCTGCAATCCGGCAGAATTCACCTGACTGCAGGTTGAAACAAATGCAGGTTGAAGTTGTTAGTGCTCATTGAGGCATATCCAGTGCATACCACCTGCACTCTGCTCGGCCTCATGATCTTTAAATATGAAGAAGAAAACGCAATAAAAGGGACAACGGATCGGAAGGAAAACTGTTCCGCAAGTTTGACTAGAAACCAGAAAAAAGAAACATCAATCTCAACGGTTATTCAGCTGGTTTGAACTCTGGGATTCCTGACCGAAAACAGGTTTAAAATTAAGTTTAGGTTAGAGGAAAATCTCTGAAATATTCAGTGTTAGTCGTGTAAATGCAAGCATCTTCTGTGTTTAAACTTTATAAGCAGGTGTTTCATTTTCTTTTATCTTTATATAGCATTTTATCTCAAAAGTTAATTTATGCCACTCGAGTAGACCTTAGAGCAGACTTTTAAGGCAAATGCAACCGAAGTCACCGTTGAACTTTTGAATGATTTGTAGCATTTAATATTATGGTTCAGTTACAGATGTTGATAGTTTGGTATTATATATGCTGTTATAAATGCAAACAATATACATAAGCAATTGAAGTAGGCAATAAATGCTTATATTGGTGTTGCATAATGATAGAAAAAACTGAAGATGTTGAACAAACAAAGCTAACCAATGCTGCTATACAGTTGATTAATGTAATAATTGTGGGTTTAATAAATGTGTTTTATAATAAGACTTATTACACAACATAGAAATGTATTTTTCACGAACCACTGTTGTGTAAGTTTAAAGAGTTAACTGATTATTTATTCTTAGAGTTTGTTATATTTCAGTGAATAACTTGGGTAAAACCAAATTTATATGGAAGACAATTGAATCGTTTATTTCAGAAACCACCTAAGTGCGCTTTTTCAACTTTCGAAAATCTAAGGAAAAACTGTTTTGCAGATTAAGTGTAGGTCTAGTCGCCTTCAAATACTTTTTTACCAAATCAAAAACATGCTATTGAAATAATCTAATGTTTTATTTTTAGTTTTTCTTCCTTTAAGTTTTTGAGTCATAAATTTTTGAAAAAATTTCACTTAGGTGGTTATTGCAATAAATGAGTGTATCCAAAGTGCTTTTTTAAAATTTATTATTGAAATTAAGTCAAAGCAATATTTTTTACCTGTTTTGGTATCAGAGGTAAGTAACAGATACACTTAAGTATAAAAAGGAGTGCTTTTATTAGGCCTAAATCGAAAAATATAAGTGGACTGCACGCTAGAGTATGTCTATATACAAAGAACTGGCCTTATTCACTTATTCAGCTTCTGGCAAGTCTTCTGGCAGCTCTTTGTCAGTTGTTTTCCATCGGATGATAGTGTCATAGAAGGCTTCATATCCAATAGTGTATTCCATCGACTTTTTTATATCGTCTATCTTTTTTCTTATCGGGACCTAAAACCAAAAAGTAAACATACCTTCCCAAAGGATGAGCTTTCTTTGTTGGTAGTTCCGGAGGACTGGCAGTTTTTAGCAATGTGAAGGTAGGTAGATGTTGCTATTCGTCCAATGAATTCGCTTGCGACCACTTTTCCCGGAGCATCCTTGTTGTAGAGAAACCGCTTGTACTTGGACACTTTGAATGGCTGCTTATTTTCTTTGGGTACTTTCCTGCCTGATGTTTCGTCCGAATTTGGCATTTTCTTACATGATTTGGGCCACCACTTTTTGAAACTGAGAACATCGTCTGATGCATAGTAAATCGGCCAGACTTACTAGCTTTTAGCATGAGCTCTGCAAATTTATCACGAGTATAAATCCTGTCCATCTTTATCAAGAGACGCTTTATGCTTCCAAAATCTCTGTCATATGGGGAAACTGAGTAGCCACGTACAGGATAGTTGTGAGTTATTGTCACAGCGAGTCACAAAACACGTGATGTCATCAAAGTCACCTGCCGTCACGAGTAAAATTTACTGCATAAAGAACCTAAGCGACGGCGCTTGGTTTCTTTCTGAAATAAACGGATTATTTTTCAAGGCTGAAAATAACAATGCTGATATGAAACATAGGTTATTTCTGCACTAAAATATGTATTTACTTTTAAATTGTACGGTACCAGAAAAACATATTTTTTTGATATTTTGTCCCTTAGGTGGTTTCTGAAATAAACTATTCAATTTATCTATGCTTCCCAAATTTGTTTAAAATCAATACAAAATAAGAGCATTTTACTCCGAGGATACCTAAAATGTATTATTTATAGGATTGTATTCTAAAATGACAAATGAGTATTAGAATGCAACGTACACAGTTTTATAGTCCCAGCTGAAATGTAACTCCATGCATGTATTTATGTAGGTAGTCTTGTTAACACGTTGATTTTAATTAAATCTTAATTGTCATAAAAGGATGCATTGTTTGACACTTATGCCTCGGATTAAAAAACAATAATCGTGCTTTACTGAGTATTTAGGGCGTTCTGACTCAGTACAAGAGTGACACAATTATGTAGTTATGGGGTAAAGTATTGTTTATATTGAAAATATAAAACATTGTAGAAGTATTATTATTATTATTATTATTATTATTATTATTATTATTATTATTATTATTATTATTATTATTATTATTATTATTATTATTATTATTATTATTATTATTATTATTATTATTATTATTATTATTATTATTATTATTATTATTATTATTATTATTATTATTATTATTATTATTATTATTATTATTATTATTATTATTATTATTATTATTATTATTATTATTATTATTATTATTATTATTATTATTATTATTATTATTATTATTATTATTATTATTATTATTATTATTATTATTATTATTATTATTATTATTATTATTATTATTATTATTATTATTATTATTATTATTATTATTATTATTATTATTATTATTATTATTATTATTATTATTATTATTATTATTATTATTATTATTATTATTATTATTATTATTATTATTATTATTATTATTATTATTATTATTATTATTATTATTATTATTATTATTATTATTATTATTATTATTATTATTATTATTATTATTATTATTATTATTATTATTATTATTATTATTATTATTATTATTATTATTATTATTATTATTATTATTATTATTATTATTATTGTTATTATTGTTATTATTATTATTATTATTATTATTATTATTATTGTTATTATTGTTATTATTATTATTATTATTATTATTATTATTATTATTATTATTATTATTATTATTATTATTATTATTATTATTATTATTATTATTATTATTATTATTATTATTATTATTATTATTAGAGGCCTATATATAATATACCAGTTATTGCAGTACGTTCAGTCTTTACTTGGAGATTTCGACCAGAAGTTTTCAGAAAACAAGGGGGAGGTTTAGTAGCAGTATGAGGAATAAACAGGATTAGCTTTACTATTATATGGCAATATTGAGAAACGAGAGAAGGAATCTAAGAGAAAATGCAAATGGAACTAAATGACAATTTGTGAGAATGAGAGAGGGAGATGAATGTCATACTATGGAGAAAAAAGCAAATGTAATCCAATGTAAAACTGGAGCAAGAGGTAACTTCAAATAATTCGAATGTACCATAAGCACTATTCTTAGCTTCTAAATAGTTAGAAGATGATAGTGGCATGCTTATTAGAAAAATTTGCATTTTCCGTGGGCGTGAAGACAACCGTAAAAGAGTATAAGTAAATACGTTATGAGAAATGTTGCAATATATAATTTGAAAACTTGAACGCTGTGATGGTGATGGAGACTATTAAAAGAAATTATTTATACAGTATATGAACAGAGAGATATTTCAACAGTTTTAAGTTATATATTTACAGTTAATGCTGTGGATTTAAAAATTTTCTTCAAAGTTAAAAATATAAATACTAGATCTACAATAGTCGCTCTTCTGATAACACTATTTATCATTTGAAAGCTTTAATGTTGGCAAGTAAAATTAAACGTATACCTAACACAGTAAAGTCGAGATATTCCTGATTAAAATAGAAGCTAGGTATAACAGTTGGACAGATAAGTAATCTGAATATTCCCGACATATGCACAATATTAATCCAGAAAGTGGTTAAACCGCACACCTGCTTCGCATTTAAGGGGCTGTGTAACTGAGGCTTAGCTAAGTATCTTGCTCCCAGTTTTATGTTTGCTCTTTCTTTTTTACAGTATAATATGTGTCTAGACACATGTGTTTTCGAACGTTAATAATCTCATGTTTAAATCCTTCGTTCAGGAACAGACGTAGAATGGACAGAATTTCATAAATAATGTATACTTATATTTTATTGACATTGAAACATTTAAAGAAGTCGGTATGTAATGCAATCCATGTTCAAATTGTATGCTATAACAGATTTGTTTCCCACTGAAATGCTGTTTTCATAATTTTTTATCAAGATTAAGAATCGGGTGCCCATGGAAAAGCAGAGATTCGAATCACTCTTAAGGAGTCATTAAGTCATAAGCAGTCATTGAGTCTTGTTGAAATATTTGTATCTACTGGTATTGCATTTCACCCAAAAATTCGATATCGAGATTTATCCGAAGATACATGTTTTAAGTCTCATGAATTAAAAAAAAAAAACATTGTTAGAAAAATGTTTGTTCGTGTGTCTATGAACAATATAACTGAAAAACGAGAAATTGGTATTTGATTTCGGCCTTCGACACTGAGGTTTCTAAGGAAAACGAAAAAAAAGAGAATATGTATCAATAATGTGAAAGCTATTAATTGAAGGATAAATATGTATTAGTTAAATTCAATTAGATATATTTATTTGGTTTGAAGAAAATATCTTAGTGCAAAAAGTTCTAAATTAGTTTTAATAAATTGATGATAGTTTCTCGGGCTAACAGCCAGGTCAGATTAGGGTAACTACCCAATTGGGTAGTTACCCTAATCTGACCTGGCTGTTAGCCCGAGAAACTATCATCAATAATCAACGCCGGGAAAGCTTCAAGTCATTAATTAGTTTTAATAAAGCTTGTAGTCTTAAATCAGTGGTTTGGGACAAATTATTTAAAAGCCTATTAAGTCATTTTCTGATTGTTTTAGTTCTAATTATGTTTATGATTTATTCCTCCTGTCCCAAACTACCCTTTTAAGATTTTTTTTAGAAAGCTTTCATTTACTCAAAAACGGATTTAACCATTTTGACTAAAATTCATTTATTTTAGTTTCTTTTCATGATTTATAACATATATTATTTTGAATTTTCTGGTAATACACTCTATAATTCTTTTTATTATGAAACAATATTGTATAACTGATAAGGCGTACTACTAGGCAAAAATACAGATCTCGTCAAGGCACACAATTTAAGTCATATATAATTTTTGGGATATTATTATTTCCCAGATAACGATTCTTTGTTACTCGTTTGAATTTTCAAATTCCTTATACTTTTCTTAACTTTGCAAAGAGAACAAAACTTCTAAGCAATACCATAGCGACTTACTTTGAAGCTATTTGAATATCGATATGACTTGAAACTCTCATGGCGATAATTACTGATTAAGGCTTCTCGGGCTACCAGCTGTATTAAATTGATGAAATAGCTCAAGCTTTCGGTCATATCCGTGGCCTTCTTCAGGAAGCTCCAAAAATTTCATCAATTTAACGTGGCTAGTAACCCGAGAAGCCTTAATTAGTATTTGAATATCGGTTTAGCGTATCACGTTCTTGTGGATAAAACAAAATTTTAAAAAAAGTTTATCTGTGTTAACATAATGCGGGTATGTAAAATCTAAAACTCCAGAATTTGAGTGATCGGAAGTTTGTATCACTGTATGGTGACGTAATATCACAACCACCACCACCACCACCACCACCACCACCACCACCACCACCACCACCACCACCACCACCACCACCACCACCACCACCACCACCACCACCACCACCACCACCACCACCACCACCACCACCACCACCACCACCACCACCACCACCACCACCACCACCACCGCAAATTTAAGTCAGATACGTGCTTGTGTTTAAGATATATTAACATTTTTGTTCTGTATTTATGTAATTATCACAGGATAAGCACTTTGCATTTTGGTTTTGCTTTATTTTTTATCAGGCTATGAGAATGCGTTATAAAAATAGAACGTAATTATAAAATTTAAAAGTGATCATTCGAAAGGTTTTCTGAAAATTAAAACCTAATCGATGTAACATTTTGAACGAGGAGCATTTTGAGTAATGAAAAATACTGAAAACATATCTTTGAGAAAATTGACATTTAAAATTGGAATGTACAGTAAAGTACTGCGCTCAGAAATATTTTAAAGGCCACACATAGTTATAAATATTGCTGATATTAATAAATAAAAATATGCCAAATATAAGAATGGAATATAAATTCAGTAGAAAGCAAATAGTTCAGTTTATGAAGTAGATGAAAGAATAAGCTTTTGTAGGAACTGTGTGTAGACTTTTGAGTAAACGTTATGTGAATACAGCCTTTTAGTCTTGGATCTTAACTCGTTGTAATAATAGTTCTGAATACCAATATCAGTGGGTATACCTTCCTAAGGCTCAGTACTGGGAATATCTAGAGAGTCCAATTGTGGCACACATGTTTAAGCATTTGATGGTACCTTGCCAAGGTGCAGCTTCATTAATGATCGATTCCGGGCCTTTACAATTACCAACTGCGCTATACTGTAGCCCAAAGGAATGAAAAGTATAAATATGGATTATACCAGTATGCGTTTTTTTTTTTTCATGATTGCTTGCGGATTGTTATAATGTAACTAGCCAAACCATCAAAGAGTGCTTAAAAACATTGAAAGAAGGTTGCCTAAAGGCATCCAATTTAAGCCAAAGGAATTGTTTCCTATAGCAATCAAGCAGAGGCACCTGGAGGCAGGCACACACCAGATGGCTACCACAGCACCCGACATATGTACTGTAGTGTCGAAGAGTAGCATATTACTGAGTGGGGGTGGGTTTTAGTCAGCCTCCATGGGGCACGTGCTTCCTAAATGTTTCGCCCTTTCCCCTTAGCTTATGCTCCTTTGTTACCACTATCGTAATCGAAGGCAACCTTCCAACGATTAGCTCTTATAAGTCTTTGTTTCGTTCCCAGTCACACGCGCAGTCCCCAAGTAGATCAAACTTGAAACGTGGGAAAATTAATATGTTTATAATGGAAGTAATAACAGCGCTATGCACAAGTAAACCATCTCATACGTCGTATAAACATGACCTTCTCTACATATTTAGTTTAACTTTCTCTACTGCTACCTGTCTGCATTCTACCCAAATATTCGATGTCTTTATTTCGCTGGAAATACATACTAACCACTGACACAAAAAAGAAGGGATAGTAAAAGAATCCATGCGTGTTTGTTGGTGTGTGTATGTGTGTATGTATGTGTGTGTGTTAACAGCATAATTCAAAAACGAAATCATGAAATGCTTTATTTTCTAAAAATATTGAATAAAATTCTGTTTCCTCCAATTTTCGGAATTATAACTACGAGCTTAGCAACTACACCTCTCCAAGTACGGACATCTTCAACGTACAACTTGAGTTAATGGTATTCTAGTCGACTAAATTTCAATGTAATCTTAATATAACTTAGCTACACAAGGAATTCGCCAATGTTCTCTTCAATTCTCCTACAAGGTCTTAACTCACGTCAAAGTTGTTTATTGCAATAATTTATCTATCTCAATATCGTTTCTTTATGAAAGTATATATTACCGGTCGATATATCTGGCATCATGGTATATGCCATCTTCCGTTTTCAAATGTATTCCTACCTAGTTTTGGGATTAAAAATTTATTTGCTACATCATGATACAAAAATTGCTTTTTACATGTTTCCTCCTGTCGTTATTCCTCATAAAACATTCATCAAAATATGTACCAAAGTATAATAGAAGTTTCATATATAATTCTACTCAGAATTTCTATGAGAAAGTCAGAGAGAGAGAGAGAGAGAGAGAGAGAGAGAGAGAGAGAGAGAGAGAGAGAGAAACAAGTACTCAAGACCTATATATGCAAACATTTAACGGAATAAATTAAATAATAATTACAATGTTCTTCCTTTCAAAACTTATTTTCTGTCCAGATCCTAAACCGGATTTTGTGCTGAATTTGAAGATAATCTCCATTCTCTCCTATCGCGTCCGATTTTAAAACTAGTTAAAAATAACTGAAATAAGATTAAAGCTCTGTGAAACGAAATAAAAATTATTTTCAACAATAAGTTTGTATGAAAAACTAAGTTATAATTATAATTTATTTGACACTAATTAATTATTAATTAATAATAATTATAAGTACATTCATAACCTTGCCTCAGTAATGCACTTTCAATTTTCTTCTCTTTGACCTTCTCGCATGTTGCTCAGAGCAGTCCCTTTTTAGTATACAACAATTGTCCAATTGTCATGTTAACACTCCACTTCCCTTGATAACTTATTTCCATATTTTTTTATCCTGGTGAAACATTTCATCCTGTTTACTCACTAAAATTTCCTAAATTAGCAGGTAAATAATTCAGATGGAAATTAAGAAAATGTTTTGGCACTCTTGTTGCAGCTAATCCGTTAAAAACGTTGTAACATCACTTTCACCATGTTAACATAATTTGGGCCTTTTTTTCCCAAGAAATCATTCCATGCATCCTGCACTTCTCTACTCATATTATTCTCAAACTGAATAAATGAAAAGCGTTATGTATAATACTTGAAAAATAGAGACACTCCACTCTGTTCTTTATAAAATTTGATTTGTTCTTAAAAATATACTACACAAATTACCAGCACATAAAAGGGATCAAAATGCTGTTAATGTGCATTGCTCTCTAAATTCTACATTGCACTTTGGGGTCAATATATAATGTGCTGTCAGTTAAAACGTCAGTATTTGGCCAATTCCTATCGACAAAGTGTGACTATGATGGTAGTGAAGAAACAACATAAAGTAGCAGAACCACGCTGATTTACGAGGAACGCAAGACCACCATAAATTCCCCCCACGTTCTCCTTACTTAACAACCTAAACTTTTCCCTCTGGGGATTCCAAAAAAGAGATGGTGTGCTATGGAAGGAAAACACCTTCACTATTTGAATTACAGGAAGAAATTAAAATCAAATAAAGAGGAATTCTTGTGAACATTTTACTAGGCGCCGTTCCTGTAGTAATTCGCCTAAATCAGAGGTTTCTGGATGCTATTGGCAAACAGAATGGAGCAGTTAACACTGATTAAGAGTTCTTTGGAGTATGCAGGACTGTCCTGCCTGCCTGGCATTTTATTCGAGTTTTTCTCAGCCCTCATAACCGGTAAACGCCGAGGAAATTCTCTAAACTTAGGCCTGGAACGTTTCCTTCCCAAAATCTTTTATTGAAGGTATCATTAATATTCATCGCCTGTTGTGCTTTATGTACTAAGATAAAGCGTTAATCATTGCTGAAAAGAACTAAATTCTAGATGTCAATTAAAGGTCCATCTTGTAAGCACTGTCTTGTAAGCCTAAAGTTGCATGTGTAGCCATAGGTTCTAAAAAATATATAAACTTTATTTGTGGAGCTTAAATCCACTGCACTATTCTGCAGTGTGAGCCACATCACAAGTGAGCCAAGGTCTATCTCCCAAGGTCTATCAACCTCTGCCTCCATTCAAATTAAAGACGATGAACAGAACGCGGTAGTATTGGTTGCGTGTGGCTAATATAGCTCTCGCTCTCTACGAGACTGAAACCTTCCGTAATGTACCAGATCTTTAACCTGTCTCCAAGTTCTATAAGAGGCTCTGTGCACACAATACTATATCTCCCAGAAGAAAAGATATCGCCATGTTGATACCAAGAATTTAACCCTGGTCTTTTAAACCACGGGCAACAACGCTACTGCAATTGAAAGAGAAAAATACAGTAAGTAAGAAAATTTAAACCTCATGGACAGTACAACAAAGGCTGGTATTATAAGCGACCGTTAAACTTTCGGTTAGACTTAAACTCTAGTTTGTGGTTTCAGTGGTATTATAAACGCTGAACTTCGTTTAATTTAACTGGAATTGATCCATCTTTTAACTACAGTTTATTGCTAAGTTGGGGAGGTTATTTTAGGAGCTTCTCTGTGATGATGCAAGTTATTCAGATGATAAAAAAAAGTAAAACAGTGTTCCAGCTTTTCATAATTATATCTCTTGAGTTTCGGATGTATAATGATCATGAGGTGTTAGATTCAGACTTACAAAGCAAAGAATCTAAAGCTTATTTGGCCAAAGTCGAAATTGGATAGAGCACGCAGCGAAAAACTGTGTAATATAAAACCATGCATTTTGTAAATGTAGATCTTTACAAAACATAAAGTTTATTCCAAATAACTTTATTGTGGCATATGCGATTTGCGAGATATCCTTCATTAATGTTTCGAATTTGTTCAATACTTTTGTCACTCATCTTAAGTTCTGGTAATGTTCAGTTATTGCTCATGATTGCACGGAAAGAGTGTAAAATTTTAAGATCAGCATATCGCTAATCTAATTTTTAAACATTTGACTACCACTGTTTCCATTATCTCCTTCGTATAATGTACACAAAATATTATAAAAAATTCATTCCAGAGCTAGTTCAGTCGATAGAGCACCTGCTTGCCGTACGAGGGGTCATGAGCTCAATTCCCGGCTGAGGGCGGGCATTTTTCTCCAAACCAAGTTGATTCCCTATCTTTCCCAGAGACTGGAAGTATGAATGAGAGTGCGAATGTGTGCATAATCTAATGATTAAAAATCCCAAGTATCAGCAAACCAACGTATATCAGTTAACACCATCGCCAGTAGGTGATATGACCACTGCAGTTAAAAGCGGGGCATAATTGAAAAAAAAAAAAAATTAACTCCGAATAAGGGTTTCACAGGCTACTCAAAGAAAATCAAGACATATATTTTACATATTATGTAAATATCTTTAATATATAGTATTTTAATCAAAATGATTAAAACCATTTTTCGAAAATTAAAAAGTTTCGAACAATATCTAACGTTAAGGTCAGCTATAGCTGAGGAATTATCCTGAACATTTCCTTGTCGCATCCTGGAGAATGTCTGAACCTAAATACCAAGTTTGGCATTCATTAGAACTTTCATTTCGGATATAAGCTAATTCATAACCATTTATACGAAACATTTCTTGTATCTTTTTTTGTATTCAGGTCCTCGAAATATGTATTTCTGATACATCGATACGACTTTTTTGCGGGCGGAATACAATACGTTGTCTACCTACTATAACATGGTATAGAAGCTAAAATGTTTTTTTTTCATAGTAAAATAGCGTGAGTTCAAAACTTTATGAAAATATATCGCCTTCTGCACTTGGCACAGTTAAATTACCAATAACTGAAACAATAAACGAACAGGTACATTGTGCTAAATGGACACGCCCAACATTAAAGCTCGTTTTCTTGCGAAAAATTTTCCTGCATTTAGACATACTGAAAATGCTCTACATGAAGCAATGTTTTATTAGTTTGTATCGAAATAATTTTCACTGCCTTTTAAAGATACATTAAATAGAGCGACATTTTGTTTATTTCTCCATTTTGAGAAATAAATTATTAATCCTTTGAAAACTCAACAAGTTTTGAAAGCCCAAAACGTAATACTCCCCCTACTTAATCAAGGATTAATATAAAAGAATGCGGTGTAATAGACATTTTTGTACGCTCATTCATTGTAGCATCTGAATTTTTAACTGAACGTTTCCAAAAATCATCACGTGAGGCTGTTTGCTACAACAATGAATTTACTTAATTAAAACCAGTATTTAAATACTTAATAAGCTAGAATTTTGAAAAATGGTAAATGTTTTACAGTTATTAAATTTAATAAGTGACAAACATTTCAACAGGTATCCTATAGAGGGTGAGTTAAAAAAAATGATATACAGCCCTTAGTATGTTGCGCAGGGCAGCACACTGGTCCTTTTTAAGAAGGATCTCTTGTCCGGAAACGCCCGGTTTGGATGCTGTAAAACGTTAAATTTAGAAAACTGGTGTCTTAAGCGCACGAAAATCCAAGTGCGCAGTTCGTTCGAAGTCCCAAACACACGTTTTGTATCAACCTATGGGCCGGAATAATTGCTGACCATATCATTGGTCCGTATTTACTCCCAAACAGACGAACAGGACTGATCTACCTCGCATTTCTTAGATATATTTTGCATAGTTTATTGGGGGACGTCCCCTTACACATTCGACAGGTAATGTGACTGCAACACGAAGAAGCTCCAGCACACTCAGAGAGAAATGTGGGGAATCACCTCAAAGTTACATACCCCAAACAATGGATTGGAAGAGGGGGAGCAGGTCCATGGCCAGCACGTTCACCAATACTGACACCACTGGATCATTTTCTGTGGGGTAGTATGAAAACCACAGCGTACGCTTTAACGTCAGAGGAGGAGCTCATTGCACGAGTACATGAAGCGATTACCATTCTTTCAGGTCAACCACACTTAATGAAGCATGGGTGTGAAGCTCAGCGCCGCCGATGTAGGCTCAGCATTGGCATTGGCATATTGCTGACAATATGTAGAACGGAACTTTTGATGGTTTACTGCGCCCAAACCGTACATTTCAGGAAATGGATTGCTGCTTGAAAATGATCCGTTTGGCGTCCTGTACAACAACCCGTGCGTTGTCGATGTTTTTTGACTCATCCTTTATACTATGTAAATAGTTTGCAAATTTCATGCATGTTTTGCTTTAATACCAGTTCTGGCTGTATTGTATAGTTTGTGATAGAGAGGAATATTCTATCTTGCAAAAATGATAAGCTGCAGCATTACTAGGTACAAATGTTCTGAAGATAGGGATTAATGAATTCACTTAATGAATATCTATTTATATATGGTAGTCTACATTCGTTACAATTATGAATTATTATCGATGATCCCTGGGGTCAGAGGAGTGGCCCAACCCCCCCCCCCCCAAAGGCAAGGAAATACACTAGATCCCCAATTAACTGTTATAATAATGGAGTTGACGGTTAACTGACATGGCGGATAATTCATCTTACCTAATACAAACGGTAACCTAGTAAGTTGGCGCCACGTTAACGCTTACGACTCGCATTCGGGAGATCGAAGGTTCGATCCCCGTTGACCGCACACTCTGACTTCGGTTTTAAGTGTTTTCCTCTTGTTACCCAGGCGAATCCTGGGGTACTACTTTCATACCACAATTCCCTCTCCACCGTTTCCCTTCATTTTCCCATATCTTTCAGGTGTGCTTAGAGGCTCCTGGTGCATGACAGAAACGGAAAAATGGCATGGATGTTTACGTGCTGTAAAGTTACGGCGCTTAGAGGCGTTATGTAGTCGCTGTTTTCACGTAGGGGACGACACTTGTCAACACTCTATCCACATTATTGGTAACTACGGTACAGCTCCTGGCGTTGGTATGGAGAATTATCAACACCTGTGAAGGACTTCCGCGTCTCTCTGTGATCTGCCTACCTGTGGTCCTGTACATTCCTGCGGTTCACTAGGTTCAGCTCTTCTTCGTGATGATGTTAGCTCCAATGGATTTGTGAGGAGGACGCATTGCACGAGGTGCCCCATCTATTTCTACACTTTACCTTAAATACAAACAGTTAGTTTAATAAATAGTTGTATAGAATGTCATAAATTACACCCGTCGTGTTATTTTGCTGCATGTATAGGAACATAAATTTAAAGGTCGCGGGCCAAGTGGTTGAACATGTTGTTTGTCACCAAGACGGCCCGGTTTCAGTAATCATATGTGGGATTTGTGATGGCAGTGTCATTTATGTGCGTTATCTGAGGGCTCTTCGTTTTCATCCGTCATTCAATCCACCACCTACCCCATAATCACCTTTCCTTTTATTAGTTTCACCATCATTTCGTATAATTCCCTTCCTCGCTCTCATACTAGGGTTTGATCTGACCTCTTAATCCTGGATACCTCTCTGATCCAGTGTCCATTTATTCGTCGACAGAGCTCTGACCTCAGTCACTGAATTATGGGTCCTCCATACGTGGAATGTAAGCAGAGTAAGTCGGTTGGTAGGTCGGTTTTGTTTGTGTATGTAATTTGCAGGCGACAACGGTAAATAATGATCAATTATTCTCTTATGTATAACCACTTTATGATTTGGAACTAAGACTTGGTTCACAGCTGAAGGTATAAAAGAATATCTTCACTAGAGTAAAGGCTGAAAGGTAGACAACAAATCCGGATGGGGAGGGGTGCCTTGCGCAATGTGACTTCCACGCAGATCTATTGCGGGTAAACAACACAGGAAGAATGAATGAGATGAGGATACCACAAGAAACCATAGGGACGTAAAGAGACAGGCCACAAAGACGCGCGGAGGTCCCTAATCAGTACCAAGATTTCTTTATCTCGATGTCAGGACCCGCTGCGCAGCCACCAACACTTCGGTTCCGGTGTCGACAAGCGTTGTCATCCTCCAAGTGAGAATAGCGACCTCACAACGCCGAGAGCAGCGTTTATAACTTGTAAGCCTCCACGCCATCTGTCCAGCACGGTCATTCACCACGAGTCTCAGAGCAAACCTGAACGTAAGGAAATAAAATCAAGGGAAATGACAGAAAAGTAGTGTGAAAGTAGGCAACCCAGTATTTGCTTAGGTAACAAAGGCAAACCACATAAAGGACCCAACTAGGAGTGCCTCGTCGACGGGGACTTGACCAGAGAAAATACATATTCACTCTGTATTCAATTCGATAATTGTTGCCGGTTTGTGATTTAAGATAGACCTTGCAGGTTTATTTCTAAAGTGCACTTCAGTTGAACGTTGTAGGAATACCGAAACCACCTATTGATAACGAGTATGCTCCAACTACCTGCAAATAGACAAAAAATTGGAGGGGGGACTCTCTTTTTCTAAGTTTACATGTTTTCTTAGCCGAATTACAATGGTGTCAGGAAACGCGTCTCTTTAGCTTCGTCTCGCTAGATCTTCTCATAACCGAGGCTATGTACTGATAACCGAGCAGTTATAGACAAGTGTGTAGGAGCTAGGCCTACAAAGGTTTTAATTCCGAGTATCACTTTGATATTTTAGTTGTATAAATACGAAATGTGTATTACACACATTGTAGTATAACTTCCAATTGCTAACCGAGCGGGATAGCTCAGGCGGTGTCGTCTGTGGCCCGCATTTGGGAGGCCTGGGTTCGATTCCAGAATGCTGGGTGGTTTAATTACCCCGAATTTTCCCTCCATGTCACCCCATTACCATTTCATGTTATCTATCATCTGGTGGTTTCATTCTGGGTGTAAGTGCCGGCGGGTGTCTCGGCGGTGCATGGCGGGATGATGTGCTCTGAGTGAACACTTTCTCCTCCGGCGAGACTGACTCCGGTCTCTCAGCCGGCCTAGTGGGCCGATTCAGGAGCGCGGTTGGCGGGATACCAGTTGTGCAAACCTGCTTGCAGTCTTCCTTCCTCTGGTGAAGAGGGGGGAGAGCACCTTCCGGTCTCCGAACCGGCCTCAGGACTGTTTCATGGCCACGGTAAGTGGGATGACGAATGTCCTGAACACCCGGGGAGTTTCTATCTAGTAAAGTGTGGGGACCCCGCCATCCTTACTGTAGTGACTTCTTGGGGTTGGCCTCCCTGTCTCCTCTCAGCTCATTCTCCATCCCAGGCGTGCCCCACTTGGGACATAGGTACAAAAGACCAATCTGGCTGAAGTGCCAAATCCCCTCCGAACAATCCAATCCAATTGCTAAGTTGTACTTGATTTTATGGCAGTTATACTCACATATAAAAACTGAATCTCTCTACTCTTGTTTTTAAACTAAATGAAATAAATATTTTATGTATACATGTAAACTCAAATAAAATGAAAATTAACTTAGTATGAGTTTCGGGTGTGTAAACCCTCTGCTTCTATTACTGACTTCATTCTGCCGGGCACGGGTTAGACCAAAAACCCAAATGTTTGCACAACCCATATTAAGAAAATGTTCTAATAACATTGCATTTGTTTTGAAAACGGTAAGAATATGTTATTTGCGTATTTATAATTGAATGTGTTCAAAATATTATTGTCTTCTGCAAGAAAAGCATAAGGCCTTGCTATTAAATTAACAATAATAAAAAGAAACACGTGCATGAAAGATATGAATTTATACTGGTCTACTTGGAAGACATGCGTTTTATCGTTTGGCTACTGTGCATACGGCCAAGCCATAAAGCATCTCGATCTATTACATAGCTCTGAAATGAAGCCATTGATACAAAAAAATAAATGGTGGCGCACAGTTCCACTTTCCGCTACAGTTAAATACAATAATGTTTAGCTCAGGGTAAAGCAATGAGGTTTCTCACAGGGTATGCATGAGCATGTATGAGAAGGATAGTTTTAATGACACTGGAATGCCCGTTTCAAACTGGTTTAATGGCTCCTTCTTTTTATCAGAACACCAAACTTGAAGTTGCCGACCAAGGGATACCAATATATCACTGTTAAGAGAGACAAGGTGGAATGCTTATTACTCGATAAACTTAATTCGTTCTTCACGTGACAGAAGAAGTGGACTGCCCTAATCGGCTCCCAGCCACTAACTGTCCTCACAGCTGCGCGTGGGTGTGTAGCTTTCACATTCTGGAAGCCCTCTTTTCACACAAAGATTCCCTTTGTAGCAATTTTGTCCACTGAGATTATGCTCATGCCATTATTAAGGCTCCGATGGATGCCTATTCAAACGGAGTCAAGTACTACCCTTTAGAAATCTGCTAAGGACACTGTTTCTTACGTTTCTTTTGCTAAAACAACTATTCACCCCAACTGCTATTTGACTCAACTGCACCTGCACGCGTTGTAACAAAGAACCAACATTCCTTTGAAATATATCATGATTCTTTACTTATTGCAATCCTTTAATTTCGGTATCAACATATTGGTATCAAAGTGTATATTAGAAAAAAATAATTGTTCTTTAACACTAACCGTGTGTAGGCCGAAGCATAGAAAGGTAAAGTCAGACTGAAAAATTAAATGCCATAGCTGGGATTCGAACCAATTAACTTTTTAGTCTGACTCACCCTTTCCAAAGCGTATATTGTGAACGCAGCGTCATCGAATGATTCCGATGTTTTCCGAATCGAACTTTGTGGTATCTGCTCTTTCTCTCTCTCTGTGTGTGTGTGTGTGTGTGTGTGTGTGTGTGTGTGTGTGTGTGTGTGTGTGTGTGTGTGTGTGTGTGTGTGTGTGTGTGTGTGTGTGTGTGTGTGTGTGTGTGTGTGTGTGTGTAATGCTGTATATCCAGGTCGTATCATAGACGTTTGTTTCATGAACAACTCAACTTTCGCAGTACGTAACAAGAGCCAGAGAGAGAGAGAGAGAGAGAGAGAGAGAGAGAGAGAGAGAGAGAGAGAGAGAGAGAGAGAGAGAGAGAGAGAGAGAGAGAGAGAGAGAGAGAGAGAGATGAGAGAGAGAGAGAGATACTGACAGAAAGATAACGGTTAATGAGTAACCAAGTGATCGATAATGCAGGTTGTATTACATCTGAGTTGCATTAGCTAAACCGTGCTCCACAGAAGCTGACCTCACTTGGATTGGTAAGGGCAACAAAGTTGCGCGTTACGCAGTTCCGGTGAGGCTTCCCGGAAACGGGGCGCCAAGGATACGAGCCCACACATCGAGGCTGCACCCCACCTTAGTCCTGCCAATGTATTTGTTGCGCAAATTTCATGATCGAATACTGCCCACGCATGCCATTGGGTGTACTGATTTTGCAGGAGATTTTCCACTCTTCTCGAAATCAATTGCTCGACTTCTAAAAGATGGACGCACTTTAAAGTCTTCTGATTTTCATTTTCCGTGTTTTTGAACTTGGTATTCCCCTAAGTTTATATAATTCGTAATTCAGGCCTGTATATAGAATGGGTTATTCACATCATAATACCGTATATATATATATATATATATATATATATATATATATATATGCACACAAACATTATTGTAAATCTAGACAGCACCATCGAACAGATATGGCTGTGGTTGTTCCCTGTTGGAAAAGGAACTACGATGCAGTCTATATATGAAAGTGAAGTAAGGAAACATATGTGCTGTTTTAAACCTGCTACCAGAATTACTGACACTAATATTTATAATGTTATAAAGTATAAAGAAGTGACAGATAATTAGGAAATAAATACCATAAATAATATCTGAACGTGAAAAATAGTCCATAATGCAGATAAGAGCTAGAGACAGCGAAATTTGGACACCAACGAAACAGGTATTGGAAAGTGCGCAAGAGGTCATAAGATGCGATGCGGTCAAAGCGTGCATGCACATTTGTCATTCTCATGTGGATTATTTTCTCTCAAGGGATCCTTGAGTGCGCACATTTTGGCATATGCGCGATTTTTATGTACAGCTGCAACGGGCAGGATCCTCTCTCGTATTATAAACTGCAATACGGTACTCTACCGCACGGAGAGCGGTAGATCCATGGTTCAAATCCCGGTTGTGGCATTGAATTTTTCAGTCTCGCTCTACTCCTCCAAACCTTAGCCCACACACGGCTCGTGTGGAATAAATGATTATTTCCACTCTAGAACAAAGTTAACCTGAAGTTATCCGTCTTTCTCCCGTCGGTGTTTGAGTTTCGCTGCATAGTAATAAGTAAGGGGTGCATTTCTATGAGCCGAAAATGTAAAAATTGCCCGCCTCGGTAGCGTGGTGGTAGCGTGTCTGCCGCACGTTCAAGAGGTCCCGAGTTCGAATCTCGGTCAGAGTGAGTTACCTGGATAAGGCTTTTTCCGGCGTTTTCTCTTATTCTTCAAGACGAATGTCTATGGACCCTGGGCTCATTTGAGCATTATTTCATCCTGACACCGAAATTAAAGGATTAAATTAATAAGTAAAGAGTCATGATGGATAATTGATGGAAATTAATCATTTCTCCACACTAGCCGTATATAGGCTAAGGGTTTTGATAGAGTCAACATGAAAAATTCAATGCCATGGCCGGGATTTGAACCACGGATCTCCTGGTTTTTGTCCAGTCGCTCTTAACCTTTGAGCTACCATGGCCAACGTGCCGTCCTGACATTAAATTCTCCAGTTGACTCATATATTTTTCCGGTAGACCACTAGGGGCTCTCGCATCCGAGATGCACCGTTTATGGCGACTTATTGTTGTAAGCCTGGGATATAAGTACTTATACGATAGACAAAGTATAATATTATAGCTAACAGAAAGGCTTCAGTATCAGCACATTGTAAGGAAGCATTGTATGTTTAAATACAAATATTCTAACAAACCCAATCCAAACGCGGTCTTTAAGCGCTACGTCTGCCGATAAGCCATCACAGTAAACGCTTCTGTAAGATTGTAACTCTGTTTTTAGAAATACTTGTTCTTTCTCTAACTTAAGTCCCGCCCACAGCATTAATCTGTCCAACGCTCCAGCGCAAATAAAGCAATCCTAATGCAATTTTCGCTGAATCGTAAGTTTGCTCAATCCTAAGAGTTACTTTTGCTTACTAATTTTTGGAATTACATCTGCATGCTTAGTAATTTCACTTCCAGGTTTACGAGAATGACTAATTGCCTGCACCTGACCTTCTAAGGTGCACCTTCTGAAAAAAACTGCATTTCCTAGCTAATGACTGAACTGGATTCGATTATTCGGAGGGGATATGTCACCTCGGAACAAACTGGTCCTTTGTACCTATGTTCCAAGTGGGGCACCCACGGGAGGGAGGATGAGGTGAGAGGAGACGGAGGGTGGCCGAACCCAAGGAGTAACTACAGTACAGAGGGCGGGGTGCCTACACATTACTGGATAGAAACTCCCCGGCGGTCCAGCACAATCGTCATCCCACCAACCATGGCCCCGAAGCAGTCATGAGGCCGGTTTGGAGACCAGAGCCCTCGCCCCCTCCCCCCGAGTAAGGAAGATTCCAGGCAGGCTTGCACAGCCGGCACTCCGCCTGCCGCGTTTTTGTTTGTTTTGTTTTTTGTAATTTACGTCCTCCAACGTTAAGTCATATCGGATGATGAATGAAATTGGTGAAATGATGCTCAAATGAGTCCGGGGTCCATGGAGCTTACAGCTACCTGACATTCGTCTTGAAGGATAAGGCAAACCCCGGAAAAACCTTATCCAAGTAACTCACCCTAACCGAGATTCGAACTCGGGACCTCTTGAACGTAAGGTAGACACGCTACCATCTACGCTACTGAGGCGGGCCCTGAATCAGCACAGTAGGTCGGGTCCGAAACCGCAGTCCATTCCGCCGGAAGAGAAAGTGTTCACTCAGAGCATACCATCCTGCCATGCACCGCCGAGACCCGAAAGAAACCACCAGATGAGAGATGATATGAAATGATAATGGAAGTGAAATGGAGAGACAGGAAATTCGGGGATATAATAAATTACCCAGCATTCACCAAGCGATCTGTGAAAACCCCCGAAAAAGCCCATGGCTCAGGTAGGTTGGCCAAGGGAATCGAACCCGTGCCTCCCGAATGCAGGCCACAGACGAAACCACATAACCCATCCCGCTCGGTTAATGACTGTAACTCAGACTTATTATTACTGCGAATTGATTTCAACGAATGTAAATTATTTATTACAACTTTTTATCTATTTCCTTATTATTTATTTACAAAATTATGAAGCTTACCCACCAAGTCTGTAGGCGAGTGCAAATCAACCAGAAGCCCGCCTCGGTCGCGTAGATGTTAGCTTGTTTTCCTCAAGTTCAAGAGGTCCCGGCTTCGAATTTCAGGTGAGGTCAGGATGAGTTACTTGAATAAGGTCTCTCCGTGATTTTCCCTTATCCTGAAAGACGAATTTCGGATAACTCTAAGCTATATGGACCCTGCGCATCATTTCATCCATTTCATTATGTTGGAAGACATGGACTATAAAAAACAGAAGACCGGGTTTCACTAGCTATCGATAGCTCATGGTCGTCGTTGCGCACGTTGATAGGGTTTGAATGTAGCTAACTTGAAGCCAACTCCTTTAGAATTCCTACACCTGTGTATGACTATGGGATGATATAAACTGTGAAGTATTTTCTAGGTTGCAGTTTACGCTTTCAATATAGCTTTGAAACAGAATACACTACAGCACATTTGTTGCAGAAGTGAATTATTCTTTTCCCAATATTCATACCTCAGCAGAAAGTTTAATCAAGACCATCGGAAGGCCCGACCAGCTAGCGGCTGGGAGGGTGACAGGAGGCATTTAGCCCACGCCTACCCATTTATCTTGTAGCGCCAACGAGGGGGAGGTTGGAAAAGCATCACTAGCCATCTCTTTCCCCCTCCCTGACGTCTGGAACAATCGGGAAGATTCACTGAACCACGAGACTTCCAGAAACGGCGATCTTCCCTTTATAAAGCCTGCAGTTGGCGAGTCAGTTCAGTTCTTGGCGAGCAGCTATGAAGAGCGCCGTGCTAATGAATGAACTGGAAGACTGGGCACGTGTATCAGAGAAGTTGTACGTAACTGTGAGTGTAGAGTGGACCTGTGACAGACGAACTGACGAATTGTAATTGTGTGCGCTACGTAATTCTGTGTAATCGGCAAGTGTTCCAACTGTAATTCGGTGGGAATAAAGAACATTTTGAGAATGTGCAATTGGACTTTTAATTTCACGAACCCACAAAGTCACAATACATTCTAAAATCCAAATATTTCTACAGAAGTTCTCTGTAACTGAAATTTGAAAGTATACTGCACAAAACGGAATCGAAAGAATATTACAGAAGGATTTTAATTTTGCGTGTTTAGAGGGAAATAAAACGAAATCTATTGTAAATATATATGTTTCAACAGATATATCAGTATTTTTTATAAACATCCATTATAGGTTTCAGTGTTACCAGTACACAGTTATGCACGATTTTGACTATAATAAGAACGTGTTTAGGCTGGCCCCGTAGCTCAGTCGGTAGAGCACCTGCCTGCCGTGCTAGGGGTCCCGGATTCGATTCCCGGCGGTGGGGGTGGGGATTTTTCTCCGACTAAGATAATTCCCCATCTTCCCCAGAGTCTGGAAGTATGAATGAGAGTGTGAATTTGTGCGTGATCTAATGATTAAAAACCAAAACATAACGAGTTAACACCTTCAGTATGTTCCAAAGGAGAACGGCCGCCGATAAGACCATAGCAGTTAAAGGCGGGGTAAAAATGGAACAAGGGGAGGGGAAGAACGTGTTTATAATGTCAAGAATGCATAAGAACATATTTTGGCACTATTTGCCTTAAAAGCTAACCTGTACAGATTAAATATTGATTCAGTTGGCTGCATAACAAAACACCAGTCAGTCATTGCTCCTTTCCTTCCAAGGAACAAATATTGTTTGAAGGAAAAGTAAGCGCCCTGTACAGGCATGCTCATCCATTGTGGCTCGGTGTAAGCAAATGTAATGTTGCCGGTTAACTTCAGGGAATATGAATACTAGGAAATATATTTCCGCTTCCTCATTTAGTGGCGGGAAAGTGTCTTCATTTCATGGACGCCTGAACAAATACGGGAAAGAATGGAGCCTGGAATGACTGCCATCAATCGCATTCGAAATGACTTGACGCGCTTTAATTAACCTGAAAATGCTGTATATTTTTACATAAGGTACATAAAATTGTTTTATCACTAATAATATATTTATTTTACAATTCTTTAAATACTATTAATTGCTATTTAATAATAATTTGAACATTTTACGCTAAAATAACGTTTAAAAGTAATGCCTCCTTGCTTGCATCTACATATCAAAATTGTAAATATAAGCGTATATATATACCTAAATGTTTACGACCTTAGTAAAGCATGCTCATAATAGTTTGTTGTGTACATTCTGAAGCAATAAATATATGTATGTAGTATGAATATAGGGCGCCGGGGTAGCGCAGTGGTTTCGTTCGACTCCTGGTTCTGGGGTTGGCGATTTTAAGTCGGCCCTATCCACACCTTCACCTTTGTCTGGCACATGTGAAGTGTCCCATATGCCAAACGTGGTTCGGAGTACACGGTATATAAGCTGTAGGTCCTCTCGCTTCATCGTCATCTTCACTATCACCCTATCATTGGAGGTAATGGTTCCGCCCTCTAGGTGCCTCCACCTAGGAAATGGGTCCGGTCATCACGTGGTGGGGCGAGGTTACCCCGAGGGCCAACGTGCCATGTGGGTAGTGTTGGTACCCAATCCAATCCATGTAGTATGAATAATTGAGATTTCTAAAACGTGTGCTTCTCTGCAGCATACACAGATACATTAAAAGTCAGCTAGTCTTCGAAAATGTATAAAACGAGACGGTTTTGTAATTTATTCTGCATTGTTTTAAACGTATTTTATGTGTCATGTTTTTTAACCCTCAGTTATCAAAAACTCACATTTCTATCAGCATCATAAATCTCAACGCATCTGTTTAATCTTCGAACACACTTATTGAGAAAGATACGACAAATTCTTATTTTGTTTTCTTCGAGTCACCGTCGGTAAGGCTTATTATACAACACAGAGCAAGGTATTGTTGACCCTTGAGATCTATCTTGTGAACTTGGTATTGTTTTCTCAATATTTTATAGGTACTCTGGCGCCGATACTTACGGTGAGCTTCGCGTGGATGACGGTGTGTCCTTCGGTGTCGGACAGCTGGCTGGCTGGTTGGAGAGAGGCAGGGGAACACTCTCCAATGTAAATAGCCGGCATGACTTCAAGAGGTAAGCAGATAATTCTGAGCGTTTTTCCCCTGCCTCTCGCAAACTCTCCCACAGCACTCATGCCTATACTGTGATACAAATCACGAGATGAAGCTCACCTAACTCACTACAAATGTTACCCAATGTTAGTTTATAATCACTTCCCTTTTTTTACATACACAGTGTAAACACATGTCTTTACGTTTACATAACACTGTTGTATGTCTCTGTTGCACTGGCTTGCTCTGCTGGATCTTTACCGACGCACACAGAACGTTTCCTTTTTCGCTGCGTTTTTGCCATCTCTGAAACAACTCCGATATTCACTGGTCAAATCACAATAACAACTGCTCCTCTGCACTATACGTGCTGCCTACAGACTCATCACTACTGATCCGGAACCTGCTGCACTCCTTGCAGACCGACTTATAGCTTTAGATTGTAGTGTACTGCTAGCAGATTGACTCTGAACTCAGGACTCACTCTGAACTGCTCAAGGCTGGCTTTTGCATCTTTTTTGCAGCCTGCTGGTTACGCAAGAAGTGTACTAGAAATCAATGTCTCGAAATCGAACGGCTTGGAAGAAATTTCGCACAGTAACAATACAGTTCGCGCTTCTGGCTTCATAACGTTAGCTAGTAGCTTCCTTGAATGGAACGCTGCTGTTCTTTTGACTCGCCGGCAAACAACAAAGTTTGTGGAATGGATCGACTCAATTTCTTAACGGCAGGCACCGTCACCTAACGATATGCATGCGAGCGTGCTCGCAAAAATTATTGAATTGGTGAGTTTTTTTATTTGATCTATTTATACACCGCCTTTAACTCCAATGGCCATATCAGCGGCCGTTCTCCTTTGGAACATATCGAAGATGTTAACTTGTACTCATTGTGTTTTCAATCATTAAATTACGCATAGATTCGCACTTTCATTCATACTTCCAGACTCTGGGAAAGTTGAGGAATTACCTTGGTCTGAGAAAAATTCCCCCAGCCCCACCGCTGGGAATCGAACATGGGACCCTTAGCACAGCAGGCAGGTGCTCTACCGACTGAGCTACGGGGCCAGCCAGAGTTGTTTTTGTTTTTGGAGAAAACTGCAGATTGCTCAGTGTGTTCTCGAGTGAGTGATAAGGCGATTAGTGCAAAAAATTGAGTCCTGTGTTCGACGTTCAGTGATTGACTGAAAGAAAATAGAGAGTTATTCACACGTTATTTATTATACCGCTATACACAAAGGAAAGAAAAGTAAAACGACAGATAAGACGAATTAGTCGCAGAATACTGTCGCGGCAACGCTCATAAAAGGTTCGCGCGGAGCGTAAACGCGGCTTGTTTACACAAAAGAACTGATAAAGTTCGGATAGTGTATCACTGAGACAAGACTTACCGACACAGATAAGTGAGGCAAATGGAAATTTCTAGAGACTTCTTGACTGATAGGGATTATTCCGTTTCTGGTTCGTTTTATAAATATCTAGAATTTATGAATGAGATATATAAGAGATTGTGACACTGACAGTTGTAAAACGAGAGTGAGTCGCGAGAGGTAAGCAGAGAACAGCTGAGAGTGCTGCTGTAACGAGAGCTGATGCTGTAATCAGAACGCTGTTTGTTATTGTCATCGACCTTGGCAGACTGTGTGTATGTGACGTAATGTTGTTACGTGAGAATTGAACAGTGTATGTCTACGGAAATAAAGAACATTTAGAATTTCGGCAAATTGGACTTTTAATTCTACCAACCCACAAAGTCACAATATATTGGTCTCATTATTGGTAAGACAAGCAACTATTCAGCAGTCCAAGCTGATTGGACAATACAGGCCGAGCTCTGAAAGGTGTACTTCTGTGAGACAATAAAAATGCACGAGTCGTGATCAGTTGTGCGAAAAGGTGGCATCCAGAGATTGTTGGTTAAGCCTAATCACTACCCAGGGTGTAACGTTATAATTGGTTGCAGCAGCTTGGTGTGCACGCGCGCGGCGATAAAAACGTTAGGGTCTCCCTGTCTACCAAACCTCTGTTTGATAAAGAGTTGAAACCAACGCAACACTATGTAATTTTCAGCGCATTTAGCGTTCAGCTGCGTGAACAAAACCATACTTAGGCGTTTTAGAGCAACGCCTTAAATACCGTCTGGTGCCAAACATTTCCCAAAGTAATCAATGCAATAACACACAGAACTAAGAGAAAATAGAGTTGTTTTGGTCTCCGTTTACATTGTAAATAATTATTACTTTATAGCGAAAGGCGACGGCTTTCAAGAAATGGCTGGTATGCATATTAGAGAACATAAAACTTCAGTTTGATCCACACAGTGAATTTTGTGATCTCCAGGGCAAAGTTTTATGCTCGTGCTCAGTTTTTGCGGCGTAAATTAACGAACGTGTGCAGACAATTTTAAAAGTTCTGCTATGTAGTAAAAATGGAACTGAACTTGGTTTATGCTGCTCTTTTGGAAGTTGCCGGCAGCACATCACAAATTGCTTTTCTTCCCTACAATATATGTTTGCCTTTTATTTTATTTATTCCTAGCAATGAATTAGAAGCCGTCGTGCCGAAAATGCCACACGCGAATACAGGAGCAAAGTGAATAACAATACATTGGTATCCTGGGGCTTGTGTTCAGAACAAAAGTCAAGGAAGTTCCTTCCTAACGATTTTATATGTAGGTTAATTTAATTATGTACGGATTTTGATGACATGGCAAATTGCCTCCCTTAAGCATTATACATTGCTCTAAGTATTAAAATCCTGAACATGAATCTCTGGATATAAAAATATTAATTTTATTAGAATAGTTTTTCATAGTTGTGTTTTTGAAGGTTTAAGTCCGTCTTATAAATGTTAAGTCATTATTTTCTTCCTGTATTTCTTTCTTTCTTTCTTTCTATCTATCTTTCTTTCTTTCTTTCTTTCTTTCTTTCTTTCTTTCTTTCTTTCTTTCTTTCTTTCTTTCTTTCTTTCTTTCTTTCTTTCTTTCTTTCTTTCTTTCTTTCTTTCTTTCTTTCTTTCTTTCTTTCTTTCTTTCTTTCTTTCTTTCTTTCTTTCTCTTTCTTTCTTTCTTTCTTTCTTTCTTTCTTTCTTTCTTTCTTTCCTTTCTTTCTTTCTTTCTTTCTTTCTTTCTTTCTTCTTTCTTTCTTTCTTTCTTTCTTTCTTTCTTTCTTCTTTCTTTCTTTCTTCATTCTTTCTTTCTTTCTTCTTTCTTTCTTTCTTTCTTTCTTTCTTTCTTTCTTCTTCTTTCTTTTCTTTCTTTCTTTCTTCTTCTTCTTCTTTCTTTCTATCTTTCTTTCTTTCTTTCTTTCTTTCTTTCTTTCTTTCTTTCTTTCTTTCTTCTTTCTTTCTTCTTTCTTCTTTCTTTCTTTCTTTCTTTCTTTCTTTCTTTCTTTTCTTTCTTTCTCTTTCTTCTTTCTTTCTTTCTTTCTTTCTTTCTTTCTTTCTTTCTTTCTTTCTTTCTTTCTTTCTTTCTTCTTTCTTTCCTTCTTTCTTTCTCTTTCTTTCTTCTTTCTTCCTTCTTTCTTCTTTTCTACTTTTGCGATTTTCTCCTTTTTCTGTTTGTTTCCGGGTCTGCAGGATATTAGTTTCCACCATACCTATGCCACGGAACCTAGATATGCCCTTAGAAGATGAGCGTAAAGTGGAATAAAAGGGAAGCGTAGAAAACGAAATCGTGATAAACGAAGAAACACTCCAGCATTCGCCTACCGACCTACCGATCGGGGAAAACCACGACAAACCAAAGAACAGAGACGGCGGAGCGGTTGATGGAAATTGAATAGAGACCTCTATAATAAGATTCTCACACGTTACTGTGAAGTCATCTCGCTGAATTTGGTCCTCCATAACTAAGGAAGGTTTCCTTCCCAAATATGATTTTATTGCATGTATCACCAGTGCTCGCGGCTTGTGATTCCAAATGTGGTTTAAAACAGGTGTTATATGTGTATTTTCTGTTATAAATAGGAACCAAAAGGGCCAACGTACTCATATCTTGAGATATCGAAGATAATAGCTCCTCCAGTTTCCTGGTTAAATCTCCATATTGGTGATTTGAAGGTGGTTTGTTCCTTAAATGTGAAGTTTACTAATCTTTTCACAGCTCGAGAAAGGTCTCTACTGCTTCTATAACAACATCTCATCGGCCGATGACGCCATCATGTTCTTAAAATGCTTGTTGCATTCAGCAAGGTGGGACTATACTAATTGCGGATTATGAAAGCGAATTAAAAAGGCCACAATCCTTGTTTGCAATTACTCCTTATTCAAATATTTATAATTCTTCAAAGTCTTAAGCGACTTTCGATAGACGCTTCAAATATAAAATAAGACGTTAATGCATATTGAGGTTTTCACTACGTATGAAATTACACCAGGAAAATATATTTTGCAAACGTATTTGTTGAAAAAAGTAGAAACTAAATAATGATCGATAATAAGATAAATTTTCTTCCTAAAGAATGCTGTATCACGCTACCCCAGCAGATGTACCATTTCAGAAAACTCTTAATGCTTATAGTTTAACTTATATTTACTGTTCGATAATATAGATGGATTCGGAGGTCGATAATAAAATATACATATGTATTTGAAACAGAGCGAGGTAGTGCTGCAGTAATGTGTGCGACTCGCATTCGGGAGATCTCGAGTTCGATCCCCATCCATCGTGCAACCTGCGGGTTTTACATGGTTTCCCTTGACACTTAGGCAAATGCTGGAATACTTACCTTCATACCACAATTTCCTCTTCAGCATTTCCCTTCATTCCATTTCCTTGTCATTTTTCACACATGTTTTCAAACTTGCGATATCCGGGAGTGGGGGCAGATGGCGCAGAAACTTTAGCATTACACTAAAATGTCGTTAACTTAGACCTCGTTAACCAGGTCCAGTTTTAGAAAAAAAAAGTTGTTTAGTGTAGTGAATGAAGATTAGATAAATTGCAGTCGATAAATTGCTATTCTCAGTAGGTAGCTATATTACGCGAATTCTCTTGCCAGCGGTCGAATTCATTACACTTACCCCACCTGCTTGGATGAGGTTTGAAAGGGAATCTTTGATAAAGTCATGGAAAAAGTTGTGGCCTGTTTTGTGTGACTTGCAGGAAAACATATAGAAGAAGAAGAAGAAGAAGAAGAAGAAGAAGAAGAAGAAGAAGAAGAAGAAGAAGAAGAAGAAGAAGAAGAAGAGCAACAGCAGGAGGAGGAAGAAGAGGAAGAGGAGGAGGAAGAAGAAGGAATAAGTGTGGAAGAAGATGTAATAGAATTTTTTTAAAATGTCGATTGCTGTTCCGATGTTGATGAAGGCATTGACAATTAGTTGCCAATGGACAATGACGGAAGCTAAAAACCGATTACAGAGGAAGGTATTATTACATCATCAGTATTACTGAAAAAGAAGGGTAATCAGATTCAGTGTTGATAAACCAGCTGTGGTTATGACCCACGCACAAGCAATAGCAAACATAGAGGAATTTATGCTTCATTTCGAGAGTCAAGCCCAAACAATGAACTTTTAATTTTAAAACGGATGCAAGATACATCGCGCTGCTCCTAAGCGATACACTAAATTGGGACAGTAGAAGCTTACTGTCCTTTTTAATACCGACTAGTTTGTAGCTATATTTTGTACAGTGCAAATACATATCTAGGCGTTAACAGTACATATATTGTGTGCTTTTTAGGTGAAAGAGTACCGATAGTAATTTCCAAAGTCCATTAAAAATAGCTGAAAAATACAATGCCATTGCTGGGATTTGAAGCACGGATCTTCCAGTCTCCGTCGGAGAATTGACTCGTATTTTCCCGGTAAAACACTAACGGTTCTCATATACCTACAATAAGAAGCTCACTGTTTGTGGCAACTTACTATGCTGTAAGTACTTAAGTCCCAGGCTTCATAATTACCGCTATTAGGTAAACTGATAGAAATTAATCATTCTTGCATATTAGCCTTGTGTAGGCGAAGAGTCTGGGAGATACGTGGTTCAAATCCCGGCTACGGCATTTAATTTTTCAGTCTATCTAGATCTTCGCCTACACACGGCAGTGTGGGAGAACGATTCACTTCCATCAATTATCCATTAAAAATAGTTTGGTAATGTACATGTTTTTATCGTTTTTCCGTCATTTTCTGGATAACCTGGATTTTCGTTAACTCGAATCGACCCTAATCCCAGTTCATCAGAGGAAACTGTATAACTATTGTTCTAACGTGGGGTCACGCTTGTAGATACCGGATAAAAGTGTTAGTATGTGTTGGTGGCTACGGAGCGTGTCCTGGCACCGGGATGAAGAACTGTTAGCTCTTGATAGGACTTCCGCGCGTCTCTGCATCCCTGCGATCCTGTAGCCCTCATTTCATCCCTTCCTCCGAGTTGTTAGCCGCAGTAGATCTGTGTAGAAGTCGCAGAGCGGAAGATAGCCCTCTTGGATCTATGCCCTTTACGTTTTATGGTTTTGAATCTGGAGTGCGTCATTTTAATTTCAACTTAGACAAAGTTATTCAATTGGAAATTAATCGTTTTATAGAATAATAAATTATATTGCACAAAGAGAAATACTGTCTATAGGAGTAATTAAATAAGAACTATAAATCTATTAGGATAGCTAGCTATAATTGGTCCATAATAATTATTTCAAGATTATTTTTAGAATTGGTCACTTGGTACATGATTGCATCAATCAAAATAACTGTCCCTTTAAGGGTACTCATAAATGGAATTTCTAAATCATTCGAATATTACATAAATAGTTTTAAAATGTGTCACACTTTAAAGTATGTTTCAAATACGTACATATATTTAATAAGTTTTAGAAACTATATATATATATTACATTTACTCTATTAATTGGGGGCTGTTACACAGCATGTAGTGATCATATATGTTAAGAGGTAAACGTACTACCATATTTTTTTAACTACGTACACACAAAATTGGCATACAATAGAAATCCTTTTATTTCCTGGTTGTTTTGAGAAAAAAACGTTTTAAATCCTTATATACAATTTTTGAAACATTTAACATTCCCTGTGGACTAATTATTATATATTTTGAGCAGTTTGAAACTGTACTACAACCCTAAACGTTCTTTAAACTCATTCCCGCTTGAGTTTCTGCTGGAACTTTCAACAAGACTGGTTACGAACTACTACGTATGCAAAAATTTGAATTCTCAACAGCGTAAGAAAAATTATATCAACATCAATGAGGAGTAAAATTAATAAATTGACTAAGTAACGTTAGGGACATAAATTAATGTCATAGGATTAAGATTTTTACGGAGGGGATTCGGCACTGCGACCAGTCTTGATCTATTGTACCGATTCTACCAAGTAGGGCATCCCTGAGAGGAAGGATGAGGCGAGAAGAGAGAGAGGGCGGCCGTCCCAAGGTGCCACGACAGTGCAGATGGCAGGGTCCCTACGGTGTACTTAGAGATTTCCCCCAACAGGCCAGGACAACGGACACGCTCCCCTACTGCGGGACGGTAACGAACCCAGCAGCCGGTTCGGAGACCGGCAACCGACCTACCGGGGAGGAACTGCTTCACTTAGAGCATATCATCCTGCCATACACCGCCGAGACACCCGCTATCTACTTCTACCCTGAAAGAGATCATCAGGTGAGAGATGATAATGGAGGTGCAATGGATGTAATTAACCTACCCAGCATTCGCCCGGCTACCCGGAAAACCCCCAGATAAATAACTCCAAGGGTGAAGTAGGTCGGCTACGGGAATCGAGCACGGGCCTCCCGAATGCGGGCCACAGACGAAACCACTTGAGCCATTCCACTCGGTATTAGTGTAATAAATAACTTCCTATGTTAAAATCATTTATGTCAGAAGCTAGAATTTAAAGTCTTTGAAATATTTGAAGGTGTCATAAATTGCATTGAAAAAGACAGATATAAGTCCTGTAGTTAAAGTAATTAAGTAGCTCAGTGTACACAGACGACTAGAAATTTCTTGACTCAAGGCACAACGTGCAGAAACTCAGTAAAATTCTGAAGAATAGAATGGGAATGGACTTTTTATAATTTAGCAAGTCACTGAGTAAAGACTATATAGTTCGATTCAAACTGAAAAATTCAGTGCTACGGCATTGACTCTATCGAAAACCCTAACCTATACAAGAAATAACTGTGTGAAAGAACTATTAGTTTCCATCAATTAATTAAAAAATACTGTATTTCATAGACAAATAAGAAGGTTGAACAATGAGAACATAATGTTGGAAGATCGGTGAGCTTTTAGGTTGTGGGTTGGGAACTTAGTTGTTAAAAGATCCTGTGCTTCTAAAATTTCATTCTTTTCCCTCGTGTTACAAAGATGTTTAACTATGATCGATTGTAAGTCATATAATATGTTCTTGCTGTTAGTGAAAGTCTCCGAGGGATGAAACGTAGGGGGGTTGGAGAACGTTCCCACACCCTCCCTGGACAGGTTTATGACACGCCATGTCAGTACAGTTATAGACCATTGAAAAACATTCTGACGGCTTCTACTTTTGTGAATGAATCTCCTGGGTTTTAGGGCACAGAGTGAGAAGAGCGCATGTTTTTTTAATGGTTCTGCTCCTTGTGTAACATGCGTTCCCTGTCACCCACATTCGCTGTCTTTGTACCACTGTATAAGAGAGCACAGTCCTTACAGGGACCTTCTTTACGTTGCTGGACTGTAAATAAGTTGGCATGGTGAGGTGCTATGATTTGGGAGGCTTTGAGCGAATAGATTGTTCATGTCGTGACTAAAGCGGTTTGTTTGAAAACAATAGAGATTAATTTGTTTCAAGAAGAACTTGAAGGCGAAGACGCAGTTGTTGAAAGACATTGAAAATTGGATGCAGTCATTCATTCCAGAAAATTCTAGAGTGAGGTATTATGTGCAAACTCGCCTTTAAATGCAGTTAACTAGTTTTCGATGTTTGAAATAGTAAGTGTTATTCTGACTGAAGTGTGCTCTTTACTGCCATGTGCTACTATTGTTACAGAGATGTAATTTAAAGCGTCAAGTATGTTTTACTTCCACCCCAAAGTGCCCATGTGTTGCACATTATTAGAGCCACAACATTTGTATTGGTATATACGGGTATCCTTGGAAGAAAGTTGTGCGTCGGAATTCTAAACACCCTGCTCTGTAAATATCATCGAGAAGACGTAGAAACACACGGCGGTGCAAAAATTATTTATTATTGCTGCGTTTACTCGTCATTCGGAGCAGGGTTTCATTTTATTTATAATTATATAAAAACTTTAATTTATGACATTTACAGGTAGATAAAATGTTATTTACGTTTCGTTATACCCAATGAGTCATAAAAATAATAAACAATAATAAACAATAACTGAGAAAGCATTAGCATAACAAACCACTAAATAAGCTCAAAAGAGATCGCTGCTCTGATGACTAGTAGCCATTAAAATAATATTCTTCTTCATAAAAATAAACGCATTGGTGAAAATTAGCGAAAAATATGAAAAAGTTAAGTCTTTTTTCCACTTAGATTACTCTCATGCTTTGAATAGGGTCCTTCAACAAGAGTGTCCTATCCTTTAACATGTGATAGCTGACGTTGTTATTGAGATACAGCAGTTATTTTTCATGTGATTACAGTTATTACTGACAAATAGCCATGGAACGTTACAGGATTCAACATCATGTAGAAATTGTAATTTTTTTATCGAAATGGATCAAATTTTGCCAAACCTTTCGTGTTACCTGAAGTTTACGGTGTGAATAATCGTCCCTGCGAGAGAACGATATGGCGTTTGGTCGATAAATTTGAAAGAAGTTGTTCGGCGGCCATCAAAGAACGCCTGTACGTAATCGACGTAAGCGCTCTAATGAAAATATAGGCACCGTTCGTGAGAGTGTAAGCGAGAACGGAAACAAATCAATTGCTCGTGGAGCGCAAGAACTGGGACTTTCGCCGACCACAACTTGGCGAATTCTGCATCTGGACTTGAAGTTGCACCCAACAAAATGCTGTGAACTCAAGAACTAAAGCCCAACGACCATAGGTTGAGCCGTGTATTCCTAGACTGGGCTATGGAGCAATTGGAACCTGAACCGGATTTTGGTCGAAAAATCATCTTGAGCTCACTTTTGCATGGATGGTTTTGTTAACAAACAAAATTGCCGCTGTTGAAGCAATCACAATCCAATGTAGATTCAAGAACGACCACTTCATCTCCAAAAGTTTACTGTGTGGTGTGGATTTTGGTATGGTGGAATTATTGGTCCATATTTTTTCCAAGACGAAGATGGAGAATCTCTGTGAATGGAGGAAGATATAGGAATCTTATAAGGGACTATTTTTGGTCTCACTTGGATGGTATGGATCTCAAAAGCATCTGGTTCCAGCAAGAGGGTGCCACATGTCATAATGCTCTCGAAACAGTCGATCATTTGAAGGAGAAGTTCAAAGGTTTCATCATTTCCCGTGAAGGCGATGCTAACTGGCCCCCGAGATCATGTGATTTAAGGCTGTTGGATTACTTCTTGTGGAGTTATGTTAAATCTCAAGTTTATGCCAACAAGCCAGGAACAGTGAATGATCTTATGAATAACATCACGCGTGTTATTCGTGAAGATGGATTAAATTAACGTTCTTCTGTCACTGAAAATTGGGCCAACCGTATACGCGTAACCAACGAAGTCACGGCGGTCACTTAACTAATGTTCTCTTCCACGCTTAATGATATTATGTTCCAAAATAAAACAAGAAATAAATCTCTATCATTTAAAGAATGTGTTTTATTTAAGCTTTAAGTTATGACACTTGTTGAAATACCGTTTACTTACAATTGCTTTTTATATCAACCAGTTAAATTGCAAGTGTACTTTTTTATGTCCTCCAACGTAAGTCATACGACCAATGAATGAAACGGATAAAACGATGCTCGAACGAACTCAGATTTCATATAGCTTAGAGTTATACGAAATTTTTCTTTCGGGATATGGGAAGGCCAAGGGGGGAAAAAGCCTATCTGAATATTCACCCTGACCGAGATTCGAAGTCGGGACCTCTTGAATTTGAGGCAGACATACTACCGCCACGCCACAAAGTTATGTCCCACAAGTGGCTATTCAGTTAAGTAAATGACCGTTTTGAACTTCGAGCACTCCAGTTTTCTCAGTTCCTTTTCCCCCAATATTGCTCCTTGGACGATAGTTTAAAACTTATTAGCTTGAAATTTTCAGCACAGCTTCAGGAATTAGGGATTTAAAAACGTTTTATACTATTTAAATGTGGAATATTTTATCTGAAATCAATTAACTTCCATGAGCCGCAATAAAAATGTTCAGCAATTTAACAACATCCTAGCATTTATTTTTTCTCTTAAAGTAACGAAAATTATGAAATACATAAATAAAAATATATTTATGACTGTACACTAAGCACAAAATTAAAATTTGAAGAGGGATAGGATAAACCGTAGAGTGCAAGGATCATTTCTTATTACCAGAACAACATTTAATTAATTAATTAATTAATTAATCGATGAATTATGAATAAAGGAAATGAAGTGTTAATAACGTTGCGAGATATCTCGTTAAAATTTGGCATACACTGTATGAATATATACTAGGAAGGTCAAACCAATTGGAAGAAAAATATATTTTTGGATTTTCTTAGATAAAATTGTAGTAAAATATTGATGATAATTGCAATAACGCTGCATACAGTTGGAATAAATGCTCGCAAATATAGTAATCCAGTGTCATATTTAGTGTATTAATATTAGACACAGTAGCGTTAACATTGATAATGAAGAGAAGAGAAGGAGAGTGCTGTGCATATCAAAACATAAGAATAATAAGGGAAAGTGGTAATTCATCAGGTAGACGGGATAGGAGGGTCCTGGCGGCGGCAGACTGAGCGACATATGGGGACCAGACGGTCCACTGTAACAAACCCATCCTTAACTCCAACACCTTGCCTTCCTGTCTTGCCGGTCGGGATCTTTGTCTGTTACCTGCTGGAGGTCTGTAACGTCAGCCTACTGCAGGTGAATTGGATCAAATGTTACGACTGTAAAGCCAATAAAGATCGTGCGCTATGTAATGTTAGTAGGATGGCTATCGTATGTGCACTGCAAACTTCTATAACGTGCTTCACTTTTTTATGGACAAATGTTAGCTTTCTTCTGTTTTTAGACTGATCCCGTCGTGGGAAATTTGACCCCTCGACAAACCACATTCAGCAAGAATGTGTCAAGCTTAGATCTACTTTCTCACAAATTATTTAACCTACAAATGAATGTGAAGTTTTGCACTCACATTACTTTCTGTACTGTTGTACAAACTATTCTTACACACCCTTATTCCTCTGTCTACTTCGGTACAATCGAGATTAACATTTGCAGAAATTATATTATTAGTAATTTCCTTGTAGATGCAAGGGAATATGGAAATATAATAAGCTTTAACCCAGCCAAATCTTTTAAGAGCTGGGCGATATGTGATGGCTTTGAAATTACATCTCTTTGCATGGACAAAATAAGAATAATGCATTCTTCTTCAATAAAGTATAAATATCTTAAAATTACAACAAAATATATCACTAAAGGGTTCCTTAAGAAAATTATTTGATATAAATTGCATGTTTTGTCATTATCTGTTATTTAGTAAAATGCTGTGTAACTCTTACGGTTTACGGTTATGCAAAAGTAATTTAGAATGACGAGGATTTCATAGGATATACATGTCATTTTGGGTGAATATAGGTTGAATATACGTTAATCAAAAAGTTTGAAATATTTTTGAGAAAATTAAATAATTGAAAGTTCTTTCGTGTAAAGAATAGTTTAGGGTAACAGGATTTTCTTGAAAATCTTTGGGTCACATTTTTTAAATATACTGAATTTAAACCCAATTTTTGGAAAACAAAGAGACATTTCGTTTTTATTTGTGCTACTCACATACGTAAGTCCGCCTCGGTAACATACATGGTAGCGTGTCTGCCTCACGTTCAAGAGGTCCCGAGTTCGAATCTCGTTCAGCGTGAGTTATCTGGATAAGGCTTTTCCCTGCGTTTTCCCTTATCCTGAAGGATGAATGGCGGGTAACTCTAAGCTCCTTGGACTCTGAGCTCATTTAAGCACCATTTCACCCATTTCATTCATCGTCCAAAATGACTTAACGTTCGAGGACGTAAATTAAAACATTACAATTACACACGGACCCTTTTTCTGAAACTGCTCTTTTTTGGGATTCAGTGACCTCAAAGCTTACATTGCTAATTGGGGAGAGCAAGGGAAGAAAAAAAATACAGAAAGGTAACATGAATTAAATTAAGGTCCACCATGCATAAATAACCATGGCGTTAATTTATCTAACGGTCTAAGGGATCAAACAGCAACTCAAGTAATGTGTAAGTAAATACAATTTTAAAGTTTCTATTTTTGGGTACAAATAGTTTGGAAATACATACATACACTGCAGGTCCTGCGCCATGGCGTAGCTGGCTAAGGAGTAATTCCTTGGTTCCCTGCCATGGAATGCGGCCCGGAATTGATCCCAACTTTGGAGGGTGTGGATTTTAAGTCCCGAGTATAGGACCGGTGCCCACTCAGCATCGTGAGGAAAGTGAGGAACTACGATAGGTAGCGAAACCAAATTGCGAAAGCCAACTTTCCGGCTGGGAGTGCCGAGATGCTGACCACGTCTCTTCCCTGTATCGGTTGGACGATCGCCCACCGCTGCCTTGCGTATGTGGGCGTGATGCCGGCAGTCGGGTTGGCAGGCCTTTGCCCATTAGGGCTGTTACGCCACGGTTTATTTTACATACACTATGGATGAAATATTGGTATCGGATTGTTAGACGGAATGCAATTTGACTTCATTTACTGTAAGTATAAAGTAGATAAAGGGAACATTCAGGTCATTATCGTAAAACATTGTACCTAGAAATTTACTGGTGATCAATTTAAGAAATGCACATGGCTACTGGATTGCTACTTAAGTTCCATTACGAAAAAGCATGATGCACACGATGTTCGAATTTTTGTGCTCAGATCCTCAGATTAGGATTAGGATTGCTACGAGGGGATTCGGCACTACGACCAGCCTTGTTCTATTGTACCTATGCCCGCAAGTGGGGCATCCCCGGGAGAATGAAGTGAGAAGAGACAGAGGGCGGCCGTCCTAAGTATCAACGACAGTACAGAGGACAGGGTCCATACATTTTAATAGATGGATGCCTCCACTTACATTACCCCTACTGTGTTGGAAGCGCTCCCAGCCGCCGGTTCGGAGACCAGCAATCTACCTACCGGAGGAGGAAGTGGTTCACTCAGAGCATATCATCCTGTCATGCACCACCGAGACTCCCGCCGACATTTCTACCCTGAAACAGACCACCGTATGAGAGATAATGTAAAATGATAATGGAGATGAAATGGAGGGAGAGGAAATTCTGGAGATGAAATTAGCCTATCCAGGATTCGTCTGGTGACCCAGGAAAATGGCAGAGAAAATCCATGGGTCAGGTAGGTTCGCTACGTGAATCAAACCCGTGCCTCCCGAATTCGGGCCATAGACGAAACCGTCATTCCGTTTGGTAACTAACCACGGATGATCTCGGTTGAACATTTTATTTCTAGAAATGAACGTACAGCTACAATTCGAGCTGGTTCTTGGGTCATACCTGATGGAATTTGTGTAATTTCTTTCACAGCTAGAAATCATATTACTAGAAAGGTGGAAATCGATCGTGTTTCGTTCGTTTCGCTTCTGTGACAATGTCATTAGTGTCACAACTTACAAAAATTCTTAATGTCAATTTAATTTTGGACTGGACTACGATACGGAAGGGATTAGGCTTGGTGGTCCACACTTGGTCTACTGTACCTATGTCCCCAAATGGAACACCCCCAGAGGAAAGGACGAGGTGAGAGGAGACATAGAGTGGCTGCCCCAATATGCATCGTCAGTGCAGAGAGCAGGGTCCCTATACTTTACAGTTGGAACTCCCCGCCAGGCCAGAACCGGCATCCCAACCTACTGTGACCTGGAAGGCCACCACCAGACTAGGTTCGGGAGCGTCCTAAAGTCTGTTTAGTTAACGCGTGTGCAGTTCAGAGCCAAAGGAACCTGAGCCTCCCGCCCATTAATGACCACACTTCAGAAATGGAACACTGTCGTTGAGGACCAATAACAACGCTGATTTTCTCGAAGTGACAGCCGCATGTCTACTCCACGTGGAGTCTCAGTTGCCAAAGTTCCAACTTCCAGTTGATCTGTTTCATTACGTGCTGCAATTCGTTGTGTGTCACGATGAGGAGACCGTGGGAGGGAAATGCAGTGGTAAATGCAAATGAAGTAGTAGATAACTTTCAGTCAAATGAACATAATCAAAGTGATGACAATAGTGTGAATAACTGGGTCGAGTTATATTACTGGAAAAGCCTCAAATAGTTTCAACGGGAACAGTTTCTCAGCAAATTCAAGCGCTTGTTTTGAACACATATAAATATGTGCTGAGAAATAATCTTGGTAAGTGGTCGTGCAATAACGATAAATTATGGGTATTCACAGAAATACAGTAAGAAATATTGTGACGAAAGAAATACCAAAGACTCCGATCAATGTGAAAACAAACGGAAACGTTGCTCTAAAGTAGATAATTTCATATGCGATTTAATTCGTCGAGAAATGTATAGATTCTATGCAAAAAGGAGAGCGCCCACCTTAGACGAATTGGTTGCACATTTGCAAGAAATTAGTGATTTTCGTAATGGGCACTGCACTTTGCGCGGTCTCCTAAAGGAGCTAGGTTTCAAATACCGCACTTTGAGTAAGTTAAGGGTTGTTATGGAGCCCAGTAGAATTGTAGCTTGGCGATATATATCGTCAAAACTAAGAAAGTTTTGCAGTATTGGACATAAGATAATTTATTTAGACGAAACTTCGTACGATACCCATGACGTATCGAGAGAGGTGGCAACCTTGCAGAAAGGTCTGCGAGGAGGAGGGTCAGGGTTGTAAAACGATTATAAGGGTTCGTCAAATGCAGTGGCCGACTGCACATGAATTAACTAAATAGACTTTACTAGAGCAGGAAGCTTTTACCAAGAGCAAGTTATCCTGCCACGCTACGCCGAGACACTTCTACCCTGAAATGGACCACCAGATAAGAGATGTGAAATAATAATGGAGAGGTAATGGAGCGACATGAAATTCGAGGGATGTAAATATCCTACCCAGCATCCACTTGGAGGCAAGGGAAAACCCCCGAAAAAACCCATGGGTCAGGTACGTAGACCACGGTACTTGTACCCGAACCTCCCGAATGCGGGCCACAGACCAAAGCGCCTGAGCCATCCCGACAACAGTATAATTCCCTCTATTGCATGCTACTGTCATAGTATAACATAGTTTGCTGGATTCAGCTCTGTTCTATTTATGGAGTTAACATTTCAGGAATATGTTTTATGAATACAATAAGTATACTGAATTTAATTGAACGAGTTACAGTGCGATCCATATAAACCTGAACCACTTCAATTGGTCGTAACTTTTGAACCAATAATAGGACACACGTGAAACTTTATGAGAATATAATACACAACTGGGAGATTACATTACACTATTTATATCTCAGAGAAAATGTTGGAAGTGTCCTCCACCAGCATCTATACATGTTTGCACTCGTCTCACCATATTCTCTGAAGTCTTACAGAGAGTATCCTCGCCAATGTTACTTATTTCGGTTCGAATGTATTCCTTGAGTACATCGGTTGTGCGTGGTCTATTGTTGAACACTCTATTTTTTAGATACCACCACAAGGAAAAAATCCGGTGAGGTTAGATCAGGGGATCTGGGGAGCCACAGACCTTTTGAGATTATTCAATTATCAAAGAAACTGGTTACAAGTTCCTTGGTGTCATTAGATGTATGGCACGTTGCTCCATCTTGCTGCAAATAACCTTCTATCAATTTCATATCATCTCCGTAAAACTTGGGGGATACTTAAAACATTTTCTCTGAGATGTAAATGGTGTTTTGTAATATCCTAATTGTCTATTATATTCTCCCAAATTTGCATGTTCCTATTATTGGTTCGCACTATATATTACGAAACGGGGAGTTGCATGAGATTATGGGAATATTTAAAGCTAACAGTGAACAGTAAGAGCGGAAGAAGTAGTTATTTTAATAACATTTGCGATCGCTTCAGTTCTAAAAAAGTGTTGGATCCTAAATAACCGTTGTAAAATGACGGTGAAACATTTTCACGACTTTTTATTACTTATATATAGTGGTGGGAATATGTAGATATACAGTATTGACACATTATATATGAGCATTATACATGCATTATATATTGTATATACTTAAATATATGCAAAAAATCACTACATTACAGACATATAGCAATTAATAATGTACAGGTTCAAACTGTTTGCCTTCAGGTTTCACACCCTCTTGTAGTCTACACGTCATACTCATACTCTTGTACACCCTCTCCATCAGTTTCTTGGCATGTCTCTCTTTTGCACAGAAACATTTCATCAACATTATGGGGGTTTCTTGCAAATACCTTATCTTCAACACAACCCGAAAAAAGGAAGCTCAAAGGAGTAAGATCTGGAGTTATTGGTGCAGTGTTTAGTTCCATGGCTGATCTCTGCTTTAATTTTTGTGGACTTGGAGAAACGTTTGAGCAACTGGCATTTCATTTTGAGGAGTTGCAACCGTGACTGGTTGACCACCTTTTGGTGCATTACCGACAGAGAAATTTGTTGCGTAAACTGTAATTGTGAATCTGGATGGAGGAGGTGTTTCAAATTCTTCACGCCATATCTCTCGAACCCGTTCCCAATTTCCCGTCTTCCAGCAGTGTTCCAAAATCCAGATTCGCTGAACTTTAATTAAATTACCCGCCACTGTGATACAAGATTGAAAACAACGAATAAAAAAAAGACAAAAGACAAACGAATGGACAAAAGTCAAACTCAACAAGGATGAAAATTAATAATGAAATAATCTGCTATGCAAATCAAAATTACTCATCTTAATCCATCAAATTTACTAATCACATAACTGTATGGCTACATATGTCCACCCATGTATAACCGTAACAGCAAGATCCTCCTGATTCCCTGTTACCTGACGGACTCGGTCTTTTTCGCATCAAGTCGTGATTCTTCGTACCTTTATGCCACCTCCTTTGCTCTCTTCCTCCCATTCAACACTGATCAACAAACGGATGGATTTGTAATGCAATGTTGACAAAATATTATTATTAGGATAGGATAGTCCGACGAAGGGAACTCAAAGCCACTAGAGCTTAGCACCACACGTAGGTCATTTCAGCAACCCCATGTGCCTTGCAAGATGCTGAAGGGTCGTCCTCTATGGTCTAGGCATAACATTCTAGCCACTGGTTCACGAAGTCTGTGGGTTCAAAGTCGGCGAAGGGCAGTGTTCCATAGCATGGCCTTCTTTGGAAGGGAGGTAAAGATGGTTGTCCTCTGTCATAGAATTACGTCATGTAAAGAATCTCAAGCCTGATAAAGAGGCAGCGATCTTTTATTCCTATAGTAAAATATGATCCAAGAACCACAGCAGTTAATGAGCATCGATTTAAAAACAAAAAATAAAAGAAACTGGAAGGAAAGAATGAAAGGGATAACTGAAGATCAAAGCGATATCGTCAACGATGCGTGTCAAAAACAAGCACAGACGAGGTCCTTAACGATTCCAGAAAAATACCAAATTCGACGTTGGTGAGAGTCTGCCTGCACAATCAACTCAGGGGTATCGAGAACAAGTTCCCCAGGAAGGGTCACCGACCGGCAATCCAAATATCAAGAAAATGACATTTACAAAGAGCAAAAGCCATAGTCCGCCTCCACGAACCAAGCGCCGCTGTCTATTCCCGCAACCCTAGAACATATTTAGGTGAAATAGTTGAAAGGTATTGATGGAAACAGGAAATTCGGGGTAGAAGAGAAACCACCCCTTCCGATATGGAATACCACAAAAGCTCAAAAGCAGGCTGGCAGTTCCAAAGGAAACCAAACTCGGGGTCTCCAGAACTCAAAACTCATACGTTAGCACATAACGATCTCGCTCGGTCAAATGCTTGATTACACTTAAATTCTTATTGTAATATATTTGCTGTTCGTTAACTCACATTAACGGAATTCTCTTCAACTTTCATTGGAGTAACCGTCTGGTATGTCTCCATGTCTAATGATCAGGGGGCGGGCTTTTAGTACGAAGTGCTTCAAGTTAACGGTGCAGCGACCAGAGACCATGGAAGCGCGGCGAACTTGACAGCACCGCGGACGGCAGTGCACCCTGTTTCAAATTTAGGAGCAATAGGATTCAGGAGTTGCAACGATTCCCCGGTCGCTTCTTAATTTAGCGACAACCTTAAGGAATTTGCAAATTTCATTGCTTGTTTTTGTGGTTGATTCATTAGTGCTGGGATTCTTCTTAGGTCGTGTCCACGGCTGCTCATCTGCTATGATTTAAGTAGAGCATGTTGGGTGTGGATATCTCAGATTAGTGTGACGAAAGACAATAACAATAAATAGTAGACCAATCACTGTTTCTTTGAATTTACATCAGTTATTATAGTGTCCCCGATAAAATGTTTTCACTACTGATGCGCCAAGGATTACCTCACACCTTGCATTTCGCACTGAGACTGACCACCGCGTTGTTTCCCAGTTCCTTTTACCTGCTTACATCTTCTTGTAAGGGGTTGAGTGCATTAAACTACCCTAAGCCTTCGGTCCCGCAATCCACCGTTAGGATTGTCTTTTGAAAAGCCTAAGGAGCATTCTTTTCAGGTGGTGAAAACATTTGTACGGTGGAACTTTTATGAACTCATATGTTACAATTCACATTTTATATTTATATATACATATCCCTCTCGTCTTTATAAATTATTATTTATATTACACTTATCTTAATGAGGTACTTTGCCACAGGGTGTGACGGTTATTTCGTACTTTTCAAATATTTAAGAAATTGCTCTGAATTGTTCTGGAAAAAGTAATTTGTACAAAATAGGAAATGTGAAATTGGATGGGCCACGGAATGATACAACTTACATAATAATGTTGTTATTAGTAATTACATTAATATAATTCCGTAATATGGTGACGTGGACCAATAGAATAGAAGTGATTTAGTTGCTCTAGAAACATCGTTCGCAGAGAACCCAGAATATTCAGATAGCTTAGCATCATTCTGCAAAGGAACGTCCTCATAGTAAGACGTGTTTTTTGGTGTCGCTCTGCAAGTTTGCAGAAAAACGTTTTAGTGGTTGAAGCAAATATATCGGCGAGCAAAGAGTTCCACCTGGGGCGACAGTTTGATGCAAATGTAAATAATGGGTGTTGCACAGTTCCACTTTCCGCAACAGTTTGATACAATAATGTTTAGCTCAGGGTAAAGCAATGAGGTTAATCTCAGGGTATGCGTGAGCATGTATGTGTGAGAAGGATAGTTTAATGACACTGGAATGCCCGTTTCAAACTGGTTTAATGATTGCTTCTTTTCTCAAGAACATCGAACTTGAATTTGCCGACCAAGGGTTACCAATATCACTGTTTAGAGTTACTGTTTATGAAATGTTTAATACTCGATAAAACTTAATTTGTTCTTCACGTATATATGAACCAACAAATATCTTCTCTCATCGCTTCTGGTCTGCCTTTGACCAAGACAGAACCAGAGGACTTTCTTAATGGCTTGCCAGCCACGAACTGTCTAATCGTCCTGACGCCGAAGACTGAATGACCACAGCTGCACGTGGGTGTGTAACTTTTTCTTTCTCGAAGCCCTTTATACCACAAAGATTCCCTTTGTGACAATTTTGCCCATTATCATTATTAGGGGCCCGAAGAATACCTTTACAAACAAAGTCAAGTGCTATCCATTCAGGATTCTTACTAAGAAAACCCTTTTCTCCCGTGTCTTTTGTTAAACACCTCAACCAACTCCGTTGTTGTTCAACCCAACTACACCTGTTCGTCTCGTAACAAACATACAAGACTCCTTTGAAATCCATTACGATTCTTTATACATTGCAATTCTTAATTTCGGTATCATGGTAAATGCATTTGTGTTGCACTAGTGGCGTGTGCCAGGAACTTAAAGGTAACGATGCAATAACAATAATTAGTGAATTGACAGAATCTACCGCATTTAAAATTGTAACAGAATTTATTAATGGTTTCGTGGAATAAATTCCACAATATTTGAAGGAGAAGAATTGCCGTTATTTTCTAACCATTGCTGCATAAAATACTTTTCACTCCGATACCTACTACGACCAGAGGTAAGACTCATTGCTCCAGAGCGCCGACGCATCTACAAGAATTCTACCAGGACATCACCAAAGGTGAGAGTAATTAATCATCTATCATCACGTCTTTTGCAAATTATCCTATTGCAGGGGTAGCAATGACTAATGTTTAGCCATTGGTAGCCTGTAAGTAATAAAAGGTATTTCGATTCACTTGATGGTTTCGCCATTTGTGAAGAAATATTCCCTGCTACATTCCTCCACAAACAAGAGCAACTGTGATGATGATTTTGATACATGAATATTCATGGCTTTCGGCATATTGTCTTGCCTCTCTGGCTCTTGCCTAACGTTATGCACCAAATAGAATAAACATGACAGTCGCCCAAACTGACTGTTGTGTATTGGTGGGCGTGTCTGTCCCTCAGACCTCACGCAACCTGACCTCTATATTCTGTGCTGTTAATACAATTTCTCTGTTTACTTACTAAAACCCCTCTCCCTGGTAATGATTATGTGTTCGGGTAGTTACTTCTTTGGTATGTATCTCAAGAGCTTAGTTGTATAGGATAATCCAACTGACCAAAAGATTTCTAGTGGGCGTCGCCCTCTATTACAACTTTTAAGTGGGACGATGCCATGATTTTGTATTATATACATTCTTTTGTATTGTGACTTTGTGGGTTCGTAGAATTAAAAGGCCGAGTTGCAGAAATTAAAAATCTCCTTTATTTTCGTAGAAATACTCTTATAGATTACAGCAGCATTACGTTACATACACCATCAGTCTACCAAGGTCGATCACAATAACAAACAGCGACAACAGATTACAGCATTAGCTCTCGTTACACAGCTGCCTGTCTCTCATTTCACAACTACAACTCCTCACTGTTTACAACTAGCTCTCTCAGAGCCGTCACGTCCTTAAATATCTATTTCGTAAATTCGAGATATTTCTGGACCAAACAGGAATCGAATGCTCTATCACCTTCCAGAAGCGTAACCCTATCGGTGCCGGCAGTCTTTTATCTCGCGCTATCATTATTTCTTTCCGGCATACTCCTTATCTCCAGGCTTTTTGTGAACATAAGCCGCGCTATCGCGATCGGGTTTGCGACAGTATTGTAGTACAGCTGTTCTCTGTAATCAAAATGTTACTTTTGCAAATGATTACAAAACCCTTGAGTGATCTCTAGAGCTAAGAATTTGAGGATCTATAAATTGTCAAAAGGGGACCCTTAAAGGGACAAAAAAAAAAATTATGACGTAAAGAGGTGATACATACAAATTAATACATTAATTTTTAATTATAGATATTTAATGAATAAGGTTGAAAGTACAACATTCAAGTGATATGTTGTAATACAATAGCGAGAAAGCTACATGCAGGAAATGCTTCTTATGACTCAGCAATCAGCATGGACATTCTAGGGAAAGAAAGTGAAACACATATAATTAAATTATACTTGGCTAAACCACTCTCATGTTACAAAAAATCAACTACAGAAAGCTTACCTCAGTTGACATCGCAGTATATCGCAAGACCATCTCTAAATTCTTAGGTGTAAAGCATTGTCTGTTTCTGGGCCACACCGTGGTTAGACCGTGGCTCTCACCAAGGCGGCCCGGGTTCGATCCTAAGCGACCGCAAAGTGAGATTGGTGGTGGACAACATGGCGCTGGGGCAGGTTTTCTCAGGGATCTCCGGTTACTGCCGCCTTCTCATACCACTGGTCACCATCTTCATCTCATGTATTATCAGTGTCATCGCCTGCGGTGCCGTATGTAGTAAAAATGGGCGTTAAACGCTACGCATTTCATTTCATTGTCTGTTTCTGACAGCACGTAGAGAAAACATTGAAAGACTTCTCTCCATATCAATAACATTTCAATGATGCATACTGTGACTTTGTGGGTTCGTAGAATTAAAAGTCCAATTGCACAAACTCAAAATGTTCTTTATTTCCACCGAATCACAGTTGGAACACTTGCCGATTACATAGAATTACGTAGCGCTCACAATTACAATCCACCAGTTCGTCTGTTACAGGTCCACTCCACACTCACAATCGCGTACAACTCCTCTGATACACGTACACAGTGTTCCAGTCCGTTCGCAAGTACTGCGCTCTTCACGGCTGCTCGCCAAGGACTGAACTGACTCGCCCACTGCAGCCCTTATATAGGAAGATCGCTGTTTCTGGACGCTTCGCGCCTCGGAAAATCATCCAGATTGTTCCAGACGTCAGGAGGAGGGTAAAGACACTAAAGACACTGCCTAGTGACACTTTCCTAAACATTCCCTATGTTAGCGCTACAAGATAAATGGGTAGGCGTGGTCTGAATGCCTCCTGTCCCCTACCCAGCTCCAGTTGGTCGTGCCTTCCGATAATTGGGTGACAATACTTGAAACGAGTGAAATCTTATGAAGAGAAATAACGGGATATTTAGAGAGGGTTTACTAGGTTCTCTGCTGGAGCTAATGACTTAAATACAACCGAAAGGATCCTCTCACCTGTTACCTGCTGTAGCCAGTCTTAGGAGTGAGTATTAGTTAAAAGAAATTAGGATTTAGGTTGCACTGTTTTGAACAGGAAAATGATGGTCAAAGGAATTTAAAATTGCCAAAATACCGTTAAATGGAACAAAATTGCTATAAAAAGGACCTTTAAATAAAAAAAAATAGCTAGAAAAGTAAAAAGGACAAATAGAGTCCTCCATTTTCTGGCATATAGTGACCAATAATTAATATATTACTTGAAGCAGTTATTTTAGATATTTCATGTTTCGTAAAAAAGAATAGTTAAAGGAATTGAAATAAGTAATGAAATAGAGATATAATGTAAGGTAGATAATGTGTAACCATGACACATCAAAATAGAGGAACTTGTTAAATGTATAAAAAGATTTTATTCTTCTGCTTAAGAACGTCATTGGAGAAAGACGTTCATTTGTGTCTCTCCAAGGTTGTGGAGAATTATTTTTGAGTGTGCATTTAAGACGCACAAATAGTGTTTGTGTGTGTGTGTGCGTGCGTGCGTGAGAGAGAGAGACAGAGAAAGAAAGAAAGTAATAGTTAATCAATACACCGGTTATCGTTTGTTAAATGTGTGAGTAGTGTTTAACGCCCGGTTTTACTACATACGGCACCGCAGGCGATGACACTGATGATACATGAGATGAAGATGGAGCACCGGTGGAATGAGATGGCGGGGGAAACCGGAGATCCCGGAGAAAATCACCACAAATCTCACTTTGCTGTCGCCTGGGATCGAACCCAGGCCGCCTTGGTGAGAGCCAAGCGATCTAACCACTGAGCCACGGCGCGGCATCGTTTGTTAAAGAGCAACATTTATATTATTTAAATTTGCTTCGCAATTTGAAAATGTTTCGAAATAACTAAATCTTCATGTTTGAACAAGAAAAGATTATATGTCCATTCTTCAGCAATAGTAATACTAACTTTCTCAGGTCCGTTACCACGACCCTGGGAAAAAGAGCTCATTGCTCCAGAATTACTGATGCGCCCACCCACACCAAGAGTTACAGGGGAAACTTCTAGATATCTTCTAGTTCGTCACCAAAGGTGAGAAATTCATTAGCTTTCTCCATCATCTCAATAAAAATCCTGATACATACTTTGGCTTACACTTCCTGGCGCTAGTGAAGATCACATTACTGAGAAGTTGCAGGGCATTTGTCTTGGGACAGTATAAATGGAATTTCGATAATTTCTTTCGTATATCTAGGGTACATCAAAGTAACGATAAATTTAGTAAACAAGCTTTGAGTTGCAATCTGATTTCCAGAATCTATATCGATCTAACTTACTATTTTTGCCAATATTTTTAAAGAAATACAGCAAACACCTGAAGTGACGCTCTGTCTTTAATCATGTACAGCTAGATGCTTTTCTGAACACATTTTGCTATTATGTCAATCTATTTTTAAGTACAATATTACATGAATGAAATGACGTATATTTCTGTCGTGCAATAAGTGGGCAACGTAGGCAGGATTTACTCATTAATAAGGCTCAGAACTTTGGACCTGGTGCACGCTATGGTCAACTGAGGCTACAGGTATGACGTAGACAAAAACACAGTGACAGTACCTGTAGTGTGATATGGCGTGTTATAGTTGCCATTGCATAATGGTCGCTTACACAGATAATGTCACAACATCCGAGTCTTATTAAATAATGCCAGAAACAATTGTGTTATAATTAATACAGATTACAAAATCATTAATAACATAAAGTTCTTATTTTGCTTATAATTACTTTATTTTCTTATGTGTAAGTTGCTGTTACCTGGAAGTGTCTTGCACGTTTAGTTTAGAAACAACGATTTTTCTTAAATAGTAGTTGTTTTCTATATTTTCTGTAGTTTTACTGTAATAAATGTAATACAAATATTATATAAACACACAAATCGGCGTTATGAATAAGATGTGTATCTTTCTTATTATTACTATACTCTCTACAAACTTTACTAACGTAGTATTACATGTTTTTCTCAGGTTTTGTGTCTTTAAATACTTTATTTGTGATGTGATTTTAGTTACATTCTAAAAACACTCGTTTTGATAATAATTCTTTTTTTTTCGGTATTGATTTGAACCAGTAAATACTTTGCTTGTGTTGCACATTAGTATTTTTCACTACTTGAAAGTCTAAAAACTTTACGTATTTGTGAATGCTTTTAATTTTTTTTTTTAATTAGGATGGACTTTTGAATTAGCCAGTTATTTTTTCTATCACTTTCTCTTGCATTGTGCATCGCACTGCACGAAATTCAAATAAATAGCCTATGAAGTCCTCCTCTCCCATTTTTAACTTTGTATAAATAACTAAATGGCTGCGCCGTGGCCTAGTGGTTAGACCACTCGACTCTCACCAAGGTGCCTGGGTTAGATCCCAGGCGACCGCAAAGTGATATTTGGAGTGAGTTTCCTCCGGGTCGTCCGGTTTCCCCCTCCATCATTAATCTTTCCTAGCATACCAGGACCCACTTTTCTCGCTCTCATCCCAGGCGTTGGGCTGCCCCTCAACCCTGGTTCCTCTATGAGGTTCAGTACTTCGGATTCTCTCGCCCCAACTTTGCAGGTTAGTGGAATCCGTGTCCGCTAACACCGGTATCGGTGACGTAAGGGAGGAAAACATAATTAACTGGCAAGCCATAAGAGACAGATAAAAACTTCCTGAGGGAGCAAATGTAGAACTGCTCAATTATAATGTTTTGATCGAACAACACTTCCCATGACATTCATTTTGGAAATCTTTGTTCGGTTCTTCATCTATGTAACATTCTGTTTTAATCCATTACTCACCCATTTTAATTAGGTAATTGCTAACAATAGTTGAGCGAGATGACTTCGCGGTAACGTGTGAAGCTCACCTTCAGCGGGGCGCGAGTTCGATACCCATCGACCGCCCTCTCTGACCTTGGTTTTCATGGGTTTTCCTGGTTGGTAGGCCAATCCTGGAGTGAATTCTCATCTGCCACGATTTCCTTTTCATCACTTTCCTCTCATTCCGTTTCCTTCTCATCTTTGGTGTGTGGTTTCTTGAAGTATGGCGGTGCCGAATAGATGACGCACATGCTTGATTAAAAGAAAAAGTGCTCTCGTGCACACTTGGCTGCTTGTTCCTCACCTTCTCTGGGCGACTGCAGCAGCGGGACGGAATGGTTAGGGACTTCTACGCGTCTCTGTGGCCTGTATCCTCCGCCGTTCCCTTCACTTCATCCTTTACTCCTTATGGGTGGTAGCCACGGTGCAGGAGCTGCCCCCCTTCGTTGTACCACCTATAGGCACCTACCTACATATTTACTAACAAACACTGCCAAATCTGTAGAAATTTTATTCGCAAACTGCAATTTACTAAGTCCGACTTTGTTCAATTTGGAAGCCATTTTATACAGATATTTTATGGGCATTAATGCAAATGGCATAGGGAACACATTTAACATAATCAGAGTAACGTACAAATGGGTAGAGGATGTCGAATGACTGTTATACAACAGATATGTAAGTAGGTAACACTGTTTTATCTAATGCACGATTTCTTCATAATGTTAGTTTTCTTTTTGCAGTTTTCTTAGTTAGGCTAATTTCTTAACATTATCAAATGAAAATGTTTTAAAGTGAAACAACATATCTGATAGGTCACTAAATATTTTTTGTAAGCTAAATGATCCATGAAACAACGTGCTACTGAAGTTGAAAACCTTCTTAGGATGCCGTGTGACCAGGCAACCCAAGTGCGTGAGCTAACCAAAAACGCTCCTGCATTCACGAGGGCAAAGTGACATCTCAGCTATAGATTCGTGATGATCTAAGTGGGGAGAGTCCCCTCAAAGCGTGCGGTTATGGAGAGTGCAAATAATACGACCGGTTAAAGGAAGAGCCCTTGAGTTGGCTTTGTGTTTATAACAGAGGGGGAGAAATACTTTTAACATTGGCATTGTTATAGAATTTGTTGGCAATATTCCTACTTTACGTTCTCATAAAAGGACATTCCATTTTAGTAGTTATAACACAGTGCTTGCAGCACTTATAAAAATGTTTACTAAAGAGTTAACTTGTTCTATTTTAATGAAGCATCTAAAATCCCAGAACCCTGCACATCCCTAAACTAGAAACTTCTGACATTTTAAAATATAAAGGTTGGGTCACCGGAACCTGACGATTTTCAGTTTCAATAATTTGGTATATATGACGAATAAATGAATGAGCGAGATATCGCGAACAAGACCAATGTAAAAACGGCGCATTGAAATGCTGAACATCGTGATTTTGTAGTGGAAACTTTCTTTACAAACGGTGACTCGGTTGTCATGGTGATATGGCCCTGTTAATGAGTGATGATGCCCAATTTCATTTGAATGGTATGATGAAAAAACAAACTTTTCCCTACTGGAGTAATTCAAATCCACAACAGCTATTTATGCTCCCTCTTTATATCCATATGTAACAGTCTGGTATGGCGTTATGAGTTTTATAATCACAGCTTCTTTTTTTTAAGAGAATGATAGAGATGTAACAGTGACCACAGATCGATACGTGGAGATGTTAGGGAACTTCCTTACTCCTGAATTACATTATCGTGGAATAAATCTAAACACCATCTGGTTTCAACAAGATGGGGCTAAAGCCCATATTGCCAAGGTGTATATTGCAATAGTTAAATAAATGTTCCCAAACAAAGTGATTTCAAGAAGAGGAGACATCCCGTGGCCTGCAAGTTCTTCAGATATGTCAATATGCGACAGACCGCCTCGGTAGCGTGGTGGTAGCATGTCTGCCTCACGTTCAAGAGGTCCCGAGTTCGAATCTCGGTCAGGGTGAGTTACCTGGATACGGTTTTTCCGAGGTTTTCCCTTATCCTTCAAGACGAATGTCGGGTAACTCTAAGCTCTATGGACCCTGGACTCATCTGAGCATCATTTCACCCAATTCATTCACCGTCCGATATGACTTAAAGTTGGAGGACGTAAATTAAAAAAAATGCAACTGCTTCTTTTGGGGCTACCTCAAATCTCAAGTGTACATTGAGAAACCAAGGAAAATTAATGAGCTCAAAGATGTCATACAGAAGGAAATTACAGCCATACCAAACGACATTGAAATCAGCTTTACAGACTACAACAATGTGTACTAAGTAATGATGGTCATTTAAGAGAGGTCCTATATAGAAAATAAGTTCACGTCATCAAATGGCCTTCGGAATACTGTTGCAATAATAAACAATTAAAATGTGAATTTCAATCTTATACTGTTTATTTTATCGTCAGCTTCCCGTGGCACAATCTGTATAATAATTCATTTAAAATTCAAATTTATTTTGAAGGGAATTTATCTGTAGAAATACAAAACTGCTAAAATACCATGCTGTTAGAATAAAACACAAACTTTAGAAATAAAACACAAGATAATAAAACTAATAGTCATTTGGAAATATTATTTATACGTTCTCTAATTTATGTAATGCACCATTCATTAAGGCCTTTCATATCTTCGTTTAAATTTGGACCTTCCTCAGTAGCTAATTTCTTTCTTCGGTGTCATATAAAATTACGCGTTTGAAATTTACAGTTTGTCCTAATTCTTTTTCAATGAAATTGCTTCTAAACATACGTTTAATGTGGTGACTTGGATATTGTCCACTCTAACTTCCATTTTCTATTATAAATTGTGATGACATTATATATATATATATACAAAGAGTGTTTTCCATTTTGCAAATTATTTTGCTTAAAGAGCCAGTTAATATAACGCTTTGTTTCAGTTCCATGCGCTAGGTGAGGATGGATTACTACAATAAAGTTTTTGATCATGCTTTTAAAATCCCTAAATTATTAGAGAAGATAGAAATATACATTTTTATTGGGTTATGCTTATGCTCCTTATTACTCATACATTTTGAGTTAAAATTAGAAATATGCAACCAAGATAATTATTAAGCATTTTCCACTTTAAAGGCTGCCGCACTCAAAATGCATTTTTAGAGTAATTATTATAGTTGTTCAACTATTTCGATAAAACGATATTCGTTAATCCAGAGCATGTGTATGCAGTTTCATCACAATGGTAATTGTCCTATTGAAGAAATGGATGTAGTACCTGTGAAAGCAACCAGAAAGAGGGGGACCAAAATCAGTCCCCTGTGGTACAGAATATTTAACTTAACCTAACCGAAATAATGGACACAATATACCGTTTTTGGTAATGCAACTACCATATTGGTTGATATGAATAACTTTTCGTAGTCGACATAATTCAAGGTTCCTATAAGATCTAGAAGGGCGATGTTTTCACTGATAGTGCTTTTTCTCTTACTTCATTAAGAAATGCAGAAATTTGTATGTGTTTGTGTGTGTGTTTAGGGTAATTTTAAAAACCCTTAATAATTATCTCACCCTTTGAAAGCTCTATCCCCCCAAATGGTCACATGTTACGTTAAGTTTCCAAAACTTTGAAAAGTTATGGGGAGATTATATTTATTTCATATATTGACTCATATATTTTCCCGATAAACCGATAGGGTCTCTCATATTCGAGATACGCCGTTTGTGGTGACTTGCTATCGTAAGTACTTGAGTCCCAGGCTTAATCGTTAAACTTCTATTGTTTAAGTTAATTGATGGAAATTAATAGTTTCTTCACACTAGCCGCCTATAGGATAAGGTTTTGGATAGAGTCAAACCAGGAGATATGTGCTTCAAATCCCAGCCATGACATTGAATTTTTCACGTTGACTCTATCTATACAAAACCTTAGTCTATACACCGCTAGTGAGAAGGAACTATTAATTTCCATCAATTAACTTAAATAAATGAGTTTTGCTTAGCTGGTAAACCGTAGGAAATAGACGAAACCTTATCAAAAAGTACACATCTCCTTAAAGCACACAATTTATGCTAAAAAAAATTTTTTTCTAGAAAAGAAAATCACTATTAGTTTTTCTTTGTACTATGAGGGCAGAAAAAATAGAATGTCAAAACGCCCAGCTACTATAAGATTTGACTTTAGCTTAAATCTACTGTAATCTCCTGTTTCCATTATACCTAAAAGCAAATATTTAATAAAATAGGTCCTGACTTAGTTTCTGAAGAAGGCCATGGAGTGCACAGTGGTCAAAAGCTCGACTTTTATAAATTTGACGCGGTTGATCACCAGTGAAGCTTTAATGAATGCAATAAAACCATTTCTACACACGTTTATCTCTATTACATAAAATAAATAGGAGAATAAGATTTTTAAATAGTGAGTAGAGAAGGTGATGTCGCTACACACATCAACATTTTTTAAAGAGTGCAGAAAGAGAATATTTTATGATTTCCCCCAAAACTGCAGTATAAGTTACTTTGGTACCTGTGTAACAAGGACATACTTGTCTTCTAAAGTGCAATTCTGATTCCACTGCAAACTTTTTCTACGCGATATTGATGAGTAAAATCCGTGGTATTGCAGTTAAAAGGCATTCGGTGAAAAATAGGTCTCTCATTAGTAATTCCTTTATTTCGGAAATAAATTGATGGAGCGGGTGGTGGTATGTTTACACTTGATCATCCCCTGAATTATAGAGTTGAAAGCTTTATTGATGCCGGTGGAATATTTGAAAAGCAGTTGTGACCGGGTCGTGTAGGTTTGACTGACAATGGACTAATTGGATCGGATTCTGTATGGCCCGTGACAACACAATGGTTAGGGTACCAAGGGAGTATGGAGGGTTCGGACAGGAATCAATGGATCGGTTCACTTCGTCCCCAGGGACCTCGCGAGTGTGATGACCGCCCGTGTTTACAATAATGCATTATAAAAGGCACACTTTTCATTGTTTGAAAAGTCCCGCTCCTGTATTATAATCGGCAAGGCAAATAACTTGTTATGAATTCCATACAGGGCAAGAAGTACCTATGTAACACAACGTATTTTCGGCTCGTTCTCACTGTCCATGGTTTTCATTTCAAAGTGCTGGGGTTCGATATCAACAAACAGGAGGACTGCCCCTTTTTGTTCAAGTTTAACATTGCACACAGGGCATTCTTACAGCGGGTATTTGTGAACATACAGTGCACCTCTGTACTCAAAATCGACCTGTTGGCTTCATTTCTGGGTTTATGTGCAGGATTTGCCTCACATTTTATAAGGTACAGCAGAGACTCGCAAAGCTGAGGCTCCATTGAATCCGAAGAATTTGAAAGGACCTTTTTACTTGTTTTAATGTTTAATTAAGGCCACTTGTCTCTGCAATACCACCCAGTTTAAGTTTGACAAGTTTATTATGCACTTGAGGTCACATTACCTATCTCCTAAAGGAGAAAACGTATATCCACAGAACTTAAAACTCTTTCACTTAAAGTTCAAAGAGCAAAACACCCAGGTGACAAAGGAGCACCTCACTGGTTGTTGGTCAAACTAAATCTTTTCCCGCCTGGCATTTTGTCACTTTCTTTACATAAAAATTTCGGTTCATATCATAAGTTGTTTTGATTATTCTTTTGCGGAGAAATTTAAAAAAGAAACACTATTAATAGAGCATTAAATTTATGAAACCAAATACGTTCTTTTAGATTCACCTGTAGCTAATTGAATCGTTATGGAAAAGGATTTATAACGCAATGAGCAGGAGTTGTAGTTTGTGTCCAGTTAAACTGTTCTTCTCGCAGCATGCAAGTGTTGAAGAAATATGCTTTCGTGGGAGTAATCGCTGGAAATCCTCCGCCATTGTAAGGAAACATAAATGTGGATAGAAGATATTTTATTGTGTAAATTTTTTTAATAAAATATTTGAAAAATACCCATGTTTAATCGAAATGTCACACTTACGATGGTTTGCAGTGTTCTAAGGGGTAGCGTGCCCTAGGGCCCACGAAGCAACTAAAGGCCCGTCAAGCCAGTTTACATAGCCGGCCGTTAGCCTAACTTCCGACATGAGTCTACTGATAATTAAAACGTTTTGTCCTTTAATTCTGTAAATAGTAACATACATTTGTTTATAAATCCATTTTGTGTTTCAGAGTCTGGGACTCATAAATAGGCTCCATCATTGCAAATGGAAATAACTGGAACCCAACATTAAGCAGGACATTGAGGCAAGTTTAAAGAGCATTAGGTTCACCCAATACTCATAATATGACTCAGTTTTAGAAATATATTCCTCAGACCGGTTTCTTAAAATTCACGATCTTAATATATGCAGAACAGTCTCCACGTACGTTTTTGAGAAAACTTCTTCTGACATGAAAGTTATCAAGAATAAATTAACTTCAACTATTACAATTGCACATATTGCTAATATGGTTGTGCTGCGCACATAAAAACGGCAGCTAATATTATAAAATAGATAAATTAAAAGTAACTTCAAAAGTAACTTTTGATGAAGTTCCTTATTTTGTGTTGGAATGTCAATTTTATGCAGATTGTTGGTATTTTGTACAGTTTTTCATAATTCATTGGAATGCTTTCATTAAATAATGTAATAACGGTTTTTCTATTACAGTTCAATGCAGTTTCTTTAATGATAACTTTTTAAAAACTGTCACATTATATGACATATTTTCAAGATAAAAACTGAAAAATAATAACTGAACAATAATAATAACTGAATTACTTTTAAAATATATCTATTATATATCAACCTACCACACGGTTAAATGAAGATTTTACTCAAAATTATATAATGGTTAAGTTCAAATTCAAAATAGTCTTAATTAAATTTAGTTGAATGACATTTTAAAAATGCTATTAATTTATTGTTCCAATTCAAAAAAGGTTGGCCGTATTATTAGTCTCCTGAGACTTACTTTGTGCATGTTGAAATGACGACGACTAAACGGAAATCGTCACAGTGACTAGAATGTGTGAGTTTCAAACTCGGTGTGCCGCGGTTGCCTGCAGGAGGCTGGGCCCTGTAGGGGTTTTGTGACATGCAGTAGCTAGCTATCTCTCTATTAAAACTGGGACTTAATGCTCATTCTTAGCTTTGAAAGGTTGGAAATATCTATTTATTAAAATGAAAGCTATGCATTAAAGGGCAAATCAAAATAAATTTATTTATTCTTTATTATGCAAATAATGAAGGTTTAAATCTCAAAATATCTCATACTCCCTATCAAATCAGAGAAATAATAGAATATTGCTTATAAACTTGCAGGGAAAATAAATAAATAATATTCAGTACTGTTTATGCACAGCATATTACAACATCCTTATAAGCTTCAATCACTAGGGGGGTCAATATTCCCTGGATATCCGAAATACTCTTGTGGAATGTATTTAATTGAGTTCCAACACTGGGGTAGAAGACTTTTTATACATTACAAACCGCTGCGAGAGGCAGAGAGGTAGAGCCTGCCTGACAGGAAATGACAGGTAGAGTCAAGTATACGCATACCTAGTCTAAATTACTCGACTAGAGTGCACTAATAATTTGGGATATCAATTAATTAAAATAAAATTTAGATACAATTCGTAGCATTGCACTCACACCTAAGATATGCAATTGAATACATTTGTATGGTCTACCTGAGAATAAGTTAATTACAGGAGAAAAGTTGGGTGCGCAGGGATGTTCACGGTTGCTAAATGGGAGAAGGTTGATAGTGTCGTAAACATATATTTACATCAGCACATGTTACCTTTAGGATGTGACAAGTAAGGGTACAAAGTTACCGTGGAAAGTATGAATAAGTTGAGAACATTTCTGCGAGTGCGGGAAACCTAGATACTTGTTTTGGACCCCAGCCATGACCTTCAATTTTACAAATCAAATTTATTCTCAATTTAGTCCAAATTCGTATGCTGTAAAATTAGTATATTAAATATATAAGAATTATGCTTGATAATAAAGTAAATAGACGCCTGGAATTTAGAAATAGTTGAACCATCACAACGTGCATTGTAGGTAGGTGTGGCATCTCAAACTTACAAGGGATGAGGACAGGGGTTGAAAACGGAGCAATATATCTGAACTGTGACCAAAACTAGGTCTATATGGACTACTAAACCTCTGGGAGGAAGGGATGACATGAGAGAGTATGAAGGGTGGCCAAATCTGATGGTGGCAGGAGTTGGGCAAAGGAGTCCCTAATGTTTACAAATTAAAGTTTCCCTGCTACTTTTGGTGGTCTCTTCACTCTCATAGACTCTGATAGAAGTTCTAATGCCAGAAAACTGACAGTTTTCTTCTCAAGGTGCATCCTAAACATCCGTAAGTTCATGGCAATATATAAGCCACCCCAGACTAAACTACCAACGGGAGAAAATCATGGTTGGGATGGCCGGTCAAAAGGACTGGAGCCCGGGACATCCCGAATCCCAATTTGAGACGCTACATCCTGAACCATCTCGCCCAGTCTCAAAGTTACTACAGTCGCTAGCGTATATGCGGGTGTCTCATCATGGTAGCTTAGTTAAAGGGCACATGAGTTAAAAACGTTAGATCTTTGATGGGATTATGCTTTCGAATTCATAATTTAACTTTGTTCTATATACAAGCTGGTTTTAGAGAACAGTAATTATTAATATCATTTTAATATATCCCCTTAGAGAGTACCATTTGATACTATTGGAAAATCTGTCGATCTGCCATGGACTTGCTGAGTAAGAAATCAAACTGAACGAATAGCGCCAGAAAAAAATTCTAGGATAATAAGGATACGCAGTGGTTATTAACTAATTTCAAGGAAGGTTAGTATCTGAAAAATCCAACAATCTTTATTATAACACGTGTTCACAAGAAAACAAAAGACACGGCATATAAAGCTCTTAGCGGAGCGTAACAAAACTCCGGTACCAGGTGTAGTATGTTATTACAGATTTTATTTGCCGTAATCTTTATAAGGGGGACTTGGTGGAACACTTTCTCCACATAATAAGGTTCCTAATAATCACATTGGTTAGGGATAGGGCGTCACGATTTTCAGTAGCTTACCTGTTTGTTGTTTGACTATAAAAATATGGGCTTGTTGATGGTGTCGAAATATGTACCTTGGTCGTTTATGTGAACATAAAACAAAACCTCAACCTCCCTGATCTCTACTAATGAGCTACTAAGTATATTTTAGTGGGATATCTAGTTACTAATAACTAATAATTTAAGCCAAGATTGGTTGTTGGAACAGAAATGACGATATATACACATCAGATTTAGAGCTGAAATGAAAAATAATACTTGAATGCTTATAAATAATGTCTTATTTGTGAAATATACATGATACAAATGCTAAAATTAGACATTTATAAGTTGTAATGTTCGCGAAATAAAGCCGGAAGCCGAGTGTAACAATCCTGTGATCAAAATAAGATCACTTTTAGCATGTGCGGCATACATTATTAATGTGAGAAAGTTCTTAAAATGTTAAATTAAGAATAAGATAATATATAAGATCTTTAAATCATATGGTAACCCGTTTCGCGGGCTCTCTCCACTGCGCAAGATAACCGAGAGTCACCGGGCAAATCATGCCTTCAAAGACGCACTAACGGCCTTACAAACAAGTGCTGCCCTGTTAGAAAACTTCGGCAACCTTTGACGTATCACATGATGGCTGCTGAGATAGTTGCGTTGTCGATGTTTAAGTGTGTGGGTGACATCTTACTGTTATTTTGGTGTGAAGAGGAATTTGGCTTGCAGACAATAAACTCCAAATGGATACTGTGACCTTATAATTGAAATACAATTGCGAGCTACTATACTCAGCGTAGAAGTAGCAATTTGTCATAATGACATCAGTATTATACAGAGCGTTCGAAAAGTCACCGGACTCAAACGTTCAAAAATTGCATTGGATTTGGTTGAGTATTTGATTTGATCAGTTAGAAAGTTTTGCATAACGGATAGCTGTAACCTTGAAGAAGTGTTCTGCGCTATTTTTAGGTCAGTGTATCTTTTGCGTTGCTCGGAGTGACATATCAATTGCGGTCGGGGACAGTGACTTTTACGCGCGTACAACGTGTCGCTATGCTGGAAGTATACTTTGAGTTCAGGTCCTATGAAGGATGTTTAGAGAGATGCAGAAGGATGCTTCCAAATGATCCGACATCAGGTAAAACTACCCTTTAGGACCTTGTGCGCCGATTTCGTGATACAGGCTCCGTGGATGATGGATGACGAAGTGGTAGACACAAGTCTCAGAAGATTTCGTTCATGATATCGAGCAGCGACTTGTTACCTCGACACAAAATCGGTAGCACGTTTGGCACAAGAAATTAGATCATCAATTAGCTCCACACAGAAAACTCATAAGATGGCCAAAATGCACACGTATCGTGTTAAAGTCGTCCAGGAGCTGCGGCCGCTCGATTTAGTGAAACGTCGCCATGGTTTCGTTCTTCCACACAAGCCATTCTGGATAATACTTCTTTTACGAGTGAGGCGTGGCCCCAAGTAAATGTCTACATTAACTCCCAAAACCTAGAATTTGGGCAACTGAAACTCTGTATGTCTTTCATGAAGAGCCGCTTCATTCAGAACAAGTCGGCGTTTGGTGTGCGGTATCGCGAAGGATTGTTGGGCCCTTCTTCTTTGAGGAAACAATCAATGGTGTTATCTACAGGGATACTGTGCAGCAGTATGCTGGAAGGGGATGAACGTGATAGTTGGTTTCATCAGAATGGTGTCTCTTGCCATAATGCAAATGAGACTATGGAGATGTTAAGAGGAATTTTTGGCAATCAAATTATCTCACGTTCCCCCCATCTTAACCTCTCCAGATTTCTTTCTGTGGATTTATTTGAGGGAAAAAGTGAAACGTGGCAACCCGCACTCTCTAGAAGAGCTCAAAGATGCAATTTCTAACTCTATTGCCGAAACAACACCAGCAACATTAAAAGAGTGTCACGGAACATGCGTCGACGAGTGGAATTATGTCTTCAAGAAAAGGTGATCATTTTTTGCACTTAATGCACAAAATTAATATGGAAAGTGTTGTGAAACATGTGTAATGTGTTTGTAAGAAAAATAGTGACTGTTTTCAGCAGCTGCTGTGAACTGGGACGTCACAAATGCAATGCGCGCAAAATGGTTTGCTGACATATCAGTGTACTTATTGTTCTCAGAAACTGCAAAATTCTAAAAAAATGGGATTCAAAATTTGTTGTAGGTATGTAAAGGTGTGTGTAACAAATGTGCATACCCATTCAGTTTGTATGATAAATAAAACTGGATCAAAAAAACTATAAAATCTGAGTCCGGGAACTTGAACACTCTGTATAATTACATTACTCCTCCCACCAATAAACTTCTATTTCCCATACTCTACAAGCCAGCGGTCATTGAACAGCAAAATGCATTTTTTCAACAATATCTTTTATCTACGAGTACTTACGTTGCTCAGATTGTCGTACTGGAAAGTTGAATTTCCTGTATTCAGTGGTTTTAACCTAACCTATCTAGTGCTTTGTTTATATTGCTGCATGTATGTGAATGAACCATATTAAATTCGCTTAACATTTAATGTATTTATCATCAAAATGGAATATAATTGTGTTTAATGCTCGAACTTGACCGTTGAAACCTTATCTGGGCCTTTACTTTCTTACTAGTTGTTAATATTTTCTTACAATTAAATTCATGTAGAAGCTGAATACGAGCTACAGTATTATTGATTTTATTTTTATTTTTTAAGTTAACCAACTTTGTAAAATCAATCGCCAGCTCATTATAAACTTTAATATTAGTGGCCTTGCTACCGGAGCCACCATATTGAACAGCTCTTGGTCATTTTATTTTTGTGTAAATAGGTCCTATTTTTATTGTGTACCACTGTCGATAAAATATAACGCAAGGCATGTGCACTAAACGCACCGGAAATTTCTACTTCGTCTCATATTTTCACGCTTTCTCATTCATTAATGATCAACTTTCCACTCTTCTATTGCAATATAGCTACTCTTAGATCATATCAAATTCACAGTACGCATTCCATCAATTACCCCAAGGAAATATTTGTTGTTTGTTAGATACTAACTCAACAGACTCCCGTGCTACAGGAGTTAAATTACTCTAATATTACCTGCTCAACTTTGAGTAACCAGAAATCCAGAATTTTCCACATATCTAGTTTTGAAAGGTGTATGCTTCAATCCGTATTATTTTTGAAAATTCACTTTATGTGTCCATTTTCGTGAACGCTCTTATGAAGTCAATTTTTGGAAGCTAATTTTCAATGGATTTTTCGGTGTTACAGACACAGATGTTATACCAAGTTGAAATATTCCAGGAAACTTCAATAATCTACGACACCATTGGACAACTAGAGAACTACTAGAATGAATGTTTGAATTCTTGTACAAAATAAAACAACAGGACTTTACCTAGGGGGTTTCGAAATTTTAATTTGCATTAATTAAATCTATTAATTGAAAATAGTACAAAAATTATGTAAGCAATATATATATTTGCCATATATAGTCTAAAATTTGGATTTTTAAATGTTCAGTTGAAGAGGTTTAGGTATATGACAAATAATTGGACACTAAAATATTAAAAAGGTATTTATCGGGGGATTAATTAACATTTAAAAAATTCAAATTACAGATAGATTCATTTGAAAAAATAACACAGGAATCAGGGTTTAATATATAATTGGAAGGCTGAATTTTATACATACTGTTAAATGATTTATAAAGATATGTTTTTGTATTTTCATTACGGCTTTGTAAAATTTCTGCATACGATGGAACACTTTTTGAAAAATATAATCTTTAATAATAAAACTCTTCAATAGTGTATAAATAAATTGTGCATATGAATATTAATTATGCCTCTAGTTAGGAAGAAGATAAATCATAAACATGGGAATTCAGTTTCTTGCTTAAAATTCACATAGTATGAATTTTCTCGTTAAATAAAATCACGACAAAGTACGTATGTCAATAGTATTTCACCTCATTATTTTCCATACCATAACAAAGAAGGAGATATACAACATTTCACTGATTTATGCTAAAATCACATCGTATAGAACGATTTGAAGGTAAAAAAGTACCGAGAAATGAATATCCGAGAAAATGAAGGGTATCCTTGGAAGGGTTTGCTAATTGTGGCATTCATTTTGACTCTCCAGATTTGTGTCATGATCTTCGTGTTTGTAGGCAAGTGGACATCTCGAAATATTAACTTATTACGCACTATGTTAGCAATACTAGAGTCCTTCTTAAAGTTGTTTTAATCAGAAGTATCTAATTATGTAATGACCAAAATCTTCCTTTATGCGTAAATTCAGTTTATTACACTAGGCACCTGAGTAAGATATGAAAAAGTGTATAGCGTGAGGAGATAGCTACAGTGGGTTAGACATATTTGGTCACTTGAATGGCCATTAGGCTACAACTCTTCTGGTTGTTTAAATTTTGATGTTCTTCGACGATATCTGAGAAAATGCAGCCTCTTTCGTTTGAAGAGTATACCGTATATGTTATATCACAGAGGGGTATAAAATGAGCACTGCAACCTACATAGTTACATTCCGGGAAGAAGTGGTGCGGTGAAGAAGCCACAGAAGGTTACGGGTGCATCCAGACAGGCAACAGAGACACGCAGAAGTTCCTAACAGTCTCTTTCCTTTGAGTACAAATCTGCGCCATTTGTTCGCCAGAGCAATATGCCATGAAACTAGAAGCATACCTGAGAGAAATGAAACGGAATGCATTCATCGACGATAGAGTAAATGGTAGACTGGAATCGAACCTGTAGTCTCGCCAATGTGAGGAAGTTTCGATAGCTTTAAACGGTAATCCTGACAGTCGCTGCAACAACTTTATCCTGTAACAGTTAGTGGTGGTGGCGTAGTGTTTAACGCCCGCTTTTACTACATACGGCACCGCAGGCGATGATACTGATGATACATGAGATGAATTAGGAGCACCGGTGGAATGAGATGGCTGGGGAAACCGGAGATCCCGGAGAAAACCCGCTCCAGGGCCGTGTTTTCCACCACAAATCTCACTTTACGGTCGCCTGGGATCGAACCTGGACCGCCTTGGTGAGAACCAAGCGGTCTAACAACTGAGACACGGCGCGGCCATAACAGTTAGTGCGTTTTGTCTTCCCAGTCGAAGTGGTCGGTAGTAAAATTATCTTTTAGATCCACGAACAGCTTCTCTGGTAGGTTTTTAGTTGCATAAAAGTCAAGAACGCGGTTTTTATATTTTCCTTTAAAGGTTTGTGGGATAAAATCTGCAAAGTAATTGTTATACCATTCTATTTGTCACTTTTATCGCCAATAACACTGTAGACGGCAACACCAGTCCCCGATTTCTGCTGTTGATAATTATTTATTCATATGCTATTCCATATGCAAAGGTATATTGACTATCGCGAATTTATATTTAATTAGATAGAGGTAGCAGCTTTTGCAATGTATTGATTAGTGGAGGTATAGAGATTGGCCAGTCCATTTTATCTATAAGCTTCTGTATTACGAGTAGCAGTTCTAGTCTTTTGGAAGACTCGGACACACCCTTTGAACATTTTTCTGCATACGAAAATGTGTTTCGTTGAAATAGTTACTGTAACCTTTGTAATTAACACTATGATTTATTAACTTCTTGACGACACAAACTGTGCTTTGCACATGTGAGTGCTTAATTCGACCCATCGAAACTAACGTACTGAGCAGGTTTGTAAAGATATTTAATAATAGGTAAGTCCGAAGGCTTAACAATTTGCACATGGTTTGCCAAGCGTGTAGGGTTTGACTGTTCAGTTTCTACAACCTCTTTGTAAAGTCAGTTTAATCATATGTATTTCCTTATTTGAGCCAGGATTTGATCAAAGAAAGAAAATAGGTGATGCCTTCTCTGTAAGTGCATGAATCATTAAAAACGTTTCACAATCTATGGATCCTGTCTGGTTTTGAAGTTACAGTAGTAATTATTCTCTCACGTTTCATTTGTTTATTAATTTGCAAATAGTTAGTATGGTATTATTTGATATGATATGACCAAGGAATTGATCCAATGTGGATATTTCGTACTTACCACCTCCAGGAAGAACGGAAAAAGTGAAGGAACGGCAGGCTGGCCGGCCAGCCGACAGGGACGCTAATAATTTCAAACTTGATGACTCGGTCATACCGGCGGATTTCTCAGAGAAGACCTCCCTCTGGAGAAACCGCGGAAACACGTCCTACATCATATGTCTTAGAGAAGTCTCCCATTTGGCAGGGCCGAGAATAATTTTCTAACGAGCAAGTATTTGCGCCATCTGTCCGACACCGACCGATAAACACAAACCCAAAGCTCACCTGAAAGTTAAAGGGAAAACGAAGTAAAAGGAAATGAACGAAACGAAGTTCCTGGTAGAACAGAAACTATGGTACAATTTGCCTTACCAAATAGAGAAAACCAGGAAAAACTCGTCTTCAGAATAGCTGTCTCCAGGAATAGAATCCATGACATCCCAAATGCATTCCCGCACTTTACCAACGACCACCTTGCTTGGTTTCCAAATATATATATTGTAAATTTAAGTCCTCCAACGTTAAGTCCTATCGGACGATGAATGGAATGGCTGAAATGGCGCTCAAATGAGCCCAGGGTCCATAGAGCTTAGAGTTACCCGACATTCGTCTTTCAGGACAAGGGAAAACCCTGGAAAAAACCTTACCCAGGTAACTAACCCTGACCGAGATTCGAACTCGGGACCTCTTGAACGTGAGGCACGCACGCTACCATCTACGCTACCGAGGCGGGTATATATAGAAAGAATGCTAAATAATTGAGATAAAGAAGAATTCATGCAAATAGGCGGTACCAGGTTCCAATTCATTCAACTGTTTCAAGACTAAATTCAAGCTTTTGTCTATACATTCAGCGCCTTTTAACTTCATTAAAAGCTTATTAAGATACGGAAAATGAGTAAAAGTATGCATTTTATGTGGGTCTATTCTGGTGAAGTTGTGCTTGTTTATAATTGGTATTTTTTAAACATTTAAGAAATATAATTTTACTTTGATTTGCAGCATTTGAATGAATAAGCACAGTTAAAAAGCATATTATGTACACTAATTTAAACGTTTATTGTTGACATCTGCGTTTTTCCCATAAACACTTAATATAGTTTCTCTCATGTGTACTATCGATATCGGCCCTCATAGCCATGGTCGCTAGAGGGCATGTCTGTGGCGTTCCGCTGCATAAATGATCACGGGTTCGAGTCACACCTTAGGTATGTGTGTTTATGTGAATTGTGCATATATGTAAAACAAAAAAGAAAGAAAAACCAGAAAAGCGCGAAGGCATTTTTTCATTTTCATCAATTAACCATATTGGATGAATATTAACTACTATAATTATAGGATCAAATTTATGATGAATATATTTTATCATCTACACAATTAATATTATTTCAATTATTTCTTTAACAGCAATAATCAACCTTTCAGCAGCGAAAACAAGTAAAATAAGGAGAAAAAAGAACTGTCTTCTATACCTGAACATTGAAAGAACCGAAAAATGACTATTAGGCTTTTTATTTTGTAACAGATTGTGCTATTTTAACAAACGAGCCATAGTCAGTTTCTTTTGAGGTTAATACGTTTACCATTTCGTCCAGTTGTGTTCTCATAACATAGGTGACGTGTCATAAGTAATGCTGACCTTTAAGCAAAACTTTATTTGTAATTTAGCTTGCAAAGTAAAGACCATAAGATTCTTTAGACATGTGCTACCTTTCAGAGAGGTTTAATATTTCCCAAGTTGTTATTTTGTGGTTTCTGTGCGAATAGTTCATTTATTAATAAACTATTACTATTTCAGCAATTTCAACCATTTCAGCTCCTTCAGTATTTTCAAAATTTCGTTACATAGGAAATAGGTCATAGATCTAAACGGATGGTAATCTGAGGGCCCAAGATCGGAACTATCTCCTGAATTTGGCAGCAGTTCGATTTCTTCCTATTCCTAGATATTGTCTATTATTTCTTGAGTAGTGTGATGTCTCTTTTGTCCTGCTGTAAGAGAACGCTGTTCTATTAACTAATGCTAGGTACCTTTGGCTCAAAACTTGAAGTCGCACCAGTTGTTGAGAACACAGACCCACATCAACTACAGGTCCTTTAGGAACAAACTTCCAACTTTCAGTGTATCATGCCAACAAAATTACACCAGACAAATATCATAATTTTAGGGGCGAATCAGTTATTTTAAGATAAGGATTGCAAGCTGACGGGAAACAAGCCTTTTGTTGAGGTGTCAGAGTTCCCGCAATATACCCACCTTCCATTACCTGTGACGATTCTCCCGATAAAAATCTTTCACACCCGGGATTAGTAATCACTTGACAACAGATATTCACCCTACCTTGAGCTTCATCATGTGTCAATTCCTGTGATACAATTTTTCAGCTTGTGAAATATGTTTTGAGTATGTTAATTTGGCAACGTCTGCTATTTTTGAAACAAGTTCTTCTGAGAACCTCCGAATGCTTGTCTGTGGATTTTCCTCCAAGCTTCGAGTGCATTCTCTATCCTCCGTGTGAACATCCTTTTTTCATTTTTAATTTGATTTGAAATAAGTTTAGTACTACTGAAATATGTTGAATTATGTAACAAAGAAATTATTAAATGATTTAAAATAAAATTAATAAGCTTAATTAACTTAAAATTATATTTATATAAAAGTTAAGAAAGAGTTGATGAAGAAAAGTAATAAACATTAATTTATTATCCCAGTAAGAATTATGTATGGTAAATGATAATTAAGTTAAAGAATAGATAAATATTATATTTAGACTGTGGTAAGGTGTGTGTGTATGTGTGTGTGTGTGTCTGTGTGTGTGTGTGTGTGTGTGTGTGTGTGTGTGTGTGTGTGTGTGTGTGTGTAGTGTAGTGTAGTGTAGTGTTTAACGCCCGCGTTTACTACATATGGCACCGCAGGCGGTGACACTGATGATACATGAGATGAAATGGAGCACCGGTGGAATGAGATGGCGGGGGAAACCGGAGGTCCCGGAGAAAACCCGCCCCAGCGCCGTGTTGTCCACTACAAATCTCACTTTGCGGTCGCCTGTTATCGACACCGGGCCGCCTTGGCGAGATAGACTATGGTAAATTAAATAAAATTATAATTAAAATAAATTAAAGATTGGCATAGTTTAATCAACTTATATTTAAAATGTAGTGCAGAATACCATGCTTTTAATGCTAATAAAGAATGTTTGTAAATTATTGTTACTTATGGTTTTAAAAAATAACGGCAGCCGGATGCCGGTTGTATGTGCTGGATGACAGTACTTTTAATATAGAAATTGATATTTTAATTGTTCTTTAATTAGTTGAGGCTTTTATTAATTAATTTTCCTTGTTGTTTTAGTTGCGTACTAGTAGTATCTGAAAAAATGGATGTATATTGTTGGATCTGGTTTTTTGAACATGTATAAATAAATAGATAAATGTAATACATTTCTCTGTGTAAATACTATATGCCGAAATAAAATATTCAGACTTAATTTAATTTATTCTCAGTATTCCATGACGTGGCTTCCAGGATGAGAAAATTTAATGCTTTTATTTTCATTTTTGAAATTCTGGAACGTCGTTGTGCTTCTCACTCTCTAAGCACTCTATCTTGGACTTCATAATATTCTGCGAGCCGCGGCAGCAGCATTATTCACTTGTTTCCAGTAGTGCTTCAGAAGGATTCTAACCTCAAACTGTGTTGCCTCCATTATAAAATCTTGTATTGTCAATTACTGGCTTCTAACAGGTTAACGATGCGCTGCATTAGCTGTAGCACTCTATAAACCGACATAAATAATAGCGTATTTACGCAGGCACAAACAAAATTAAAGAAAAAACCACATACACAAAAGTCAAGCTAATATTTGGAGTAACTTAAAATAGTACCACTTACAACCACACTCATAAAAGTTAAGCTAAACATTTTTTGAAGAGAAGTAGAGATTAATATTTTGGAAATTATTTACATACGAACTATAAACACCCTATAGAATCCATTTGGGAGCACAGTGTTGCTGCTAGAACTAGTTGTTTCTTTTTAAAACTTCTAATGAGTTATAAACCGTATTGCGATTTTGTTATTTTTAAACAGAGAGCTATTCCTTAATTTATTATAATAAAGTGAAGATAGAACTTTAATTGAAGGTTGTAATATATTATGCCGAGGATAATTACAAGTGAAAGGAACTAGGAATTGTTTAGAAGTCCCTACCCTGTGGTATTATTCTTAAAATGCATAGGTGATATGTAAGTGACTGCTTTTTTTTTCTTTTTACCACAGAAAAAACTACACTGTTTTCAAACGTACTAGAGTGTGAGAAAGCTTTACAAACGTTCGAAAAGTAACACACTGTTACGAAAAGAATGAAGGCATCATAATAGCTACAGTACCTCCACTTCATGTACTTAGACCAATTAAGACCTCTTCATTATATTACTGAACACATTTTTGTGACATTGGATTCCACTTCAAAATACCACGTAGCTATCAATCTATTATACCAGTTGACAATAAAAATAAAGAAATATCTAATTAGTAATTTGCAGTATATTATGCAGATGTTAGTGTTCCTTTTAGTTATTTTTCACTTCGTCTTCCAATCCAACTGTACACCGGTAATTAACTCTAAAACGTGGCAAGGAAACGTATAAAAATAAATTTCCATTTAGACTGCTACTTCACACATACATCCACATTATTACGCAACATATGAGTTATGTATAAAACAAATATTTTCAATTACAAGATACTGCGTCACTGCATAACTGAAAACATATATGCCCGATTTCACCAACAGATGTTAAGAATTAATACGAGTTTAGCAATAGTTAAAACAAAAGTTGCATTTCACAAACAAGTGTTAGCGTAACACTCGTGTTAATACCTTTGTTAACCTAACAAGCCAAATTACTGATATTAAGTACTTAACAATTGTCTCACAGTACAAGCCAATAAAATAAGAAATGTTCTAAACTACTTACCCTGTACCCGTTCCCGTCTTTTAAAAAAAGTGAAAAAATATATAAACAAATAAAATAAAAAATATAAAAAATATAAAAAAATAAAAAAATTAGGATACACTTGTTCAATAGTCTTTACTTTCTTAGAGATATTTAAAATGATCACTTAAGACAATTATACAAAGAGTGAAGTAAGAAAACAAAACAAAAAAAGAGAATTTTGTAAGTTTAAAAAAGGGGGAAAAAGAGGAATGATTTGCTACCCGCTTTAAAAAAAAACAATGGAGACGAAAACAGTAAAGATTAACCACGTTCTGGAAGACCTAAAATAAGGAATAATAAAAAAAAAAAACAATTATAAATAGTCAAGGTGGCGGGCATGAACTCAGTTGTTGATGTCGATTTGCTATATTTAAGACCGTCTAAATGGCATTCGCAATAGAGTACGGCCTATGAGGAGAAATGATTTTGAGGAACTATCCGAAGAAAATTGTTTTACGGAGGTATAAACTGTGGAAACGTGTTGCTATGAAGGTTACTGCGGAAGTACAAGGGAGGTTAGAACATGCATCGAAAGGAATATGACGATCTCGCCTTTGCTTCAAGTATTAATAACTTTGCAATTTATAATTCACTGAATTATGTGGATAACACACTGTCCACCTGCCGTCTTGAAACGTTCAAGTCACTTGTCCTTCGCACCTCGTTTTAAATTTACGTAATAATGAGTTAGAATATGGATCGAAAGAAGTATGCCGATCTCGCCTTTGCTTCAAGTACTTTGCGATTTTATAATTCACCGTGACGTTTTTCTCTTTTACATTCACCGCATCCGTCCTCTTATTTTCCACCATATCCTTACACTTCGTCACCAATTCAATTAACAAATCTTTTTCCATCGATGAGAAATTTGTCTCACGGCTTTATTTATGATTTTGCACATCCGCCATTTTTCAGCTTGTGTAGACGGAAATGAAAACAAAAGCGCATCGCATTACGATCAGAAAATAATACGACTCATCCATAGCCCTCTACAGCTGTAATACTTACAAATTTCTTGGCGTAAACACAGGTTTGTTAACATTTTCAGCAAACAGTTTGGTGAAATGCAAGAAATTTAACATTAGTGTTAGAGCTGTGACAATTGTTACGTTACATTTGTTAACGTCGATTTTAATATCTGTTGGTGAAATCGGGCAATAGAGTGATACCTTCTTTAATATGAAATTTCGTTAACCGTTAAAATGCAATATTCGTAGATCATGAGTTCGTGATCGGTCATTACAATCTGGTTACTTCCTCTGCCAGAGATAAATTAGCAGTGACAATAAACCCACAGACTAAGATTATTAATATGTTATTTATTTCCTATGGACATTAACAGGATGAGTTACAAGCATTTGACGGAAACAACAGTTTGTCACGTCCCTAGAAAGCATACTTTCTGAGGCGGTTCTACCCGGTGGGAACCTCATTGTATGCCCTCGGTCATTCAACACCTCAAATGGTTAGTCGTCGATAGATGGACGATTAAGGATCGAGGGATTTTGGTCGTAGGTTGGGGTTTCCTTCGGTATAGCTTGGCATGAGGCTCTCATCTGAAGTTGTAGTTCTGTGAAGGAAAACACCTCGACTCCTAGATGTAGATTAGTTTATTAGGATACATAATCCTCTGCGTGCTCGCCACCTGATGGAATGTTACGTCCGTAGTTGCGTCGCGTCTTGCGTCTCGTCTCACGTACTAACCGCGAAGTGAATGACAGGGCCTTTGAGGAGTACTCAGTTTCCTTGGCGCGGAACTTCACGCACGAATTATTCACAGAGGATTATAAAGTATTATTGTTTCTTGTCGCGGAACGTCACACGTTAAAATTTCCCACACTCCTACTGAATTTTGGGCAGGTGCATAAGCCACGTGAACAGATCTTAATTTTACATTGACTGGTTGTTATCCCCTCTTCCGAAAAAAGAATCAAAATTGTCAGGAGGAAATAAGTCTGCTAAACTTTATCTTTTTCCCATCGACAAAATAAATTATGCGCGCTCATGGTATAATCCTACGGTCTGTTGTCTAGGTCACGTATGGGTATATACGAAAGACTGTTTCTCGACAGATTGGAGCCAAAACTACCTTCCAGACATAGCAGACAATAGAGCAAAGGTGGATGTTTACAAGTTTGCAAAAGGTAGTTTAATGACCTGTACCTGGCCTTGTTAGCTCGCCAGTTTTCGGATGAACGTTCACTATATTCATGAATGGCAGATATTTTCAATATGCAGGTGCGACTATTCTCTACATATATATTATTTATTCATGTTTATTCTTATAGTTACATTTATGTATTATGATATTAATTGGTATGTCATGTCAATGTCTCTGCCCGACAGGGACTGCTTCATTTCCTCTTAGTGTTGCGTTCAAAGTACACTGAGAGGCATATTTGCAATTAAGGTACTGCATTTAAGGACCAGGCTTCGATTCAGGATTACTTAACCTACTCAAACTTGGTTACATATGAGCAGATTTTTTTTATTTAACTTTGATGTGGAAGTTTCTTTATATTTCAACCCTTTTTTTAGTTATTTCCTCAGCCTAGCTGCAGTCGGCGAGCAGTTGACTATTTATTCCCAAGACATGGTATCGGATCAATGGTTTACGTTATGTTCCTTTCTTAAACGTTCCATTTATACCCCGCCTTTAATTCAATGGTCATATCAGTGGCCGTTCTCCTGTTGAAACAAATCGCCTAATTCGTATACGTTGGGTTGCTGGTACTTTGTATTTTTAATCATTAGATCACGCACACATTCGCGCTCTCATTCATACTTTCAGACTCTGGGGAAGATGGGGAATCATCTTAGTTGGAGAAAAATCCCCACCCCAGCCAGGAATCCAACCCGGGACCCTTCACACGGCAGGCAGGTGCTCCACCAACTGATCTACGGGGCCAGCCTACGTTATGGTTAATTAAATGAGTACTAAAATTGAAACATTAATGGAAATTCATTGTTCTTTCACACTGGTCGAGTGCAGGCCAAAGTTTGGAACGGTAGAGTCAGACTGAAAAATTCAATGCCACTACCGGGATTTGAACCACGGAACGCCAGGTCTCCTTCCGGTTGCTCATATTGTTGGCCATGGTAGCTCAATGGAGCTAACAGTGGATTAGCTAGTCAGTTAGGAAAAAATTGTCACTTGGAGAATTTAATGTCATGCTGGCACGTTGGCCATGGTAGCTCAGTGGTTAAGAGCAACCAGAGGGAAACTGGGAGATCCGCGGTTCAAACCCTGGCTAGAGCATTGAATTTTTCAGTCTAATTGTAGCTTCCCAAAAAGTAAATATTGTGGATAATTCTTTAACTTATAATGCTTCACAATTCATATAATAAACCTTCTAACATCGTCTTAAGCACATTAATCTTACTCATCTGCTTTTTTACGCTTGTTTCATAAATTTTTCTTTCATCACCATAGCGTGGTAACTTTAACGATCGTCCTATTATGTTATCTTTAGTAACCCTTACACTTCTTGTTTTCTTATACATTTACTAATAACAAAATTTGTGCTGTTCTAAAAATTAACACAATTGACATACACATCCTCTATATGTGTCAATGAACAATATCTGATTGGGCTAATTTGGAATAACTGCCTCAACCTCTAGTCGGCGTCGTGCCTTAATGATTAGATCACTCGCCACTCAAAGGCGGCCGGGAAGGGTTCTATTCAGGAATGTAGGATTTGCGATGGACAAGCGGCATCTTGTCCTTCCTTCTCCAATTGCTTCATGATCACCTTGCCTTTCATCCGTTTCATCGTCATCTCACATCGTCCCCTTTTTCGATCTCATACCAGTTATCGGGCTGATAACCCACCCTCGTAGTCCTAATCCTCGACAGGCAGCTGACCCCAGGTGCTAACTTGTAAGTCATCCACATGAAGGAGATAAATAGAGAAATCAACAGTAGAAGAAGAGAAATATTCAATCTCTTGTTTTGTGTTTGTATTCGAAATCATTTTTATAAGAAAGTTAAGAGCTGAATGGAATAATTGTAACATAGATGCGTCCTACCCAGAAACCAATTGACGTAATTCGTTCCCTTCTCCAACGTAAACTTGTAGTTACAACACCAATACACAGTGTAATTTACAGTATAATTATGCACTTTAAATTGCCACAGCCGGCGTAAGCGCTGTGGGAGCTGAAAACATACTTCTCTTTTACCGTTTATTTTCTATATCTGCATTCCTCATTGAGACAAATGAGCAAGTCATTAATATACGAGAGCTGACTTATACGTCCCGGGCCTCACACACACACAAAAATAACTTTATTTCTTAAGGGCACTGCGAGGTCGATAGGTTTCAAAAAATCCATTTTTGTTTTTAATGTTAAAAAATTATATAATTCTTCAGCTTTAAAATGATATATAACATAGGTTGTCAGCTGGTATTAAAGCACTTTAATTCGTCAATTTAAAGATGGCGGCGTAATGATACTCCCACTTCCTGAGAATGGTGCTTAATCTTTGATCGTGATTTCCTAAAACCTTGATATTTCATACTTTAGGTGCATTTTTCTAAAAAACTATAAAAGATGTTGACAAAAAATTTGTAGTGGTTATTTGTCAATGTTCCTTGAACACATTCGGCTAACATTTACATTTATGTGATTTATGAAATGGATGAAAACAAATATTCAGTCCTTGCAAATATTATCTTTTTTTACTCAAAACTAATTAATTTTTCATATGCATAGTATAAACTATATGTGATTTACATTTAGCCGATATTTTAAAACTGTATCTTAGGTTATTTAGGATAAAAATTGGTGCATGAAGATTTAAATTCCTACAAGTAAAGTGCACCTGAAATATAGGGTGCAACATTTTTTCAGGATACACGGTATGATTTATGCCCCTTTTGCATGAACCTATGTGAACGTAATTTAAATATTATACAGTAGCTAAATGAACACATCCTTATACAGTAATCATACCGAATTTCAATTTCTGATAATGTTTAGCTTTCTATATATTCAAATTTTAATATTGGTAAAAGTTAGCCTTGTCTGGGTAAAAATAACCTCCCAGTGCCCTTAATATAATCTCCAGAAAGGCTAATTCATTTGTCATATCGGTGTTTTAATTAAACCATCTCTAAAGTGCGATTTATCATAGTCCTCAAAATAGCTAATTACACATCAACGACCTTCATTGCTGTGAAATCTTTGTCCTCCAAGAAATTTTTTTGAGGTTCGGGAACAGGGTGGACACTGGGTGCTAGATCTCGCAAATAGGGTGGATTATCAAGCAATTCAAAGTATAATTCGCACATTTTCCCCATTGCAATGACTAAACGGTGGGCTGGAGAATTGCCGTGAAGAAATAAGATATTTTTTTATTTGCCAAATGAGATCTTTTTCTTTTCACCTCATCACTCAAACGTTGCAGTAAGCTTGCGTAGTATCATCACTGATAGTTTTACCGTTTTTCAAGTAATCAATAGAAATAATTTCCTGTGCATCACAGAAAACACTCGCCATAACCTTTCTAGCTGACAAAACTGACTTTGGCTTTATGGAGTTGGTTCACCTGTCGCAATCCACTGTTTTGATTGTGATTTAAATTCTGGAGCGTATAGGTAGTGATGTGTCCAAGTTTTATCCATGGTAATAAGCCGTCTCAAAAATTCACTTGAATTTTTACGGCAGAGCTCCAAATTTTTAACAGAAACAGTTTTTCTTTGCAACTTTTGATCAGGTATCAGCAAACGCGGAACCCATCTTGCAGAGACTTTGTGAAAGCCCTAAGCATTTTTTAAAATATTAGCTGCATGTTCTTTTGATATCTTTAGCGCCCTGTTATCTCAAGCAACTTTAGTCTGCGGTCTTCCAGTATAAACAATGAATTTATTTAATGATCTCTGAAGTTGTTTTCCACAGGCCGTCCAGAGTGAGGCTCATCTCCGCTCATACGTCCCATTTTTAACTCTGCAACCCACCCTTTAATAATGGTATATGAGGGGGCAGAATCCTTCATTGTACAGTCCATTTCCTCCTTGAATTTTTTAGGCCTTAATCCTTCCAAATGGGAGTTTTTCCAAATACTCAATTTTCGTGAAACCCATACACTTGTCTTATATAAAATGCCGTCATTCGAAAACTAAACAACTGTAACTCTGGATACAAGCTCGTCTAGATTTAAACTATATGATGCTATCCGTCAAACTGACCCAGTGGTGCCATCTCTATTTGAGGCCCGGGACTAACCAACCGACACCCGTAATTATCTAAAATAACTGTGCTACTACAGACGGGTGATTCGTATGTACACACTTACCTAAACATCTTTAAGTGACAAAATTAGATGCTGAATACATTGTATAAACATTGTGACTGAAATGCGTTTTGAGGGAGGTGGAGAGAATGGCCAGATATACCCCCGTGATGAAATCCCACCATTATAAAACCAATTTTATGATCCAAAATTTGCGTACAAAGTCGGGAATTTGCGTACGTTGCAGTAAACCATTTTATCAAAATGAAAATGTATTGTGATATTTAAGTCTAAGACCTATAGTGAGCATAAAGAATTGAATGTCACACACAATGGGACGTTCCTCTTTAATACCTGTATTTTGAAAAGCTGTAATTCTCGCTCTTGGAACTAATTATGTTGTGCCTTTTATAATGATTGTAGATAAAAGTTGTGTCGAATCACACAATCGAAAAACTGCATTTTCAAAAGCAATTTACTAACATAATTTACAACTCCTGTTTACAGCTCCTAAATGAAAATTTAAATCCTAGTTAAGTTACCTATGTTCAACTCTAAAATTAAGATTCTGTTTTTTTTAACTACTCATAATTATATGAAACGTTTCTGAACTTTATGGGGAAGCTTCTGTTAAAGTTGTTAAACTGTTTTGCTAAAATTAATTATTTGCATTTAAACTGGGTGTACAATATATCTGCTGTCTATTTTAATAAAAAATGTATTGTTTGAAAATCAAGTTTTAACAGATGACTTCAAGTATCTCATAGATTATCTGAATATGTATAATTTTAATCACTTAAATATACGGATTTTAGAGTAATTATTCAGTAAGCAGAATCTAATGATTCTCAAATAATTAAGTGATTTGTAGAACTTAAAGTATCTTAACTTTGAATTTTAGATATTTTATTTCCCAGTCGTGTAAAATGTTACATATATTGTAATTTTTTATACTAAAACAGATTTCAATTTACCACGAGTTTTCAGCCATTCCTTTAAAAATACAGTCGGTGTGGGTGATTCCATTGGTTAGGTGCCGACCTACTGATTCTTAGGTCAAGGGGTTTAAATCTAGCCCAGACCGATGCTTTTATGTGTGCTTAAAAATGACAGCCTCATATCAGTAGATTTACTGGCATGTAAAAGAACTCCCATGGGAAGAAATTTCGATACACTGGCGCCACTGGTATGATCCTGGCAATTACAGCATCGCTAAGAAACAAAATATATTTATTTTTTAAGGGTATGTGCCTTTAGGGTCTAAATCATGAAGTCTTTGTCAAAGTATTTTCACTTAATCACATAACGCCTTGCCAAAAGTATGGTTAAATTTCATGCGGATATAATTAATATCTTTCTACAAAAATATTTTATCTAAGTTATATTAATTACTCACAGTGAATGCGAAAAAATAAAAAATACTGCTGAATTAAATACTAATACGCAAAATTGACATGTGGAAGTTGTTTCACTGTTCTGTTTGCTTCAGAAGAAAGTTTGTAAATTTTTAAATGTAATTTTGCAACAATTTATTAATAATACTTGAAATAATTGTGTTAGATCTTGAGCAAATTAGAAGTGTAACAAAAACCACATGCCAGCTTTTAAATCTAAAATTTCTGCTGAAAATTTATATAACATTTACTGCAGAAAACAAGTAACGGATTATTTTTAATAAGCACAATATTAAGGAAAATCATAGTCGATCATTAGGCGTTGGAAGTAAACACTGACTTCAAGGCTGCATATTTTTGCCTCTAAATGGCCATATCCGGAAGCTTGGACAAAAATTACGATATGTTATTGAAAGCAAAATTTCAAATTAATTTTGGAATAAATTTTTTAATGTCACCACTTTTTCGTTAAGGATACCGATAAGCTAACAAGAGACGAAGTCCTGTAAAAAATCAAAGCAGTTACAATAAATTGGTTCCTAAAGTAGCAAGACCAAACAGGTTCTGAAGCGACTTCTTCATAAGATGAGAACCTTAGCTGCCCCAACTCCTTTCCTATTCTGTAGAAGAAAAAAACGAGAGCGTTTCGTGTAATTCCAGCCAAATTATACCTGTGTGATCTTTCGCCTGTCCGAGCACTGGAACACGATCCCAGTGAGAGATGGGTTGTATCTGTGAGACAGGGAGATGAAGTTGTCGATAAGCAAGCAGAGGAGACCGGATATCTTTCTTGTGTGGTGGTCTAGGAGCCTGCAAAAGCAAAACGTGAAAGTGACGAGTGGGCCACACCAGGCCACATGCAAAAATCCTTTCTTTTTCTTTACTGGCTTTTGCTTTGCTGTCTCTTTCCCTCATTTCGTTACGATTGCTTCAGAGTGAGTGAGTGAGTCAGTGAGTGAGTGAATGAGTGAGTGGTGTTTTAGGGCCCGTCGACACCTTGGTCATTTGGGCCCGGATTACTTTAGGTCAGAGTCACATGAGAATTAACAATATAACAGTATATATATATATATATATATATATATATATATATATATATATATATACACGAGGGCTGTTCAATAAAGAATGATCATAATAATTTTTACGGTCATAATTTTTCGCACTAAAATTCAATCTTATTATATTCTGTTAGCTTAATGTGAAACAAATACGCCGTAGTAGTTTAGTTGTTGGTACTCCTGGTTCCCGCCTGTGAGAACCAGATAAGTTGAGACATGTTCAGTATCGCTTACCGCTGCAATGGAGGTAATATGCACTTAAAGTTGATGTTAGAGGAACATCCGGTGTTTCTTTCAAACGTAATCATTGCTGATGAAACTCGGCTACATCATTTTGATCCTGAGAGCAAACAGCAAAGCTCAGTGTGGAAATCTCCTTCATCACCAAACCCCTGAAAAGCAGAAGTGCTTGCTTCTGCAGGGAAAGTTACGGTCATCTCATTCTTTGATATTCATGGAATGATTTATCAGCATGTTGTAGCTGCACACACATCAGTAACTTGACAGTACTACAGGGATGTCCGGAAAACTTTGCAAGTCAATATCAGTCGCAAAAGACCACATTTCCGTGAAACAGGCTGGATGCTGCACCACGATAATGCGCAGCCGCATGTTCAGCCAATGTTGTTGCTGAATATCTTGCAAAAATCCACTTGAAGTGCATCCCTCACCCTCCCTATAGTCCGGATTTAGCCCCATGTGATCTTTTTCTATTCCCTAACTTGAAGAAACACCTTCGTGGGAGGCATTATGCGTCATCAGAAGCAATGGTGAATGCTGCAGAGGCGATTTTGAAGGATCTCTCAAAAAATGGTTTCTAGCATATCTTTGAAGACTGGCAGAAACACTGGGACAAGTGCATCGCATTCAGGGGAGTCTATTTTGAGAAGCACCTTTATTAAGATGAGTAAAGGTACGTTGTCAAAAAATATTGTGATCATTCTTTATTGGACAACCCTCGTATATGTGTGTGTGTGTGTGTGTGTGTGTGTGTGTGTGTGTGTGTGTGTGTGTGTGTTTGTGTGTGTATCTGCAGAGCTCCAGTATATATTTCAGTGATAAACATAATAACAGATAGAGTGAAACTGAAAAATTCAATGCCTGGCCGGGATTTGAACCACAGATCTCCTGGCTTCCGTCCAGTCGCTCTTACCCATTGTGCTACCATGGCCAACGTGCCATCATGGCATTAAATTCTCAAATTGACTCAATTGTCATGACGTCACGTTGGCCATGGTAGCGCAATGGGTAAGAGCAATTGGACCGAAACCAGGAGATCCGGGATTCAAATCCCGGCAATGGCATTGCATTTTTCAGTTTCACTCTATCTATCCAAAACCTTAGCCTATACACGGATAGTGTGAAGGAACGATTAATTTCCAGCAATTAACTTAAAACATAATAATGGATACCTTTTTACGTATGCTACTAATAAAATGCAATAATATTTCATATGTAGCGATATTTCCGTCTGTCCATTCTCGTATAAAAATGTGCTGTTAGTATTAATTCAGGTGTTAGTAGCATCTAAGTATTATTCAAGAGCAAATATGTATAAAGTGGTATAAACCTTAGACTCGATTAACAATAAATATAGGCATAGTTACTCAGGAAAATCTGCTGGTTTTCCGTACGTGTAACGGGACAACTTCTTCAAAACTTTTGCTACCCTTAAAGTGGCAATACAGGTTTTTGGCATTCTCTTTGTGCAGAGAAAGAAATTGACCGTTTCTCTGGGATAGTTGTAGGAAAATGAATGATTAAGTGGAATTTGAGACAGTTCGGCGAAGTCTCGGACAGGGAGAAGTGCAATCAAGCAGCAGCATCAACCACTGTTAAGTACTTTGCCTCCAGTGAAGCGCGAGGTGCATCCGATAATATTAACAATGTTCTGATAATTAAGTTATTTTTAAATATAAACATAAATAAGTATTTGAAAGCTTCGAGCAAGTATATTTACATACCGCGAGTCTAATTTACTAAAATCCTACAGACATCCGGGTAACTCGGAACGCCGACACAAAAGAGTTAGACGACGTTATTTTACGAAAAGCCTAGAGAAAAACCCCAAACCCCTCTCCAAACAACGCGCCAACTCCATAGTAATTAGCAGTGATAAAGATACTTGTCGAGGCGGACCCTGAGATCATGGCGCCTCCTCAGCCTCAAGATCAATGAGTACGTCGAAAGGTAACAGATCGTCGCTTCGAAACCCGACAGAGCGAGGGGCTTTCTAGAGAACGCGACACATAGGGCCCTATTGAATTCTTTCTCGAAATGTTATTATAATTACTTTTTATATTAAAGCTTGAACTAAAACTTATTCTTCAATAAAATAAAAGCAAGCACAGCAGTAATAGTAGAACTATCCCGCTAGCAACCACTAAAACAAATGAATTAATAAATAATAACAGTAATAGTAATAATAATGATAATAATAATGATAATAACAATGACAATAACAATAATAATAGTAATAGTAGTAATAGTAGTAATAGTAATAATAGTAATAATAGTAATACTAATACTAATACTAAAATATAATAATAATAATAATAATAATAATAATAATAATAATAATAATAATAATAATAATAATAATAATAATAATAATAATAATAATAATAATAATAATAATAATAATAATAATAATAATAATAATAATAATAATAATAATAATAATAATAATAATAATAATAACAATAATAACAATAATAATAATAATAATAATAATAATAATAATAATAATAATAATAATAATAATAATAATAATAATAATAATAATAATAATAATAAGAATAATAATAATAATAATAATAATAATAATAATAATAATAATAACAATAATAACAATAATAACAATAATAATAATAATAATAATAATAATAATAATAATAATAATAATAATAATAATAATAATAATAATAATAATAATAATAATAATAATAATAATAATAATAATAATAATAATAATAATAATAATAAGAATAATAATAATAATAATAATAATAATAATAATAATAATAATAATAATAATAATAATAATAATAATAATAATAATAATAATAATAATAATAATAATAATAATAATAATAATAATAATAATAATAATAATAATAATAATAATAATAATAATAATAATAATAATAATAATAATAATAATAATAATAATAATAATAATAATAATAATAATAATAATAATAATAATAATAATAATAATAATAATAATAATAATAATAATAATAATAATAATAATAATAATAATAATAATAATAATAATAATAATAATAATAATAATAATAATAATAATAATAATAATAATAATAATAATAATAATAATAATAATAATAATAATAATAATAATAATAATAATAATAATAATAATAATAATAATAATAATAATAATAATAATAATAATAATAATAATAATAATAATAATAATAATAATAATAATAATAATAATAATAATAATAATAATAATAATAATAATAATAATAATAATAATAATAATAATAATAATAATAATAATAATAATAATGTTTTCTTAATATTTAACGTCATTTAAACTCGTAGGTTTCATTGTGAAATGGGTGAAATGATGCTCAAATAACCCCGGTATCTCTAGAGCACATTTACCTTACGTTCTACTTCTCATGATCAGATTCAGAAATAACGTTTAAAGATAATTAAAAAATAACGGATTATTCTTTCTAAAGAAAAATCAATATCGGGTCTCTAGTATGAGAAACAGGCCCTCTATCGCTGCAACATGGAGATGAATTCTATTAATACATACCTGTTATTATCCATACTGTGGTTGATGCAACACACAGTAATATGTTATCTCCAATTCAAGCGTTTCAGAAAAGCTTAATGATGGGCCGAATTGAAAGAAGCTATTTTATAAAAAATATATTAAAACTGGAAGACATATGCTTTTGTATAGACTTTACTGCTAGCATTTATATGAAGTTATGTATAAAATATGAACAGTATCAAAATATATCTCATATTGCATCTTTTGAGTTATAAGTTCGATGTTATAAAACTACATTAACTCTGTAATAAATTGTGTTGGAAATGAAGTTATATTAAAAAGTGGAGAAAGAAAATTTGAAAATTAAAACTCATTTCTAAAAAGGAAACATAGAAATGCTAAATTTCAACCCTATATTTTAATTACACACATAATAAAGTAATTGCAGATATTTTTCTGATCACTGCCCATTTTGCTGTGGGAGGGACTATATCCTGGGAAAAAGAAAAAAAAAAGAGAGAAAAATGGACATGAATATTGTTATGTAGAGGTATGTAATGGTTATTTATAGCGCTGTTGCTTATCAAGCAGGAGAACCGGGCTGAATTCCCTTCACTGGCGTGGGGAACTTCTCCCGCTGGAAAACCTGGTCCAGGGGACATCCAACCTTATTAAGTATATTTTTCAGTTACTTGATTAATAATTATGGCCCCTGGTGGTGAAGACCGAAATATTGGCTGGGAGGGACCGGAATGCTAACCACGTCCCACCCTCTAATATTGCATCCCACTCATGACAGCTATGGTGGACAGAGGGTGAGGGATAAAGAGGCTGTGAGGTAAGCCTTGAGTCGGAAAGGAATGTTGCACCGTGGAAAGCTCAGAAATATATAATGGGCTAAACGTAACTTGTATCCGCCATAAGGGGGAAAATGTCCTGCGAAAATTACTTTTAAATTTGACATATTTTTGTATAAAAACAAATCTGTTGTTTAAAACCAAAACGCTTAAATACCACTTTGGTCTTACCTTACACACTATATTTATTTCATAGTGTAAGATCTGGGCTAACTTTCTGTTAAAATGCTGAGGTCTTACACTATTAAACATTTTAGTAAAACGAAAGGAATACAATATCAAATTTCATAGTTAAGCTTCCTTCTCGTATGTATTTCGTTCCTAATTAGTTCCATATTTTACTCTTATATAAAAAGACGCACCTACTAATTTATTTGAGCAGTTGAATACTACGTAAGTATAACATGGTAAGCTCGCATATTTTGTTATAGTGCATATTTTTGTATATGGTATATCATAACAGCATATTTTATTTTACGCATTAAGGTAATTTACAGGTCGTAAAAATTCTTGTCCTTTTGTAGGGAGTCTTCAGGGTGCCAAGGTAAGATAAATTGTATTCAGATGTCAAGCATCTAACCATCTATGTTAAACCCACACCACTTATTTATCATCAGCTCCCTTACCCAGTTTATCATCACAACACCGAGGGTCTTACGTGACCCAAATCACCACGCAGTTCTTCCGATGTATTACATTTAAAGAATTTTTTAAGTCATTGGGTTAGTTTTTAAATTATAAGGGGTTTTTAAATTCATATGTTTTTTAAGTCATTTGCACCTTAGGATGTCCAAACATTGATGAAAGAAATGTTTGGAAGTTTGTAAAAAAAACACTTCTATTTTATCTACTTTATGTTTGTATCTAGAAGGTTGGTAGCGTCTGTATATCTCACTCGGAAGGTGGTGGGTTTGATTCCCGAGTTCTATGGGTGTATCCGGGAGTTACGCCTGACTTGTAAGCGAAGATATGTTTCATTACCTTCCCCAAATTTACTCTCTACCATTTCCTCCATTCTCATTTCCCTGCACTGTTTATCCATAGATCCTTTCAGGGTTGACCCTCGTCGACAGGTATCTCGGTCGCTGCATGACAGAGAATTACTCTATAAACTTTCGTCCCCCGTGGGGTGCGGTATCCGGCTTCAAGTCCCGCCGAGGGCGTTCCTGGCTCCTGTGGGTGAAGGTCCCGTTTGAACTAGATGCCACTGGTGCGATTCAATCCACAAATGACAGAGTCCTTGTCCTCCGTTATGTCGGGGCTCCTGGTTGGGTTGGCCTCTGCTACCCCTCCCCTCCGCCTTTCTCTGTGCGTCCTCCCTCAAGGGGCACAGGTGCAAAACGCCATGGAGCCAAAGTCCCCATCCGACCACATTACCTCCTTATGTTTTTATACCATGGAAGAACCTGAGACATAACATTTTTATAAGTCTTTAATAGAAATTTCTCATTTTATTTAATGTTTAAAGCAATGTTCAATTGAAAATGAAATTGCTTACTAGATTCCTTCTTCAATTCCAAAATACTCTACAGTAAAACTGTTTTCTATTATCAGCCGTAGTGTATGACGTATTTATCTCCTTTGTTAGACAGTTCTTAATAGTCATGTTTATTGTAGTGCTGCATAGTTTCTCAACGCCGTCTTAACTACTTTATACACGAGGGTGGTCTGAAAAGTTTCCGACCTCAACATGGAGATGGAAGCACTCGCAAATAAAAGCTAGTGAATTTCTGTTGACAGTTACTCACTAAATTTGCAGCCATTTTGGACGCTCAGTTGTTATGTAGAAGTTCTTTGAGTGAGTTGATGTGAGTGTTTTTATGAAAATGTACAAAATCAAGTATCGATCTGTCATTAAATATTTGTTTTTGAAAGGCAATACGCCTACGAAAATAAAAAATGAGTTAGATTCTGTATACGAGGACTCTGCAGCATTATTTACCACAGTGAAATTTTAGACAGCTGACTTTAAACTTGGCCGTAAGAGCTTGGGAGACGATGAACGTTTGGGACGTCCAAAAACTGCAACTACCGACGAAAACATGACCAAATTTCACCAAATTGTGCGAGACGACCGCCGAATTAAAGTGAGAGAGATAGCAGAGGCTATGAACATGTCCAAAGAATGTGTTTGTCACACATTAAATCAACATTTGGGCATGAACAAGCTGCCCGCACGTTGGGTGCCGCGTTTGCTTAAGTTAGACTAAAACGTGTTCGAATGAACTTTCCAACGCTCTCTTGGCTTGGGAGACGATGAACGTTTGGGACGTCCAAAAACTGCAACTACCGACGAAAACATGACTAAATTTCACCAAATGGTGCTAGACGACCGCCGAATTAAAGTGAGAGAGATAGCAGAGGTTATGAACATGTCCAAAGAATGTGTTTGTCACACATTAAATCACATTTGGGCATGAGCAAGCTGCCCGCACTTTGGGTGCCGCGTTTGCTTAAGTTAAACTAAAAACGTGTTCGAATGAACTTTCCAACGCTCTCTTGGCGCAGTTTAGGTCCAATAAATCCGAGTTTTGGCACCCATTGGTTACTTGGATACACCATTATACGCCGAAAATAAAAATACAGTCCAATAATCATCGACTGCAAAGGGGGAGCCGACTCAAAAAAAAAAGAAGAAAAAAAAGCACAAATCTTTTTTGGGCTGGGAAATTGATGTCGACTATTTTTTTTTGGGGGGGGAGGGGGGAAATTAGTCATGCAGTTATTTTAATCGACTATCTTCAAAGAGTGAAAAACATTACAGGAGCGTACTTCGAATCATTACTTGACAAGCTGAAGGTAGAACTTGCGGAAAAACGGCCACACTTGCAGAAAAAGAAAATCCTATTTCACCAAGACAACCCACCGTCTCACACCTCAGCGGTTGCAATGGCGAAAATCCACTAATTACGGTTTGAACTGCTTGACCATCTGCCTTATTCACCAGATCTAGCACCAAGCGACTTCTTTCTGTTCCCTCATCTAAACATTGCGCTCGAATGACAGAGATTTTCATCAAACGAAGAGGCAGCCACCTTGGTGAGCAATTATTTTGCACAGAAAAGCTCCGAGTACTATTTGGACGGGTTATGGAGATGGGAGCATCGCTGGGAAAAGTGGTTAAAGTTACGAGGAAGATATGTAGAAAAATAAAAAATAAACATTCTGAAAAAGTGAAAGGGTAGAGCCAGACTAAAATTTCAATGCCATAGCTGGGATTTGCACCACGCATCTTCTGGTTTCCGTCCAGCCGCTCTAACCATTTGAGCTACTATGGCCAACGTGCCAACATGACATTAAACTCTCCAACTGACTTGTGTTTCTCCCGGTAAACCACTAGGAGTTCTTATAAAAAACATGAGAACACGCGAGAACACATAATTTCCATTCTGAAAAAATGTCTTGTATGTTTATTAGGTCGGAAACTTTTCAGACCACCCTCGTAAATTATATACCAGTTCTGCATAATTGGTAGCGTTTGAGGTCCTATCATAAAATTTAGTGCACTACGGGGTATTACGATAGCTTTGAAATATTAAACTTAAGCGCAATATAAAATATACGCTGTTTCAAGAAGATGTGTTTGATGTATTCTGTATACAGTTAAATCGTATTATTTGGATATTAAGTATCACTCAGAAAATGTTTTTCTTTGATAATACTACTAATGAAGTACCCTCTTCAGGTTTATCAATTTATCACTGCACCATTTGTCGTCATTATCGTATCTCAGAACAAGCGTTTTACATCCACTTTATCGATCGTAGCATCGGTGTAAACAGGAAGAAGCAGACTTATGTATGTGACAGTGAAAGAAAAGGGATAGACGAGCTTTCGGAAGGATGACATCCCTCAACAAACAAAACTTTGTCGATCTTTTGTTAGGGGATTGGCCAGTCAATTTATCGTCATCATTTCTGTTAATTCAGAAGGAAACTCCTTGGGGGAAGCAATTTATGGAGCTGAATTTCTGAAACAGCATGTTTGCTATCTTAGTGGCAAAATTTTAACACGGTCACTAATTAGGAATAGGAAAATACTTTTGCTATTGATTTAAAAGAATGTATGCCTACAGCAACAAATCATATAGAATGTAGCTTATGTAGTTGTGTCTGATAACTCAAACGTAATTTAATTACAATCCGTTTATATTATAGTTTAGTGCTGTAGCATAATCAATACAATGTCTCTTTTTTTTCGGTTGGATCATTTACACTGTATAGCAGGGGTGCTCAACAGTGCATCATGTACTCGCTTCTCCTACACTGTTATTTCCTCCATCCCACCGGTCACCAGGCAGCGAGACAAAGGTCTAGTAGTCAGAGGTAGATAAATGTGTACATCTTTAATTTCCTGTGTCTGTTTAGTTAACGCGTGTGCAGTTCGGAGTCAAAGGAACCTGACCCGACCGCCCACTAATGACCGTCATAAATCTATCTCCACACTTCAGAAATGGAACACTGTCGTTGAGGACCAATAGCAACCCTGATTTTCTCGAAGTGACAATCGCATGTCTACTCCACGTGGAGTCTCAGTTGCCAAAGTTCCAACTTCCAGTTGATCTGTTTCATTACTTGCAGAAATTCGTTGTGCGTCACAATGTGGAGATCGTAGGAGGGAAATGCAGTGGTAAATGCAAATGCAGTAGTAGATAACTTTCAGTCGCGTGAAAATAAGCAAAGTAAACACAGTGTGAATAACTGGACCGAGTTATATTACTGGAAAAACCTCAAAAAACAAACAAAAACAAACAAAGTTATAACGGGAACTGTTTCTAAGTAAATTCAAGCGCTTGTTTTGAACTCATATAAATATGTGCTGAAAAATAATCTTGGTAAGGGGTCGTGCAATGAACCTGATGATAAATGCTAGGTATTCACAGAAATACAGTAAGAAATATTGTGACGAAAGGAATACCAAAGACGCCGATCAAGTGTGAAAACAAAAGGAAACGTTTCTCTAAAGTAGAAAATTTCACACGCGATTTAATTGGTCGAGAAACTTATAGATTCTATGCAAAAGGGAGAGTGCCCACCTTAGACGAATTGGTTGCACATTTGCAAGAAATTTGTGATTTTCCTTATGGGTGCTTCACTTTGCGCGGTCTCCTAAAGGAGCTGGGTTTCAAATACCGCACTTTGTATAAGTTAAGGGTTATTATGGAATCCAGTAGAATTGCAGCTTGACGATATATATATATATATATATATATATATATATATATATATATATATATATATCAAAACTAAGGAAGTTTCACAGCAATGGACATAAGATAATTTATTTAGACGAAACCTCGTACGATACCCGTGACGTATCGAGAAAGGTGGCAACCTTGCAGAATGGACTGCAAGAAGGAGGGCCTGTCTTGTAAAACGATTATAAGGGTTCGTCAAAGGCAGAGGCTACGTGCACACGCGTTAACTAAATAGACCATACATGAGAATGACACCACAGTGCCGTCACTGGCACTCGGTAACCACGGTAAAGGGGTCATTCTTTCGTAGCGTATGGAAGGTGATGATTTCCACCTCTTCTCTCTTGCTTCCACTTGAGCACTGCTGATGGGCAGAGATGTCCCAATGCTACAGATAAACAGTTGTAATAAGTTCTGCAACTCGGGAATCACCAGCATGCCATGCAGTGCTGTAGATTGTCACTTAATGTTCATATGTGTTGGTCGTGGCGTATGTTTCTTTTAAAATATTAATATTATTTGGAAGATAAGCACAAATTCTATTCAATCTTGAAGTTTTGTGTACGTCATTTTGGATCACGTACTGATTGCAAATTAATAAGAATGTGTAATTATCAACAAGTATGTGCACTACACCTTTGATATAAAATCTCAGACCACTCAGGTGGGAGTCACGTGATCGCCTGGGGCAACTCTGTACCTCAATCAGGGAAAATGCCCCACCTCAGAGTAAGTAAGGAAGCTTACTAAGGACATTTACTAATGACAATTTTAATGAATTATATTTTTAAACTTTCAAGAAACGCTTTATATTAGATTATAATCCATATAATTACATAGTATTTCATTCATTTCCAGACCTAAAACCATAGTACAAGATTTGAATAGAAACAATTGGTATATATTAGTACTTACGGAAATAATTGAAATTATTATTATGGGAGCAAATTAAAAAATGTGCTTAATAAATATAAAATAGTAACCTGGGGCCATTAAATTGTTTTCAAATAGGAAATACACTATAAAAGTAAATGTCTGGTCTAGTGAGGTGGAGTGAAGAATGCCTGATTATGGCTATAGCTATATGTCGAAACAAGAATATATTTGAATAATGAAGTCATTAGTTAATAATGAATACCGTCTCGTACTCTTCAATGAAGAACTGTTTCTAAATTCAACAAGGAAACTAGAACTTATACCTTATGGTACACTAGGTTATGAGAATGAAGTTAATCTTGTTAACCACATACAGAGGCTTAAAATTTGTGAATTTGCTTCCACTAGCCAAGATATCAGGATCCTGGCATATTTGCTCGTGAAAAGGTGGCCCTTCATTGTAAATTTAGCAAAGGATGAACAGGCTATGATTGGTTGAGGTCTTTCTTGCTGAGATATCCTGATCATAACATTCGGCAGAAAGATAAATTATCCCAGATCCTTCAGCAAAAATATCCAGAAGGTTCCAAGAATATTAAATAAAATTGAAATTTCCAATCATCTAGAGGACTCGGACACCAAGGTTGAAGAGTACATGACATCTGAAAGAAGAAGAATGCGAGTGAATATAGTGCCTGCATATAGTATGTGGCTGGTGATAAACTGCTCACTTTTTGAAGGATTTTGATCTAATGTGGTACAAAATGTTAAAACTAAAAGTGGTAAAACGTGTGACAAAAAGAAAGAACAACAAGAAGATATCTGTATCTTTGAGGAACTTTAAATTTTTGTACCTTTTAAAGATCAAATATTTTGTTGCACATAAACCATTTAATGGGTCATCTTTCAATAATCATATGCCATAGATGTTTCTTCACACAGTTTTTTGTTTATATTAAATGGTATTGTAAATTACATATAATACAATTATTTACCATATGCTCAAAGTGATTCGGAGTCCATGGTATAAGCTGTAGGTCCTCTCGTCTCACCGTCATCTTCACTATCACCCTATCTTTAGAGGTAATGGACCCGCCCTCTGGGTGCCTCCACCTGAGAAATTGGTCTGGTCATCACGTGGTGGGGCGAGGTTACCCCGAAGGCCAAGGCTGCCATGTGGGAAGTGTTGCAGTGAATGTCACCGGAATTGTTATATCCATTATTACATATCTCAAATGTAGTTAGTGAGAAAATTTTTGGGTAATAAGAAAAGTGGAGCTTTTCTACTCATTTTTTTGTTTTGTAATTTGCGTCCGCCCCAACGTTAAGTTATATCGGACGGTGAATGAATTGGGTGAAATAGTGTTCAAATGAGTCTAGAGTCCATGGAACTTAGAGTTACCCGACATTCGTCTTGAAGGATAAGGGAAAACCCCGAAAAAACCTTATCAAGGTAACTCACCCTGACCGAAATTCGAACTCAGGACCTCTTGAACGTGAGGCAGACATGCTACCATCTACGCTACCGAGGCGGGCTACTCATTTAATTAAATACTCCGACTTCTACCTAGTTCGCCAAATGGGCAAAGAAGTTTTACAGTTCAGGGTAGAGTTGTCACTGTATGAATAGGCCATCTCAACATATAGATGTAACATATAAACAGCATCAAGTTACTTGCTGGAAATTTTTCGCTACCGTCATGGTTCTAATAACAAGCTGTGAATTAAAAAGGGAATGTTATGGACAATCCTGCGCCGTGGCGTAGTGGTCTAAGGCGTCGTTCTTTGGTTCCCAGCCACAGAAGGCACCCGGGATCGATCCTACTCTTAAGGGTGCGGACTTTAATTCCAGGTGCCTACTCAGCATCACGAGGAAATTGAGGAGCTACAATAGGTATCGAACCCTGGTCTAGAAAGCCAAATTTCCGGCTGGGGATGCCGGGATGCTGACCACATCTCCTCCCCGTATCGGTTGTATGATCGCCCACCTCTACCTTGCGTATGTGGGCGTGAGGCAGGCAGTTGGTTTGGCAGGCCTTGGCCCAGTAGGATCTGTGGCGCCATGGGTTTTAACGGACGAAAGTCAGTGCTCCCACAACCAGGGCAGACTAACTCTCAGTCCTTAGAGAGAGAGAGAGAGAGAGAGAGAGAGAGAGAGAGAGAGAGAGAGAGAGAGAGAGAGAGAGAGAGAGAGAGAGAGAGAGAGAGAGAGAGAGAGAGAGAGAGAGAGAGAGAGAGAGAGAGAGAGAGAGAGAGAGGAGAGAGAGAGAGAGAGAGAGAGAGAGAGAGAGAGAGAGAGGGATGAGGGAAGAAACCCGAAGTGCAACCATAGGTGGATGATGCAAGTACTGAATGGAAGTTATGACGAATATAGAAGTGTAATAAATCTACGGGCCAACGTATACGTTGGCGAAGAGTTTCTGCAACTCCTCACTCTTCTGTATAAACATATTGCTTTAAATAATCCCAGTGAAAGAACACAAGAGCTATTAGATCAGTTAATCTGGTTGGCCAGAAGACTGGTCCTTCTCTTCCTATCCATTGACCGGGATATGCCACATTTAGATGATTGCAGACGATCATCGAATGTCATTGTGCTGAAACCACATCCTCATTCGCTCTTGCAGTGGCAATTATTCTCTGATAATAAGGGGAGGTTATTATGGTTTAGTTCCAGGTAGCGTGTTCGTGTTACATACCCTCGAAGAAAAATAGTCCAGCAAAGTCGTTAGCCAAATATTCCACACTAGACATTCACTCACAGCTACCCTTGGAATGCTGCTTGCCTTGCCCAGTGAGAATTATAACACGAACACATGCTAGTAGTTAGAGCACAGGACACAATTCACAAATACCCAATCACTTTTATGCAGGAGTGAATACACATTTTGTGTAACTTTAGAGATCGTAAACTAGCGTCAGTATTACCTTGAGTATATATGTGTACTTTACAGTCTTTCATGATAAATTTAATCCCACTTTGGGTACTGAAAGCTTATTATACATAACCTATAATACCTGTATATGTTATTTATGATATGCGAGATATTAGTTTACACAATTTGTAAATAATAAACTGTTACAAAATCTATCTTGATTGTACAGTGTCCATCGTGGATATAACTGCGGCTTTAATTTGTCATAAGCTATTCCGTTTCAATTCAAAGTATTCCGACATTTTCTATGTGGCTGAAAGTTAGGCATATACTGAACTGTTTTACACTAAAGTACACTTTCAGTAAAGAGACGTATGTCTTAGTTCGGACTACGTTTTTGCTCTTAAACCGATATTCCTGTGAATTTTGAGCTTTTATCTGTCTATAAACGTCAAGAAATAAGTTGGCAAGGAAGAAAATGGACATAAAGCTCAACGGAAGTTCATGTTAAACGCGTTTTTCTCGCATTTCATATTTAATTTTTCTCACGTTTGTTTCATTCTGAAATGTTCCGCACGAAGTACCTTTAATACAGTTTTGTACATGTTCCAAGGCTCTTGAAAGCCCCTAACCCCCTTCAAAAGAAAACAATTTTTAAAAAACAGTCCGTACATGCGCATGTTGATGTTCATTGCATAGTTCACAAGGAAAAGCCAGTTAAATACGGCCACGCTCACTGAAGTGCTTTAAGCTTTGTATTTTCGTGAAGCGGGAGATCAAGGGCTCCAGTCCCGCCTCCGGCATGAACTAAGGTGTATTGATAAATGTGTTTAAGTGGAACGAAGGAAAATTGCCATACAAACAAAAAATAAGAGATGCAGAAAATATTGAAAAATGTAAAAAGAAATTTAAGTAAATAAATTGCGAAACTTTTTATCTAAGTTCAGAACCTCCCGATGATGGGACTTAAAGATTTTATACACCCCATTGCATACTACATTTTACATAGAGCGTTTTTAAAATTCTTTTCTCTTAAGGTGTTTGATTAAAAAGCTATCGCATGTTTAGGATATTTTTTGAGAAATAAAATATACCTTGAATTTTCTAAAAACGGTTCCTGAAATTCTCTTCATTCTTGTATAATGCGTAAATTACAAAAAGATAAACAAAATCCTGCCCTAAATATGAAGACCTCGTTAAAGCATACAGCTTTTGCAAGATGCAATTTTCATGGCGTTCAACTTTTCCGAGGTATTCTTTGTTATTAGTTTGAATTTTCAAATAATTTTTTCTTCACTCGACTGCACATCTCTTTTATTTCGTTCTTTTTCATGTTCATGCAAAAGGAACAGAATTTCAAAGCTATCACATTGTAAACGGCTTTGAAAAGCTTTTCATTGCTGCTTTATCTCATTTTTTTCGTCTTATCCCTCAACGAAATACGTAAATACGTTAACCGCTGGCGCTACAGACCTTAGAGGGCC
>CM060950.1:93485367-93532867 GCA_030765055.1 Mantis religiosa
GTATAGTAATGTAACTAAAGGCTTGTGCATTTTGCCATAGGTATACTGCACATGGACTTTATTATTATCGCTCGCACATGTAAACAACTGTAGGTAGGTATAGTTTGACAACCGCCTCACTGCGAAGGGAAACAAAGCGTCGTGTTACACTAATCGTTGTTTCAAATAAGCTTTCTCCGTATTTCTTAACGATCGCGCGACCTAATCACCTCTCATTGTCTACTGTCGTGGCATAGACTGTTATGCGGTAAAAATGACTTCGTTATTTAACATGATGATATATCTTAATATGTTCGAAGAGAATTGTCAAATTTATACTTTCATAACTGTATGAATTAAGAATATTACGCAAGAGTTAATTTATCTGGAATGCATGTTAATTTTTAAACGAAATATAGAGGAGGATCCGTTGCTTCAAACCCGCCTCTCAGAATGGCTGACGTAAAGTTGCATATACCGGTATTGGTTGCAAATTTGTTATATGATTTTTATTGCACTTGGTGTAAACGCACTGCCTACTGCGCCGAAAGCATTAGCCAATTAGGGTAAAGGAGGAAGCAGCAGCACGCGGAGACATACTTTTTGGGCGGGCCAACTTTATTTGAAAGAAATCTTACACCTTGACCTTGCGTCTCCATACACTTGCAAGGCAAACGCATCCCTAATTCGTGGAGTATTACGTTTTTTTCGACGGTTACATATTTGATGGCCGTGATGTACATCTGACGTCACTCATACTCTGTCCAGCTAACTTGTATCGCTTGCGAGCGCACATCCTCCTGCCTTTAATTATAACATTACACGGATTTGAGCCCACCTCGGTAGCGTAGATGGTAGCGTGTCTGCCTGTCATTCCAGAGATCCTGAGTTCGAATCTCGGTTTAGGGTGAGTTACCTGGATAAGGTTTTTTCCACGCCACCCTCCTGAGATGCGGAGAGACTCCCTACCATCCGACCTAGCGAAGTCCAAGGCACACTCCAGCGTCTCAAACCAAAGAAGGCGGCGGGGCCGGACGGGCTGACTCCCCTAATGCTCCGCCATCTTCCCTTCAATACGGTTCTCTTCCTGACTAGGATTTTCAATATGTGCCTCGCCCTTGGATACTTTCCACGAGAGTGGAGGGAAGCCCGGGTGATTTGCATATTGAAACCGGGAAGAATCCGACACACCCTTCCAGCTACCGATTCATTAGCCTCCTTTCCACCCTCTCGAAGGTTCTCGAGAGGCTGGTTCTCGCCCGCTTGTCCCCAATATTTGGAGACATTCAAGCCATTCCTGTCCATCAGTTTGGTTTTCGTCCTGGGCACTCGACAGTTCAGCAGTTGCTGCGTGTGGTGGAGACCGCCACCCTGGGTTTCCAGGAAGGCGCCTTCACGGCCACGGTTTCGCTGGATGTCCAGAAGGCCTTCTCTACGACATGGCATGCCGGACTCCTACACAAAATGATCCACCTGGGGCTCCCAACACAAATGATCAACATCCTACACAGCTTCTTGCGACACCGCTCATTCAAAGTCTCAGTCGCGGGGAAAACATCAACACTAAATCCAGTGAGAGGTGGAGTCCCCGAAGGCTCTGTGCTATCCCCCACACTTTTCAACGTCTTTATGGCAGAACCACGAGTCGAAATGGCATAATACGCTGACGACGTGTTTCTGTTCAGCAAGGACAAACACATCCTCAGAGCCTTCAACCCCATTCAAAGACACCTCCGCCTAACACAACAGTGGTGCTGGCGTTGGCGGATGTCCGTAAATCCGGACAAAAGCCACGCCATACTTTTTACAAAGCGCCACACCCCCGCTGACTGCCCCAATTTCAGCTACCGAGGTCGAAGGATAGAGTGGTCTAACTCTGTCCAGTACCTAGGAGTAAACTTGGACAGAGGCCTAACTTTTCGCCGACACATCAGGGACCTTTCGGCGAATGTACAGGGAGCAATCGCTTTCCTGTACCCAATGCTGGGGTCGACCTCGATGCCAGTTGGCATGAAGTTGTATCTCTTCCGAGCGATGATAAGCCCGGTGATGCTATATGCCTGCGAGATCAGGGGCATGGCAGCAGACAGCTGGATAGCTTTGCTTCAACGTGCACAGAATAGAGGACTACGGTCTATCTATTCTGTGGGACCTTATTTCCCTACCAGGTTGCTCCACGAAGCACCGGTCTTCCATACGTGGTGGATGAAATTAGGCGCCGGGCTTTAAAATTATACGCAAGTTTTCCATCACACAGACGCGCCCTTGTTAGATCATTGGGAGATTATGACCTCACTAGACGCCGATCTAGACTGCACCGGGTCCCCCGTATGACATGCGGGCACCCTAGATAACCCAGGAGCTAATCCTATCAGCAGCTAAAGCTGAGCTCCTCATAATTCTTCTAAGCTGTTTGGCATCTAAATTTTTCCCCAACTAAAAATTAAACAAACATAAAGATTTGCGTGCAAAGTACTGCATCCTCCCCTTCAACCCGAAGGTACTTCGGTAACCTATAAAAAACTCCCAACCAAAAGACCTACACCACCTTCATCCTACAAACTTCAATTCTAAATCCTACCTGCGGTAAAACCCTTAACGGGTGGGCACTCAATAAAAACCTTCTGGCTGTATACAGCCAGCCAGCACGAGCGAGCGAGCGAAGGTTTTTCCGGGGGTTCCCTTATCCGTAAAGACGAATGTCGGGTAGCTCTAAGCTCCATGGACCCTGGATACATTTGAGCACCGTTTCATCCATTTCATTCACCGTCCGATATGATTTAACGCTGGAGGACGTAAAATTACAACAAAAAAGAAGAAGAAGAAGAAGAAGAAGAAGAAGAAGAAGAAGAAGAAGAAGAAGAAGAAGAAGAAGAAGAAGAAGAAGAAGAAGAAGAAGAAGAAGAAGAAGAAGAAGAAGAAGAAGAGAAGAAGAAGAAGAAGAAGAAGAAGAAGAAGAAGAAGAAGAAGAAGAAGAAGAAGAAGAAGAAGAAGAAGAAGAAGAAGAAGAAGAAGAAGAAGAAGAAGAAGAAGAAGAAGAAGAAGAAGAAGAAGAAGAAGAAGAAGAAGAAGAAGAAGAAGAAGAAGAAGAAGAAGAAGAAGAAGAAGAAGAAGAAGAAGAAGAAGAAGAAGAAGAAGAAGAAGAAGAAGAAGAAGAAGAAGAAGAAGAAGAAGAAGAAGAAGAAGAAGAAGAAGAAGAAGAAGAAGAAGAAGAAGAAGAAGAAGAAGAAGAAGAAGAAGAAGAAGAAGAAGAAGAAGAAGAAGAAGAAGAAGAAGAAGAAGAAGAGAAGAAGAAGAAGAAGAAGAAGAAGAAGAAGAAGAAGAAGAAGAAGAAGAAGAAGAAGAAGAAGAAGAAGAAGAAGAAGAAGAAGAAGAAGAAGAAGAAGAAGAAGAAGAAGAAGAAGAATAAAGAAAAAAAAACACGGATTTGAAACATGGGCACTGAAGAACGAGGAAAGAAATTATTTGGAAAGCTTTGAGATGAATGCTAGAAGAACATTGAGAGTATTTCCTGGACGAACAGGATGAGGAAGTTATAAGAAGAGAGGACGAAAAGAGGTACATATGCCTTATTGCTCCACAGAGAAAAGCCAAATGAGTAGGACACATCATGAGAAGAGAGCTTTTGCTAAATGCCATTGAAGGAAAATGAAGGGGATGGTAAGACGGGGTTTATAGACTGGGATATTAGATGACATAAAGAAGAAAATCTATGGGGGTGAAAAATGTAGTAGAAAACAATGATTTGCAGATTAAAATTTCACGTTGCGATATTGAACTTTTGTAAGACAAAAATATTCCTCCCCGCTAAAGTGCAAAAGCTATGTGCTAGATTATCTCAGTAACTGGGAATCTCAAATAACTTGTAGAAATGAACTTCATGGGTTATATTACAACGTGAATCAATTGTTATGGTATTATATTTAGATTTTGTTCGATGCTATTATGGCTTTGTCATGAGTTTGTATTGTGTCATAGAATAACAAAAATATATAAATAAATGAAATGAAACTCCCACTGGTTTTATAGTATTTTTACATTGATTTTGAATGAAGTGTCATAGTTATTCTCTACTCCATGGTTTTCTTCAACAAAAAGTCAAAGGCATTTTCGCAAGCGTTTTCTTCATATTTTAATATCTGGTCTTGGTAAATTATTTTTAATCTTAATCATTTAAGAAAGAAATCATAATGCGTGTTGTAGTTTTACGTCTACCAGAAAGAATAGTATTGTTCAATATAGAAAATTATCAAACTGTATTAGATGTTTTCCGGCCTATACCTGGCCTATACTTATGTGCACAGGGCCGCGCCATAGCTCAGTGGTTAGACCGCTTGGCTCTCACCAAGGCGGCCCGGGTTCGATCCCAGGCGACCGCAAAGTGAGATTTGTGGTGGACAACATGGCGCTGGGGCGGGTTTTCTCCGGGACCTCCGGTTTCCCCCGCCATCCCATTCCACCGGTGCTCCATCTTCATCTCATGTATCATCAGTGTCACCGCCTGCGGTGCCGTATGTAGTAAAAGCGGGCGTTAAACACTACACATTTCAATTTCCTATGTGCACATATACCAGCACAAATTGCCTTTCTTTATAATATCAGTATAAATATCATATACACATCGGGTGCTATAAAAACATGAGCAAAACGTTTCACTATTACTAGGCAATATCCAATGAATAAAGAATATATTACATTACACTAAAGAAAATCTATAACGTGAATTCATCGGAAATACATATTTCTGATCCTCTGAAATCAAAACAAAAACATTTAAAGGAAAGCCCGCCTCGGTAGCGTGGTAGTAGCATGTTTGTCTCACGTTCAAGAGGTCCCGAGTTCAAATCTCGGTCAGGGTGAGTTACCTGGATAAGGTTTTCCGGGGTTTTCCCTTATCCTGATAGACGAATGTCGGGTAACTCTAAGCTCCATGGACCCCGGACTCATTTGAGCATCATTTCACCAATTTCATCCATCGTTCGATATGACTTAACGTTGGAGGACGTTAAAAAAAGAAAAAGAAGCAAAGGAAAGGTTTCCGTGTGTGCTGTGTGTTGCCTATTTGCTTGAGTGCGTGTGCGCGCGTGCGCGCGCGCGCGTGTGTGTGTGTGTAGATGGGTGGCTGGGTGTGGATGCGTAAGGCTATAACCCAAAACGAAATGTTTGATGAATACCAAACGTAATATTTAGGACATACAGAGTTTAGAGAAACTCCCCCTTTCCTAAACTACCCTTTTTGGGAAAGATTTTTCTACATTTTTTATTTTCTCTGAAATGACTAACGAGTTAAATAAAACTATCACAAGCTTGAAATATTTGCCTGTTAAACATGTAAATGTTCTGGATGACGTGAGACTGCCCTGAGAAGTTCTGTCCAAAGAAGGTATTTTGTACAATATAAGACATAAGAGATAAACAAAAACGTACTGTATACAAAAATATACACACTTAAACAGAATTTTCTCACAATGCTTTTCTCTGACATAGAACAGTTTTCACATATCAGTTATTGATTTGAAATATTTTACTAGGAAATTTTTTCGAGTAAATATGCATGCATAGTTTGTTTTCTTTTTAATGAGATATAGGCATTCTTACTCCCACTGGTACATATTGTACATGCAAATAAACATGTAGACTTCCTACAAAAGTTTAATGTTGTTGGCCATTAAGCTCAGATATCCAGATTTCCCACGTTGTTCTGTAACATATTTGGAGAAACTAGATTTCAATTTTTGTTTATGGACGCTCTTTAACTGTTGCATTTTCAACGTCCTGTTCTATACTGGGATTAAACACCGTTTAACATAGCTGAAGTCTTATTAATAGCTTCCACCTTGAAAGTTAAATTCAATTCACTTTGGTTTTAGTCCCTGGGAACAGGTATGACAGAAATGTCTTTTAATTCTTGGACTTTATTTACCAATGTTACTAGCTTGCAAAATTGTGGGTAAATTTATACATTTTATTTCTATTATTCTGGATTTAATTATCTTGGGCATTATAATGACTATTTTGTTGTTATGCTTTAGCTTGTGCCAATTGCCTTCTTTCTGTGTTACTATAGCAGGTATTAAATTTAAAAACTGCATACTTTATCGTTTTATCTCAATATTAAAATTTGCAAGTGTGATTTCCATTGCACGTTTGTGTGACTTCAAAAGGCATTTTTGCTTACTAGAATTAACTGAAATAAATTTTCCTCAAACTGTTATAAAATATAGCATTGTATAAAAGTAGCAAAGTGCTAAATTTGCAAACCAAATTAGTAATTTCTGATTCTGAAGCTTTATCACTCCCAGTGATTCCTCTTGCACAAACAAATGAGTGGGACCACCGCTGGGAAGTGTTTTTTTTAATAGGATTCTCTTTCACTGGGTGTATAATTCCTATTGAGGGTTCTGTTTTGGGGATAAAGGTCGACGACAGAATATGAAACTGCCAATAGACCCCCTAGAAGATTCACATCGAAGCCCTCTTCTTGCGTGGTCCACAGACACGTGATACAAAGAAGTGCTATGGGACTCCTAGATTGTAACGAAGATGGGCAACACTAAACGTTGGGCAGTGCAGTGGTGTGAGGCTGTCGGATCTTGACTTGGGAATTGTTGTCCCATAGCCTTAAACGAAAATTTGACAACTCACGCTTCATCAAACAGTCCACTTTAGAAGAGCAAACAGGTCCTCGAAAGGTATTTTAACTTATGAGGGTGGCAGATCCGGTAACTAATATTTGGTTCAGGTTACACGAACACACCCCGGATTAAGTTTTCAGTCTTCTCTCCTTCCCCTCCCACCCTCAGGGCAAGTGGGACGCCTAGCAGAAGCGGTCAGCTTCCCCAGGCTTACAACCATGTTTAGGAGCATTTAACCTTTTTCCATTTTTAATACCTCTTTTCTTAACGTTTCGGTAACACTAATGGTTAAGAAGACTTTTCGTGATATAAAAAACTGGCTTCTTTTTTCTTCTTCTACGCTTCTTATCCTTTCCACAACAAAGCTCATATTACAACATCATTTTTACCACGTGACTGAGCGTCTAGACTGTCAATTGTCTGTCACAACGTTTTTATGCATTTTTAAAACGGAGACCATCCCACCACGTTTCTGTTACCTAAAAAGAAAGAAAAAAAGAGGAAAATAGCCGTAATAATTTGGTGTATGCAGTATGTACTCCCCTGTCAGCTCACGATTACAGCCTAGTAGCAGAAGCTTATGTGACTCGGAACAGGTTGACTGGTGGGAGACAAATAAAAAACAAAATAATAAAATGCATACATCAATCACGAACGCAACATTGACAACTGCTGCAGACATTCCGAAACGAAACCCACCATCACAGTGGCAAACGTTTTCATTCTTTTATGCATTTCGATCAGGTTGTAACTTTATACTCTAATTTCATGTGACACCTTGGATAACCGGTCCAAGTTTCCCAAACTTTTATTACAAGGATAAATGTGGAACAGCTCCTACTTGGGAAGAAATTAAAGACGCCTTATAGCCATTAAAATATCATGCCCTTCCCCCAATCATCTTAAATTTAAGCAGACAATCTGGTATAAACATAACCGAAACAGATACGTAACTGTGGTAAATATTTTTGGTGGGAATTCTAAGCATTTTTCTCTTGAGAGCAAGATAGGAAAAAGAGCCACTTTATAGGCTTTTTAAGTTATCCTAACCGGTTTTCGACATAAAAGATCTGTGATCTATGGTCAGAGAATTTGTTCTGTGAATAAATATTTCTTTTTTAAGTTTGCAAATTTAATTAATACAATGCTGGCGCACTATCAAATAAAAAAACATACTTTCGCCGATGCTTACTTATATTTATGATCTTACGCGTGCTGGATATGAACTTTAAATATGTTTTCTAAATTATCAGCAGAATATTTAACTGATCCAGAGGAACTCAAATTTGATTGGGATTGAATTTACTACCTTATGAGTAAAGAAAGTTATTTAAAGATTTCAAGAAACAATACAATAATATTTTAAGTAATTTACTAAATTAACTTAGCGAAATGTTTCGAAGTACCGTTTCTGTTTCGCTTTGTATTGTTTGGTGTGTTGTTCTGCTGAAGATAATCTGAATACCTGCGCGGAAAACAAATGACAATCACAAATAAATTAACAAGGCTAAGGAGCTGACAAAGCAGAAGGCTAGGGAGATGATTATATTTTGGTATAAGTAGGCATAGATAGAGCCAACATGAAAAATTCAATGTCACGGCCGGAATGTGAACCATGGATCTCCTGGTTTCCGTCCAGTCGCTCTTACCCATTGAGCTACCATGGCCAAATTACCGTCCTGGCATTAAACTCTCCATTTGACTCGTATATTTCCCCGGTAAACCACTAGGGGTTCTCACTTCCGAGATACCCGTTTGTGGGGACTTACTATCGTAAGTACTTGAGTCCCATGATTCATCATTTAACTCTTATTATTTTAGTTAATTGACGGTAAGTTGGCAATGATAGCTCAATGGGTAAGAGCGACTGGACGGAAACCAGGAGATCCGTGGTTCAAATCCCGGCCGTGGCATTAAATTTTTCATGTTGAATCTATCAAAAGTCTTAGCCTATATACCTACATCTAGTGTGAAGAAATGATTAATTTCCATCAATTAACTAAAAGAAGTAGTCATGCTTGTTTGAAACGCTTCTTTTTGTAGCATCTTATTGTTCAAAAGTGGTATGACGTAGTAATTGTAAGATAGTCTTTTGACCACTCATCAAGCTACGTTTAATACATGACCATTTGCTGATGCGTAAATATAGCACGCGGAAAAGAAAACATTCCCTTTTGCATTCATTTCTTGTAATTGTTTAGCTTTAAAATGCTCCTCGTGTTTTCATCATTGTTGAGTTTATTTAAGACCTTTCTTATAAGTTATTTGAAAAAGGATAGTCAGATTAAAAATCTTTGCTTAGGTATTGCTATCTAAGTGATTTCACATTCAGATCTTTAATTGTTTACTACATGATTTGTTTTTCAAAATAAAAGGTTACATAATTTATTTTTGTATAATAATATTTAATACTGCACAGTACGTAACGTTTTACTGTAGAGAAATATATTCCTGGAGTGATTCTCAAAATGTTCATATATTTACCAGGTTGGGCGTCTCATAGATGAATCGATTTACACTTTTTAAATTATTTTCCTGAACATTTACGTACACGAGACCTAAAAAAAATCAATTTTCTCTCATAGTTTTATTTAAATAATTTATATAAAAACCAACTAGTTAATTGAAATTTGTAGAAGTCAACAATTTTACTAACAAGCCACCTTAAGCTTTTAAATAGTTACAGGTATACCAAACATTGTACAGAGCGACCCATATAAACCTGAACCATTTCAATAGGTCATAATTTTTGAACAAATAATAATAATAATAATAATAATAATAATAATAATAATAATAATAATAATAATAATAATAATAATAATAATAATAATAATAATAATAATAATAATAAAAATAATAATAATAATAATAATAATAATAAAAATAATAATAATAATAATAATAATAATAATAATAATAATAATAATAATAATAATAATAATAATAATAATAATAATAATAATAATAATAATAATAATAATAATAATAATAATAATAATAATAATAATAATAATAATAATAATAATAATAATAATAATAATAATAATAATAATAATAATAATAATAATAATAATAATAATAATAATAATAATAATAATAATAATAATAATAATAATAATAATAATAATAATAATAATAATAATAATAATAATAATAATAATAATAATAATAATAATAATAATAATAATAATAATAATAATAATAATAATAATAATAATAATAATAATAATAATAATAATAATAATAATAATAATAATAATAATAATAATAATAATAATAATAATAATAATAATAATAATAATAATAATAATAATAATAATAATAATAATAATAATAATAATAATAATAATAATAATAATAATAATAATAATAATAATAATAATAATAATAATAATAATAATAATAATAATAATAATAATAATAATAATAATAATAATAATAATAATAATAATAATAATAATAATAATAATAATAATAATAATAATAATAATAATAATAATAATAATAATAATAATAATAATAATAATAATAATAATAATAATAATAATAATAATAATAATAATAATAATAATAATAATAATAATAATAATAATAATAATAATAATAATAATAATAATAATAATAATAATAATAATAATAATAATAATAATAATAATAATAATAATAATAATAATAATAATAATAATAATAATAATAATAATAATAATAATAATAATAATAATAATAATAATAATAATAATAATAATAATAATAATAATAATAATAATAATAATAATAATAATAATAATAATAATAATAATAATAATAATAATAATAATAATAATAATAATAATAATAATAATAATAATAATAATAATAATAATAATAATAATAATAATAATAATAATAATAATAATAATAATAATAATAATAATTTATTTAACTAATTGGCATACAATGCCAGCAGGTCATTAAAATGAATCTACATTTAAGTACTCTTGTAGTGTATAAAAATGAAGTAACTTAATGCTACTTTTAAGTCTAGTTTTAAAAGAATTTGCATTTATATTTTGTCCTAGATTTAAAGGTAATTTATTGTACAATTTCACTCCGTGGTACAGATGAGAATCCAGAGATTTCTGCAGGCGAAATTTAGGAGGTATCATATTATTTCTACCCCTAGTATCATGAGCATGTTTATCAGAAGAAAGTGCCTCATCTGTCCTTTGAAGATGAATGAAGTCCAAACATACAAATACATACAGAGATACTACAGTTAAAATACCAAATTATTTAAAGGTAGGTTCACAGTGTTGATGAGAATTACAAATTTTTATTATTCTAAGAGCCTTCTTCTGAAGCAAAAATAGCTGGTTGGCTTCTCCACTGCTACCCCATAGTAAAATGCCATAGTTCAAGTGACAGTGAAATAAACTATAATAAACACTTAATAAAATATTAGTCGAAACACAAATTTTAAGTCTTCTTAAGAGAAATAAAACATTTGACTTCTTGCATATTTCTGTTATGTGAAATTTCCAACAAAACTTGTTATCCAACGATATTCCAAGTAGTTTAACCCTCTGCTCATGACTACTTATCTTTTAAACTAAATAAAATAATTTTTCTTGTATCTCTGTTAATATGCAGACCATTTGCTCCAAACCGGTCAGACAGTTGATCCAAAGTATTCGACCAACTGAAGGTACTTGCAGAAAGAGTATTAAGAATTGTGGTATCATCTGCATAAGAAGTAACTTTACCAGGAGTAGCAGCAGGCAAGTCATTAATATCTACGATAAATAGAAAAGGACTCAAAATAAATCCTTGAGGAACTCCCGTAGTTACATCTCGAACTGTTGACATTTAATTATTAATTACAACCACTTGCTTTCTGTTACTAAGATATGATCGAATTAGAAACAGCTCTTAAGTTCTTAAAGGTCTTGAACAGCTCCCTGCATATTAATGAATTCCTAAACTGAGGACAAAATTATTTTGCTCTTATTAATATTATCACTATTTCCTAGTTCTTTTTCATTTTAGTTTTGAACAATCACTTTCTCTTTTTATTATATTGTTTTTGGAAGTATCATATTTTTTTAAAAAAAATATGCATGATGTATTCATTTTTCGAATTACTATATTTTATGTATAATTTTATTATTTATTTTTCTTTCTATTTTCTTTGTCCAATTTTTATTTCTGATGGTGTGGAAGAGTTGGCCTGATATCCTTATCTCCAACAAAATAAAAATATAGATAAAAGATAAACAATTTATTGCTTTTATGTTTGTTAAGGAGTACTTATCCTATTTATTGCACAATACATCTGGAAATCAAAAGAAGTTATAAGTTTATTTCGTCATTCGATGTTTTCCTTAGATTTCAAACATACCAGCGATCAGCGTCATGATCGCCTTGATTGACAACAACGTAACCTTTAATGCAATCTACTGAGTCACATTAAGTTGATAATAAACTAATTACCGAGCGAGATGGGTCAGCTGTAACGTTTAAGGCTCACATTGGGAAGTTCTCGGGGTCAGAGCTTCATAAGTGGCGAGAATGCTTGCTCATAGCAAACAATACTCTTTGTGGACACCAGAGCATTTGATCGATAGATCGTTCATTGCACTCTTTAGGCAGTAGTGGGAGAGGTCTAGCTTATAGCTTTAGGGAACTTCTCGTGTCTCTGAGGCCTGTCTGGCTGCGGTTGTAAGCTTCTGTGGTTTCTTCACTTCATCCCTTCCTCCTAGCTGGTAATCGACAATAGATCTATGGATGTTGAAGTGCATGAGGTATCCTATTCTTTATAATACCTATACAGGTTGGTTACGGGTTACAAAGTTAAAGGTCAAAGCATTACATTCCCTATTACAGAAGGGAGCAAATTTGTGTGATGTGAGTGAGTGCGTGTGTGCTTGTGTGTGTGTGTGTGTGTGTGTGTGTGTGTGTGTGTGTGTGTGTGTGAAGGGTAGATGTAATATTTGAAGTCCATTTTCATACTTCTTTGGAACCGATGATCCTCCTAACCGACAAACGGTACGAAAAGGTACTAATTTCAGCTATTAAATGAATGAAAAGTATTAGCAAAATTTCGACACTGAAACATTAACACTTTGAGGTTATAAAACAAATATTCTTGGGAGGTGGGCTGACATGTAGTTGAGAGCATCGCGGAGAAGAAAATGGTTGATGTACTTGTTCTACGGAAAATGTGTGTAAGATAACACAAAAACCAGGATATTTCAATTCTGTTAATATTTAGCAACTGAGCAAACAGAAGGTATACTAAAGCCATATTTCTGACACATTTTCAGAGTAACATTTAACCTACAGTAATCAAGTATCTGAATAGAAACCCATAGAAAGAAAAGAGAGGTTGTGACCTTATGAATGACACATTATTAATGTTATATTAGTTATTAATACTATACAAACATTCTTGTAACTGTTTGTAACATAAGTTATTAATAATTAAATATTAAGGTAGAGTAATTACTCTAAACAATGTTAAGGAGAACTAATAATATCTTTTTTCAGTGTCATTCTAATATTCTTTAACTTTTATTTACGTAAATAATGATAGTTTTGCTTTTCATTAAAGGGGTGTTACAAATAGTAAAACTTTAATTAATTTCACTGTCAATAATTAATTAAGCAGGAATGACATTGTACCCTTTGCTCTTTGATATATACTTTCCCCCTTTTCTTGTTGTACAATAAAGTTTCAACATAATATGCCGCAGTGCCTATGTACCTTTATTGCATTTTCATTGTGGAATAAACTCTCCTATACAAAAGTTCCCAATTTTTGCCACTAACTCAATTTTGACAAAACTCATTCCTCCTTTTCTTCCTGTGGTTGTCATATTTATATAATTCAAAGAGAGAAAATTGCGTCCAGCATAACATAAACAAGCAACATTCGATGCCCAAATTATTGACAAGTAAGATTAATAATCCTGTAAAAATGACGAGTGTGGGGTAAATAATTGGAATAAATTGTTTCCATAATTAAATCAATACGCAATATAAGAAACATAAGTTACAATTCTGCCAGTTGGTAGAAAACCATTACCCAAGCAAGTTACGAATTGAGGTAAAACAATTAGTTAGAAGTCAGTGTAGCTAAAGCAATTAGGCGTTCCGACGAATGCAGTCAACTGGAAAACTATTTCCTCAAAGTACAGGTAGTAACAACTCAATACCTTGAGTAATGATAGAGTTGCTCATATACCAGTTCTGAAAATTAGAAAGGCGAAGAATTCTTGGAAAATTGGCAAGCAAGGTGCAAAAATTTTGTTTCAGATGCGATTTTTTTTTTATTTCGGAATTGATCCACAATACAATGGTTTTCCGTCACATAAAAGAAAAATTTTTAGTCTTCAGGCTTCCAGGCCTTCAGCATCCTTGTCAGTCAGTCCCCCCGTTTTTTCATGCTCCTTTTAGCGTCATCCATCCACTTCTCTCTAGGTCGCCCCATTCTCCTTGGCCCTTTTATCTCCCATTCCAATATACTTTTTGGTAAATATTCTTTCATTTAGCATTCTTATGACATGTCCATACCATCTTAATCTTCTCTCTTCAATTATTTCCAAAACATTCTTTTGGACTCTCATAATCTCTCTAATTTTTGGTTTCTTATTTTCTCAATTTTTGATTTCCTGCCTGCACCTCTCCGAAAGTCCATTTCATTTGACTCTAATTTATTGGTTTGCTGTCTACCAATTGGCCAAGTCTGATCCATACAACATGACACTCTGTACCAATGCATTATCGATGTACAATGCAAAAATGGTATTTTTGCTCCATAACACAGAGTTAAGTATTCCAATTACTTTTCTTCCATCTGTTATTCTCTTCTCTATTTCTGATGTAGTCCTAGCATCATTTTGTAGTATTGGTCCGAGATATTTGAATTTATTCGTATTCTTAATTTTACATTTTTCTGTTTTCATTAGATCATCTACATCTAAATTAACTTTCAGACATTCTGTTTTATTCATGTATAGCCGCAGGCCCCATTTATCATATTCTTCAATTAGTTTCATCAACAATCATCATATAAGAAACATCGTTTATATCGTGTGTAATAATAACCTGATCATCTGCTAACAACAAACCTGTAGTAGTCTTTTAGAGATGGGGATAACTATCTTAATCTATGACGCATAACGTAGGAGCATTGGTGAGATAGCCGAGAAATAAGCGGAACTTAAGGTAACTAAAGAGTGTATATTTCTAAAACTCGCGTCTTAGAGTGTTTTACTTTTTACAGAAGTGTGTTACTGTGATGACTGTTGCATCCTTAGTGCATAAACACCGTTCTCGGGTTATCACATACTTACCGGTAGACGCAATGGGATTTGCGTTTAGCGTTTCAGCGATTCACGGCAACATAGCTTTCATGGTTATTACGGGAAGTTACTTTAAGGTGTAAATTTATTGGTGCTTCAGAAGTCAGCAGATATCACACTTCAATAGTGACAGTTTCTAGTGCTTAGATTTAGATTCAGCTTAATTGTTCATTCCCAAACAGTCGTCTACTTATTTCAAATAGCTCATTTATCACCTCCCATTAAATTTATCAGCAAACTGATGTCTATTGTTACATACACACGCAGACCCTCAAAGAAAATTCCCACAATCTACCACTGAAGCTGCCGACGGCAGACTCAGACGGGGATATTGGAGAGGGCATCAAAAATGTCGCAAATTATAACTAACAACTTATAAGTTTTATGCCTGATTTCACCAACAGATGTTAAGACTTAACACGGGTTTAACCATAGTTATAACAAAAATTGAATTTCACCAAGTGTTTAACAAGTGTTAGCATAACACTCGTGTTAAATCTCTTGTTAAACTAACAAGTCAAATTTCTGATGTTAAGTCCTTAGCAATTGTAAATAGTCAAGATGGTGGGCGTAAACGCAGCTGTTGTTGCCGATTTGCTATATTTAAGACCGTCTAAATGACATTCGTAATAGAGTACGGCCTATGAGGAGAAATTATTTTGAGCAGCTATCAGAAGAAAATTTTCTGGAGGTATAGACTGTCCAAACAAGTTGCTATGAAGGTTACTGCGGAAGTACTAAGAGAGGTTAGAACATGCATTGCAAGGAATATGCCGATCTCACCTTTGCTACAAGTATTAATAACTTTGCGATTTTATAATTCACTGAATTATGTGGATAATACACTGTCCACCTCCCGTCTCGAAACGTTCAAGCAACTCGTCACTTGTACTTCTTCGCACCTCGTTTTCAATGTACGTAATACTGAAGATGTTTCGTGTTTCTATTAATGACACATGCATTTGAATTAAATTCGTTTCCAATTTTTTCCCACGTGACATCTTTCTCTTTTACATTCACCGCATACGTCCTATTTTCCATTATATCCTTATACTTCGTCACCTATTCAATTAACAATTCTTTCTCCATCGATGAGAAATTTGTTTCACGGCTTCTGTTTACTATTTTGTTTATCCGCCATTTTTAGCTGTGTGCAGACTGCAGTGCAGACGAAAATGAAAAGAAAAGCGCATCGCAGTACGTTCAGAAAATAATACGACTCACCCATAGCCTTCTATAGCTGTAACATTTACAAGTTTCTTGGCGATAACATGTGTTTGTTAACATTTTCAGAAAACAGGTTGGTGAAATGCAACAGATTTAACAGTTTTGTTAGCACTGTGACAATTGTTACGTTACATTTGTTAACGTCGATTTTAACATCTGTTGGTGAAATCGGACATTAGTGTATCTCTTGCAATTGGTTGAAGATAGGGAATATTGGTATTCACCAGTCTCGTCCCGTATTTGTTCGAATACTGGTCTGAAGGTCTTCTGTATTATACGAAAAGCGTGAGTCCTTTATGTTTATAAATAACTACAGGACTAAGGATAATAATAATAATAATAATAATAATAATAATAATAATAATAATAATAATAATAATAATAATAATAATAATAATAATAATAATAATAATAATAATAATAATAATAATAATAATAATAATAATAATAATAATAATAATAATAATAATAATAATAATAATAATAATAATAATAATAATAATAATAATAATAATAATAATAATAATAATAATAATAATAATAATAATAATAATAATAATAATAATAATAATAATAATAATAATAATAATAATAATAATAATAATAATAATAATAATAATAATAATAATAATAATAATAATAATAATAATAATAATAATAATAATAATAATAATAATAATAATAATAATAATAATAATAATAATAATAATAATAATAATAATAATAATAATAATAATAATAATAATAATAATAATAATAATAATAATAATAATAATAATAATAATAATAATAATAATAATAATAATAATAATAATAATAATAATAATAATAATAATAATAATAATAATAATAATAATAATAATAATAATAATAATAATAATAATAATAATAATAATAATAATAATAATAATAATAATAATAATAATAATAATAATAATAATAACCCATTGCGCGAGAGCCCATAGAGATCCAATGCCTACCAACCCGACAGCTGGCCTCACGCCCACATACGCAAGGTAGAGGTGGATGATCATCTAACCGATACGGGGAGGAGATGTGGTCAGCATCTCGGCACCTCCAGTAGGAAAGTTGGCTTTGTTGACCAGGGCCGCTTACCTGTCGTAAGCTCCTCAGTACCCTCACGATGCTGAGTGGGCGCCGGTCCTATACCCGGGACTTAAAATCCCCACCCTAGGAGTTTGATCGATCCCGGGTCGCTTTCCGTGGCAGGGAACCAAAGCATGACGCCTTAGCTCACTACGCCACGGCGCAGGACAAAGAAAAGTATACATATTCAAAAGGAAATTTATCGTTACTGTCTGAAAATAACCCGAATGTTTTGGTATTTCTATCAGCACTGAATATACGAACAGGTTGTACAACATTTTGTTTAAAAAAAAGTGAAGTATGATTTTACATAGCCAAGCAGAACTATTGATGAAGGCCCGGATTTTTAGGTATAATATTCCTTCATTTTAGGTTTCTCTATATTTCAAATAGGTTTTCTTAGGCTTTTCTTGATTAAAATAAGGTTTTTAAATGTGTTGTTTGTTTATCAGCACATGTACTTTTAATTTTCCTTTTCTGCTACTTATTTTTTCGTGAGCTTATTTCACAAAAGTATACACGTGTCAAAGATATTCATCAAAGAAAGCACAAATAGAGTTTACTTTTGGCTTTCTAGGTAAATTTTGGCATTGCACTAAGTAGTTACATACATACCAAAATTTTCTGGGGTAAATGATTTCCTATTGCCACGCAACTCATTCTTGTATGACGAAAACGTTATTTCAACAGAACATGATATCATTGGAGCGTAGACAATTCATGCCAGTGCAGCAGGTTCTACTGCAATACTGAGTTTATGATTTTGATGTCTTCACAACCAGAACTTCGTTAAATAATCTTCTGCAACTTCGAAGAACAAGCATCTCCCAATGGTATAGTTATTTGTTTCCTTCGAAACATTGTCAGTGATATTTAGATCACATTTCAGTGGCAAAGTTGTATTTTCCAGTGGGAGAATAGCTTTTTGTGTAAAGCCAAAATGCTTATTAATATAAAGGGAGGAAAGCTGTAAGAGTGTGGCACTCGAGGTTCTTTTGGCCTTGACAATGTAGGAAGCTCCTGTTTCATCTAATTCACTGACAATGTATTTAATGTATTTTAAAGGCTCAACATAGGCTCAAAATAGAATTCCGGAGGAACAGAGTTCCAAACTCGGTCAGACTTATTTACGTATATATTTTCCTTATTGAGATAAATATCATTTAAGGGTGAATGCTACTTGTTTTATTAATTTACACTGGAATGTAACCCTCCAAATTAACTTTGAAAATCGAAAAAAGCATTCTTCTTTTCTAAAAGGGAAAGCAGCTATTTAGGTTAAACTATTTAGTATCAAACACTCATTTAGGTAGATAGAGTCAACATGAAAAATTCAATGCCATGGCCGGGATTTGAACCACGGATCTCCTGGTTTCCGTCCAGTCACTCTTAACCTTTGAGCTACCATGGCCAACGTGCTGTCCTGACATTAAATTCTCCAATTTTTCTCACGTTGGCCATGGTAGCTCAAAGGTTAAGGGTGACTGGACGGAAAGCAGGAGATCCGTGATTCAAATCTCGGCCATGGCAGTGAATTTTTCTTGTTGACTCTATCAAAACCCTTAGCCTATATACGGCTAGTGTGGAGAAATGATTAATTTCCATCAATTAACTAAAATAATAAGAGTTAAATGATGAAACCTGGGACTCAAGTACTTACGATAGTAAGTCGCCACAAACGGTGTATCTCGGATGCAAGAGCCCCTTATGGTCTACCGGGGAAGTATGAGTCAAATGGAGAATTTAATGTCAGGACGACACGTTGGCCATGGTAGCACAAAGGTTAAGAGTGACTGGACGGAAACCAGGAGATCCGTGGTTCAAATCCCGGCCATGGCATTGAATTTTTCATGTTGACTTTATCAAAAACCTTAGCCTATATACGGCTAGTGTGGAGAAATGATTAATTTCCATCAATTAACTAAAACTCATTTAGGTGTTTTTGGGTGAAATAATGTTATAACTTAAAGGTCAGCGCCATACTAATGAATGTTAATGTAAATTTATGAAAGGCTTAAGAGATATCTGGCAGCAGAAGACATTTCCATCATCATAAATTATCAAAGTAAATGGTTATTATATTTACATTTTGCATGTGAAATCTATGGCTCTGAGTGGAAGAGTATATGAACATTCGACTCCTCCGAGAAATAAGTGCTTCCCGATGACCAGAAAATCCCTATTAGGCGGACCATGTGTCCAAACGAAGATCTGTGTTGCAGGGGCATCTGCTGATCGCTTCTATAAACGCCCTTAATAAAGAAAGTCGCTCTGCCAACAACTTAAAACTAAACCATTTTCAGCATATCAGAAGTTTAAACAGCAAATCTGATTCTCCAGAGCGCCTTTTATTTTAGATAGCATAGTTGAGATATACCTAATTACCTGAAGCATCATATGTACCATATGATGCATCATAATGCGTATCATTGTTAGCTCACTGGGTATCGCATCACAACAAAGTTAAGTTAAGGTTAACCACTGGCGCGATAGCCCTTTGAGGGCCAAGGCCTACTAACCCGACTGCCCACTTACGCACGGCAGAGGTGGACGATCATCCAACTTATACGGGGAGGAGATCTGATCAGCATCTCGGCATCCCCCAGCCGCAATGTTGGTTTCCGTGACCAGGGCCAATTACCTAGCGTAAGCTCCTCACTTTCCTCACGATGCTGAGTGGGCACCGGTCCTACACCCGGGACCTAAAGTCCCCACCTCATGGGTGGGATCGAACCCGGGTGGCTTTCCGTGGCCAGGGACCAAGGCATGCTGCCTTAGTCCGCTACGCCACGGCGCAGGACATCACAACAAATCTACTAGCTTGATAATTCAAGTTACTTGATAGTTCAAGTCGTGATAGATGTCACAGAAGCAATATCTTTAGCTGTGGTCATATACCTATACCAGTATAGGGCAACGAACCACTACTCGCATGGACTCTATTGAGCATACATACTTGTGAGATTTCTAAAATCTACAGATTCAGTTTGATTCATTTGTAAGTTTAATACAGCAATTTCCTAATGCATAATATTTGTATCAAATTTCATGCATATCTTTTAATTAGATACAGTTTTTCTAACATCTATTTTTTGTACCGCTAATTCTTTTAAGAAGCAGACTATCGACACATTTAGAACATATATACATTACAGCTGCTGTTAAAACAATTAGTTTAACTTGATCTTTGCATTGCAAGTATTTTAGAAGAGTGTAACAGTAATACAGTAGGTTTCCAGGAAAGTGTATATTAATACCCATGGGTCAACAAAGCACCGATATTTCGACGACTCTGGATAGGAAATTTGATATCGATGATTAAACTTGTTTCTGGGCATCCGTCCGAGCTAAACGTTGCTGTAATACGAGCTTTATTCGACAAAAATCCTGTACAGAGACTCTGTGCTGGAATCAAGGTTTGGGTTCCTTAAACTGAAAGTATGTGAGCATGAAAAGATGTCTTGCTTCCACACAAGGCAACTAACGGCAGTTTCCAAATATAGATTCTTTAGTTTTCTTCCCAATGTTGTATTTCTGTTTAACAAAGAGAGCAAAGTAAGATAAACGCTATTTTCTAATATATTAGGCATATTTTCGTATAATTAAGTATATAATTATGAAATAATATTTATTTAGCTCTTTGATGTTCATTTAACACAGTAATGGACAAGTTCGGCATCATCCAGATGACCTCCTACTGTTATTTGTTAACAAACACACATGGTTTTCAATTAGAAATATAATTTGTAACTAGTTGTTTATTCTGCATAAGAAGCGTTTGTATGAGGAGCTGCACCTGAATATTTGTAGTAAACTGTTACTGAGTGTTATCTAACCTAAAGATACTAAAGTACCTTAGACTAATGGAAATAAACCAATGAAGAATGGAACAGATAATATAATTCGCTCAATGGTTCTAGAACACTGACCTTCACGGACAGAACAGTCAATGAACCCAGGTCTATCCTTTCTCTTCTGTCTCCTTCCAACGCCTATACTCAGTGAACTTATCACTCTTGGTACTTGATGCAATATACCGCGTGAATCGTCTGTCACCCCACTCCCCTTTGTGAGTACAATTGACTGTCAAGTACTGTGACAGTCACACGCATATTAGGTGTTCATAAAGAATTGTTCATAAATTATGTTAAAGGGTTATGGATAATATTAATTCAAAATTTACTCCTTAACTCGGTGTCAGCAATAGATAGTACCTCTTACCATAATACACAAGTAGATAAGCCTCCTACATGTTCTTTAAAAAGATATATGGTTTCTTGGTTATAAAATCACAATATCCCGTTTAGCGAAAATTGTACCGGAACAAAATTGAAGATTTAATTCTAGCCAATAAGCCGAATTAGAACTTTTTGTTTGACCAAATATTGTCAGAATATAATCATGAAATCTTAAAGCTTCTTCTGCAACATTCGGATCTAAATCCTATAGAATTAATATGGGCAGATGACAAACAATAGGTTGTTTGCAGAAATGTAACCTTTAAAATGAAAGACGAAATGTACCAACAAAAATGTGAGCGAATTGGACAAATTGATTTGGAGAAAGTATGCCATCATGTGGATGAAATAAAACAGGAGTATTAGAAAAAAGATGCACTAATGGAAGAAAAAAATTGAAAGAATTATAATTGACGATAAAGGGATGGAGGGCAGTGACGAGGATGACAATGATAATGACTCAAAAGATGAAGATATGTCAGCGCAGAAGAACTAAAATATGAATAAAAGCAAAACTGTTTAATTCACTCTTAAGTTGTAAGTGCATTTAATTTGTTGGAGACTGTACGACTTCTCTGAATAGCGACACATGAAAAATAAAGGAAAAAAAAAAAAAACAATCCAGTCATACCTGAGATGGAAAAGTCACTGCAGTGAAATATCACTGCCATTGAAGTGCAGGGAAAACAGGTAAGAGACTCGCATCAAAGGCTTCAGTTAAATATTTCAGTGTTCAAAAACCATTGTGCGGCCTATAGTTAGAAGTAGTCAGACGGAGGGGGTTTCCAGTAACTGGAGCACAGCCAGTGCATAGGTCACACTGGGGTCTGGGCCTCCAGCGTGATCTTTGGGTTATAAGGGAGGAAGGAGACACCCAAACGGCAACCAGATACGTATGATTGCTCTAGTAACGATGTGGTCCCTAACAGAGATGAGTTATGTTTTCTTAAACAATGTTACGAAACCATAAACAAATACAACATTGTATCAAGTAGGTTCTTCGAACTCTTCAACGCTTTTGATACTGTCTCCCGCAGTATTCTCTTACATAAGTGTAAGTTATATGGCTTCCAATCTAAAAGTGTACAATTTTAGGCATTATTTGGCCAATCAGATTACTCACATTAAAAGTAATTATTTGAATTCAAAACTATAGATTTGGGGCTCCTCAGTGTTCAACTTCGGGTCCCGCATTCTTTATTATTTTTATTAAATGACCTCACTTCTTCAGTTTGTGACGAAAATTTGGTATATTATCTTTGTGCAGGTGATCTATCAATTATTTAAAATGATAATATGAAAATATGCTAAGACTCCAATTAGGAACATATAACCTCCATTGTGGCCGCACCATGACTGGGTGGTTAGACCACTCGACTCTTACCAAGGCGGCCCGGGTTCGATGCCATGCGACCGCAAAGTGAGATTTGTGATGGACAACACACGCCATCTCATTCCACCGGTGCTTCACCTTCATCTCATGTATCATTAGTGTCAACGCCTGTGGTGCCGCATGTAGTAAAACGGGGCGTCCAACAATACACATTTCATTTCATAACCTTCATTGTAGGAGGTTGATGTCATGCCGAGCATTTAAGCATTAACGGTGGAAACACTACTGGTACTGAGTGTAAATTTATTACTAGATCTAGAGCTTTGCAAACTTTTAGTCATTCACATAATTCAGATTTGGAATGTTCAACTTATGTTAATCATATTTTAAAAAGATTACTACATGACTATTTATGTAAGGATTTTAGAACATAAAGACTCTACCAATGTACTAATGAAGACCATTATGTATATTCACATGTTAATTATGATATTCCTTTAAAGAGTAATATTATTTTAGTAAACAGAAGTTTGTTTTGCAAAACAGACTCTTCAATTAATATACGTATTTCGTTCTAAACACTAGTTTAAGGCACCTTTCTTGCCTTTGTAACCGCAGTATCAGACAGCGATTAGGAGGTGGCGAATTAATTGAAATCACGAGAATTAAAAAAGAAGATAAATTAATGAAAATGCTTTGCTAAACTAATATAAAATATTGTTATATTAATATGAAATTAGAATGAAATTAGAGTAATGATTAAAATAGCGGTTTAATTAAGAATAAGATGGGAAGAATATAATTTAAGACAACTAACATGCTAGAATCCATGTAAGGGAGAGAAAATATTTCTGTAAAATCTGAACACAAGCCGGGGAGACAGGAAGAGGTGACCGTTAGCCTCTTTGTTTAAGGAAAGGTTCAATGTCTGAGAACTATAAGCAAAAATGTGTAGGAACAATAAGGTTTTCTAGATGCGGTCAAGCGTAAGACCTAAAAGGATTTACTTTGCTGAGGCGATAACGATGTATACCGTTACAAAGAGCCCAGGGTAGGCGTGACCCAACTCACGGTGGGATGTAACGTCAATGAGTTCGATGAGTTTTGCTAACCAATAAAGAAAAATCGAAATAAAATGAGAAACCAATAATAATGTAAGATTTGAGAGATGGGGAGAACGGTGAGTTATTTTGGTCATGTGATAAGGGTTAGAGTAGGGATCAGAATAAAGTACGAACGGAATCGCAGAGTAGACGAAACTTCACTTCAAAAGTCATACTACGAGGGGAAAGATGTGTTAGGGCGCGTGAAGAAGAAGTAGGGAAGATTTCTAAGTCCGAAATGTAAATCACTTCTACAGTCATACTACGAGGGGAAAGATGTGTTAGTGCGCGTGAAGAGGAAGTAGCAAAGATTTCTAAGTCCGAAATGTAAATCACTTCAACAGTCATACTACGAGGGGAAAGACGTGTTAGTGCGCGTGAAGAAGAGGTCGTAAAGATTTCTAAGTCCGAAATGTAGGGAAGTCAAGAATAACGCAACCAGCGTGAGAGAAGCAGCAGAAGAAGTTTATAATAGCAAAGTATTCGCCGTATAAAGAATTAAGAGAATTCTGTTAGGAAGTTTAGTAACAGGTGGTCACCGCTACAAATCAATCTGAATCAACGAACTTAGTGAGAATTAAATTAAATCATTTTTGCAACGAACCAGTGTATTATTGAGACAACTGAGCAGCCAACAAACAACAAATCCATTTCCTACAACCATTCACCTGAGAATAAGAGATCTCATAGCTCCAATTAGAACCCAAATCAAAAGTAAACACCAACCAATTGAAATCTGACATGCGGGTATGCCGCATAATGGCGCCGACACGTTGGGGCTACGAATTGTAGGAAATGGGTGAAATGTAACGACGAAGGACGACTACAAGGAGAAGTGAGAAGAACGACGACGAAGGACGACTACGAGGAGAAGTGAGAAGACCGACGACGACAACTACGATGAGGACAGCAGAGACTACGAAGAAGACGGCAAAAACAACTACATAGAATTTTCCCCCAACCAAGAGAGAAGTTCAAGTTCTTTCGACATCAACTGAGCCTACTAGACGACGAGCAGCACGACAAAAATTGGTAAACACATCACATAAACACCACAGCCGTACAACAGAACTGTGAGTTACACATACTCAATTTATATTTCTTGTAAATGTAATATTCATTGAGATCAATATCTATGTAATGTCTTAGTAATAAGTATTTTGGAAGGGAAATTAGAAAATTTAAAGGGGAAGTTCAATGCTTTTGAGAAATAAGAAGATCGTACAGAATAAATTTAAAATGGAAAATTCTGGGGAACAAATAGTTATGGAGACAGAGAAAGAGTTAGAAGTTGTTAATGAAGAGATAATGGAAAGCAATGTTATAGGATCAGTAGATGAGGGTGTAAATGGTGTAAGTAGCTTAAATGTAAATAGGAGAAGTGACAATCCTGGGGTTATGGAAAATCTACAAGAGATGTTCCAGAAACTCATGGCGCAAATGACTATTCAGAGTCAATCACTAGAAGCTAAATTAGTAGAACAGAACCAAACACTAGAAGCTATGGACAAATCACTCGAGGCTAAATTAGTAGAACAGAACCAATCACTAGAAGCTAAATTAGTAGAACAGAGTCAATCACTAGAGACTAAATTATTAGATCAGAGCAAAGCTATGGACAAATCACTAGAGACTAAATTACTAGATCAGAGCAAAGCTATGGACAAAAAGTTAAGTCAAATTACAAGCCAAGGGAAAGAAACAGAAGCTAGAATCACTGTCAAAATTCAAGGAATAACAGGGGAAATCCAGACCGTAAAAGAGGCCCTGCAGCGAGAAGTAGGTACTATAAGAAGTGACCTAGAAGCTACCAAATCTCTCGTTGCAGGAGTAGAAAATAGAATAGGGGAGGAAATTAATAAGGAGAGAATAAGATTAGATGAACTGACCACGACACAGGTAACTTTTGTACAAGAGATAAATGACCGGTTTGACACTGTAAACAATAGTATAGCAGCTGACATGGAGAAGTTAAAAGAAAAGGTAGCACGTGTAACAAATATTCAATCAGAGAATACACAAATGTTGAGGGAAACAGTAAGCGAGATATCTCAAATCAGAGATACTGTAACTGGCTTACAGCTGGGACAGCAAGGGCCGGTACCTGAGAGTTCCAATTGTTCTATACATACACACAATGGAGAGAGGCAGAACGAACAGGTTAGCGCCCCTTCTGTCTCTCCTCAAAGCAGCAATAATTGCGAACTAAATATGCAAAACGTAAATATGTATCCACCAGTGCACATGAATTTTCTAAGCGAATTGCCCCTCCCGAAATTTAATTGTCGCAATGACAACGCAGTACAATTTTTGGCCGACTTAGAAAAGTATTTTGTCATCAGAGGTGTACCCGAGCAATATAAGATGATAATAGTTCAAAGGGCGTTAGAATCTGCCGAACTTAATTGGCTACGAGTAACTGTGGGAGAAGGATGCAGCTACGAGTTGTTCAAAACAGCTTTCCTAGAAAAGTATTGGAACGCCAATGTCCAATACCAAGTAAGGAATCAGATAACAAATGGCCGATACCAAGGTAATAATGGAGAGTCTATTACTGATTATTTCCTGAGATATTCGCAAATGAGTAAATATCTACAACCTCCATTACAGGAAGCCGAACTGATTTCTCTTCTCACGCCCCATCTTCCTGAGAACATTAGAAATCACATGGTGGTAGCAAGACCTCAGACATTGAGAGAGGCAATTACATTATTAACAGCTTTACAAAGCGTTGGGACGCAAAATTCACAAAATAGACATGAGAATCGAATGCCAGTGAGAAATCCACACAGACCGTGGAATAATAATAATCATGACGGGGAAAGGGCACACAATCCCCGAAATTTTAATACAAACCACATGGCTACTCGTCAAAGATACGATGCCCACGTCCCGAGGGAATTCCCTAACAACAATAGAGGGAGACAGGGACCACCAAATTCAAATTCATATAATTTCCCTATGAGATATGTACATGTAACTAGGAATGGAAATAGGGGTCACCCCCCATTTCTTCGAAGAGGGAATGCAAGACCGACGTTCCGACTACCAGAAGCTAATAGACAGTATCAACCACGTGACGCTGGTAGAGAGAACAATACAGACAGACCTGATGTAAGACAGAGGAATCAACTTCTCTCAAGAGAGTGGGTGCGTTCTCCTCCACCCACACCGAGGGACGCGGCGCCCGAGGTAGATGAAAGGCCAGACACGACACAGCAGACGGGAAACGACTCCAGGGTGCGATAGAAGACGTCCCGCATCGGACCCGGATGAACACGCTAGTTCTTAATTTGAACAGGGACACAGCTCTGAGTAGGGTGGTACAGAATAAAACAGAAACAGAAATAGTAAACGGTACTCAAATAAACAATCACTTAACAGAATTGCAAGAAGTGAGAGATGCTCCACGTATTGCTGCAATAATAAACAAAGAAAAATGGCACATTACCATAGATTCAGGATCCTCAGTTTCAGCTATAAGTCAAGCATTCTTTTATCACTTAAAAAAACAATGGAATGAAATTGCAAACATTGCCCGTGAAAAGTGCATATTGTACTCTGGCGGTAGGTCGCGCCAAACAAAAGATTAATACACAAATGCTTTTGAAAGTCACCATTGGGGAGGATACAATAGAATTTGTATGTTTTGTTATTAATAGGCTATCTGTAGACATTATTATGGGTAATGACGTGTTGTATGCGCTTCAAGCTAAGTTGAATTATCAAATGGAAGCCTTGGAAATCAAAATTAAAGACGTCATAGTTAAAGTTCCGTTTAGCTCAAGGGAAGCAGAAAATGAGATAAGATTGACAGATGAAGAAAAAGAAATAGATGGAGAAACATTTTTTGTAGAATTTATACGAATAGGAGGGATGGAGCTAGTTAAGATGAATCCATTAGAAGCAGAAGAGATGGGAAACTATGATAAAGAAGTGTACGTAGCGGCAGAAGAAGGGCTTTTAGAGATGACGTCATACGGACTTGGGCAGACAGAAGCATGTGAACAGGAGATAATTACCCTACCAGATGATTTCCAGGTAGTCGAAAATAATGTAAACATGACCTATAGAATAAGAGAAACAGTAGCAAACTCGAACCTACTTAACGACCACCAAAAAGAGATTTTTTATAACATTTTATGTAAACATAGAAATGTATTTTCGGAACACACTGGGACCTATAGTGATTTTGAGTATGAATTTGAGATACATGATGTTCCCCCATTCAAATATAAGTGCAGACCTATTCCATTGGATTTACAGGAGGCAGTGAACCTTAAAATACAGGAAATGTTGGAAGATGGATTCGCATCTATAATACAACGTCGTACCATCCGTGCTCTAATCCAAGCGAGCGCGTAATGAAAGACCTAGGTGTTCATCTCCGAGTCCTTTGCTCATTGAAACAGACTACCTGGCCAGACCACATCAACTATATTGAGTTTATATTCAATAATTCAGTCAATTTAACCACAGGATATGCTCCTATCCAATTGCATAGGAATTTAACACCGGAACCAATAATAGAGGGTGTTCCGGAAAGTATACAAGTGACGACCGAGACAGATCGAGAACGGATCCAAAATGCTGTTAAAAGAATAATGGAAAAAGTAGAGAAAAGAAACGCAAAGAAAATGCGGTATAAGAAGAATTGGGAACCAAAGGTCGGCGACTTATTTCTAGTGAAATCGTTCGACAAGTCAGATTTGTTAGAAAAAAAAGACTAGAAAGCTATATATGCTATGGAAAGGCCCATACCGGATTGAGAAAATATTTGGTGACAGAGCGTATGCTCTATCACACCCAAGAAATGGTAAACCGATAGGCAGATATAACATCTCCCTAATAAGGCCATATCGTCAGAAAAACGTTGTAAACAGTACAGAGCAGACCCAAGAATCACCTGTGTAAATGTGATTGAAATTATATATACGAAGATGTAAAGAATACCGAGTAAAAGTTATATAATTAGTACGGGTAACGTTTTCGTTTGAAATTCAAACACTGCGTGGGAGTTGCAAGTTCCAAAATTCCTGTGCACAAACAAAATGATAATGTAATAAGAATAACCACAGCTAATGAACATGTTAGAAAGATCTTTAAAAATAATTTGTGAAATGTAAATATAGTATAAGTACTGATGTATTCATGTGCCAAAAGGCTATATTGTTATTGTAAAGGTCACAGACTTAGGCGTGACAAAGTGAAAGAAAGTTGAAAGTGAAAAGTGAAGTGGAAAGACAGGACAATGAACTGCCAATGTTTACTGTCAGGTAAACGAAACACCTGATTACAGGTAGACAACTGAGTGCAGGTAGAGGTAACCATATTTGGACATCGTTACGCAAAATATAATAATGTGAGGACGAATGTTCTTACGGTGAAGGACTGAAAGATAAAGAAACGTCCCAATAAGTTAATATAATATTAAAAAAAAATCATTGAATGTAAAATGTAATGTTGTAAACTGTAATATAGTAACATTAATGCAGTACTTAAGGAATGTAATAAGGTAAAATCAAGTTGATGTCAAGTGAGACAAGGATAATTCAGTGAAGTGTATATATAGTTGAGGTATCACGAATGTTATTTGTATATAGGGTAATAACCACATATACGACAGTGTACTTGTCTATGTACGTAAAGTATCATATCTATAATTCTATGTATATGATGTACCATATTGACCATTCTATGTGTATAAAGTAACACACTGATGAAGATGAGGGAAACGGTGACCACCGACAAATGTTTCGAGTAGGGAATGAGAAATTATAAGATATAAGGAGGAAATGTCATGACGGGGGTTTGACAAAATTTAAATAATGGGTATTTCATTTTTGTCAAACGGGCATTATGTAACCGCAGTATCAGACAGCGATTAGGAGGTGGCGAATTAATTGAAATCACGAGAATTAAAAAAGAAGATAAATTAATGAAAATGCTTTGCTAAACTAATATAAAATATTGTTATATTAATATGAAATTAGAATGAAATTAGAGTACTGATTAAAATAGCGGTTTAATTAAGAATAAGATGGGAAGAATATAATTTAAGACAACTAACATGCTAGAATCCATGTAAGGGAGAGAAAATATTTCTGTAAAATCTGAACACAAGCCGGGGAGACAGGAAGAGGTGACCGTTAGCCTCTTTGTTTAAGGAAAGGTTCAATGTCTGAGAACTATAAGCAAAAATGTGTAGGAACAATAAGGTTTTCTAGATGCGGTCAAGCGTAAGACCTAAAAGGATTTACTTTGCTGAGGCGATAACGATGTATACCGTTACAAAGAGCCCAGGGTAGGCGTGACCCAACTCACGGTGGGATGTAACGTCAATGAGTTCGATGAGTTTTGCTAACCAATAAAGAAAAATCGAAATAAAATGAGAAACCAATAATAATGTAAGATTTGAGAGATGGGGAGAACGGTGAGTTATTTTGGTCATGTGATAAGGGTTAGAGTAGGGATCAGAATAAAGTACGAACGGAATCGCAGAGTAGACGAAACTTCACTTCAAAAGTCATACTACGAGGGGAAAGATGTGTTAGGGCGCGTGAAGAAGAAGTAGGGAAGATTTCTAAGTCCGAAATGTAAATCACTTCTACAGTCATACTACGAGGGGAAAGATGTGTTAGTGCGCGTGAAGAGGAAGTAGCAAAGATTTCTAAGTCCGAAATGTAAATCACTTCAACAGTCATACTACGAGGGGAAAGACGTGTTAGTGCGCGTGAAGAAGAGGTCGTAAAGATTTCTAAGTCCGAAATGTAGGGAAGTCAAGAATAACGCAACCAGCGTGAGAGAAGCAGCAGAAGAAGTTTATAATAGCAAAGTATTCGCCGTATAAAGAATTAAGAGAATTCTGTTAGGAAGTTTAGTAACAGGTGGTCACCGCTACAAATCAATCTGAATCAACGAACTTAGTGAGAATTAAATTAAATCATTTTTGCAACGAACCAGTGTATTATTGAGACAACTGAGCAGCCAACAAACAACAAATCCATTTCCTACAACCATTCACCTGAGAATAAGAGATCTCATAGCTCCAATTAGAACCCAAATCAAAAGTAAACACCAACCGATTGAAATCTGACATGCGGGTATGCCGCACCTTCCTACTTCCTTTCTTCTCTCCTTACCTTCCTATATACTATCTTTGTTTAGACTTGATTTTTTTTCATTTCAAGTAGCTGCTTTTTGTATTATGTTAAAGAGATTTTAAAGAATTCTACAGTTTCTATAAATGTTTTTAACTAATTGATAAAAAAGTTATATATTAATAAAGTTAAGTATAGAAAATTTCTCTATAGTTATCTAGATTTTTTCGGTTACGTTGTTTAATTAACTAGTATAGGTATTAAGAGAAATCCCAAACAACTTCTAAGGTGACTATATACCACGCATTGGTGGGTAATTCATTATATAGTGCAATTGTTTTTAATGTAATTTTGTAGATTTTTATCTTATTGACATAATTATTTTCTAATAGTTTCTGGCAACAGGAACCTACTAACCAACTTTTCTACTTACCCACCTATCCACCCACCTACCTATCTACTTTCTATCTACCCACCTCCGTCCTACCATTCACCCACCTGCCTACTTTTCTACCTATCTGTTCAACATGACACGAATCTTGACACCAGCTACCCTTGCCTTAGCCATCCCTAATAACAATCGAAGAGCAGGCAAGACAACTCCCAGAAGGAAAGAGCCCGAACAATTCCGCCAAGCACCAGGGAGAAATTTTCCTTAGAGCTAATGTCACCGGCATGTCGCAGTATGCCAGCTATACATTTGTCTAGTACTACAATCTTGAAATGGATCATGGGAAATTATGGGCTCAAAACTTCTTGGCAGAAGGAAAACCACCTCAGTCATTCCTATAGGCTCGAGAAACCACGAAACATTCCATTTTTATACTGGCCAATCCAAATATTAACTTTTCAGACAAAAATGCCACTGTAGGCTACTAAACATGATATAATAATATACGCAGATTTGTACAGAAGTGAATAATCATATGAAGTATCTAAATTTATGTCTTCATTCTGTTTACCAAATTGTACGTTATATACTAAGAATTTGTTACACACACTTTAATCTTGATGTCGACCAGACCCTTTCTTCAGCTTTCTAATCGTGCACCACGTGCAGACTTAGACGTTATAGAAATGTACTCAATTCAGCTACTTACTGTTTGAAAATTGGAGAGTTCACTTCAGGGGCAATTTTCATTTTCATTTCATTGAATAATACATATTGAAGTGTTTCATATAATAACTACTGTAAAAGGGTTCATAGGAGTAATTAGCTCCTTATAAACATCTCTGGCAGGGGGAAACAAGTGTATCCGTCAAACGGGGAATCAATTAGGTTCTCTGTGATGTTTTAAACGTTATTGGTTGTGGACATACCCATTCGAATTTCCAATCCATTTTCGATAAATCATAAGCACATTCAGCACATACAGCTAATATAACCTAGACACTAACTCCACTACTGGCACAAAATTCTACTTTCCTATTGCAACCCAGCTGTATCTTATTTTGGTACCCAGTAGTACCAGTGGATCACAGTCCGTCACAGAAATACCTAAGCAATAAATACAGGACGTAAGGAAATGAACTGAACTGCCAATGAACTATTGGTAGGGCCATTTAACATACCACACCTCATCCCTCGTGCAATCTGTTGGAGTTTGGAAACAGACCTCTCAGTTAACCTTGGCAACTATTGTTCTGCATCCTTAGTAGTAGCCAACTGTCAGTGGATTCCTATGTCTGGTCATAAAATTATATTTTTCTTAATTTTAACTTAAAATCAATTGGAAGGTATGGTAGTCATAGGCTGTTGTAAAAGTAAGTTTATTTATTTAAAAATAATGGCATTTCGAAAATAATGTTTCGGATTAATATGTAGATCGTTTGGGGTGTGGGATGTGCATTTTGTTGCTGGTCTCTTAAATTATCAGACCGTTAAAAGATACAGGAAAGGGAATGTTCCATAAAAAGAACCGATAATGTGGATCCCACAGGCGCTATATGTGTGTGTTTAAGTTTCAGAAAATAATTACCTCAACCATGCACTCTTTTTCTAAAACTTTTTCACATTTGTTCTGTAAAAATTGTTTGAAAGAGAAGGTATCCACCAGCTTATGAACATTTACGTAGGGAACTATACTGCAAGGGTACTAATATATGCAATTGTAAAAAAATATCTCTACTTCAATATCTGTCTTAGGAGAAGGATTTTGATAATAAATGGGGATAAAACTCGATATTCCTGATACTCGTTATCGAAATATATCTAATACTTTGAAATAAACCCTTGATACTTCTTTGTTAGCTTCAATTTTTAAGATTTTTCTTAATGAAATTTGTCATGTTTAATTTAATGCTGAGTAGGCAATGAAAGGAGTAGAGTTTTGTGTTATTGCCTCGCACGCGTCCCCAATCCCCAGTTAGGGGACATGATATATAGATCCTAACTCAGTTTCCTAAGAGTGAATGAGTGCAACTGGACGTTTGTTTCCAGCGATATTAGTTTGTGTTTGCAAGCCAAACTAAGATAATTAATGTACCTTATAGGTATGCCATACTACTAATTTCCATAAATACTTTGGTTTATAAATGTACGACAGTAAGTTTGAATAAAGTATGTGTGCAATATGGAAATATTTAGAGGTAATAAAAACCGCGCAATATGTAAAATAGGCAGAAAAATATTTTCCCACTGTGGTCAGTCCCACAATTCAACAAATCATCCATATATTGAATGATGTTTACACAAAATCTTTTGAGAAAGAAACTTACGGTTTGCCGTTGCTGTCAAAACACGAAAATGAAATGAATTGTGTAATGTTTAACGCACGCTTTCACTACATGAGGCACCGCAGGTCGTGACACTGATGATACATGAAATGAAGGTGGAGCACCGGTGGAATGAGATGTCGAGGGAAACCGGAGATCCCGGAGAAAACCCGTTCCAATGCCGTGTTGTCCACCTTGAGGTCATCTCGCCCGCCTCGGTAGCGTGGTGGTAGTGCGTCTGCCTCATGTTCAAGAGGTCCCGAGTTCGAATCTCGGTCAGGTTACCTGGATAAGGCTTTTCCGAAGTTTTCCCATATCCTGAAAGACGAATGTCAGGTAACTCTAAGCTCCATAGACTCCGGGCTCATTTGAGCATCATTTCACCCATTGCATTCATCGTCCGATATGACAATGTTGGAGGATGTAAATTTACAAAAATAAGTAAGTTGAATTCATCTCACTTTGCGATCGCCTGGGATCGAACCCAGACCGCGAGAACCGAGGGGTCTAACCACTCACCCACAGCGCGGGCGTCAGAACATGAAGTGGCAACATTTGAACATAGTGAACGAAACCAAATTGGTTGCTGGCATTTATACACAGTAAACTGCCAATTAAAATATAATTCGGTGAACATCCTATAGGCTTTAATGGCTTTTATAAAGTGAGTATAGAATATCGAGTGTCGGTGTCTAAAATTCAGTTCGTTATCGAATATTAAGAAGTACTGTTATCGTTCCAACACTTATAATTACAAATAATAACTTTGGTATAAATGAATCAATATCTGAAGACTACAGTTTGGATAAAGAGCTGGCATATTGTATAGAAAGTTCCTTAACTTCTAGTGATGTCCTAGCTAGAAATTAAACATGTGGCTCTAGTACTTTGGAAATGCACTTTTATCACTTCAGCGCCCCCTTGAATTTAGAAAAGTTACAGAGAAGCGACAGGCGGCACGAGAAAGAAACTGCACGCTAATAGCGCACCGACCTACCTGAATCCAGACCACATGATCTACCGAGTAACCACAACATAACCACATGGCAGCATCTTCCTGTCACACAAGCGGCAACTGTTTCCAATAATAGCACGGCGGCCTCGCTATCGAAGCATGAATAAGTCCATGATGCGAACATTGGTTATTTATTTGGAATTTTGTCTCTTTTTTGTTTAAGTGATGAAAATGACCAAAAAAATGACATTCAAAAATGCTGTGATTTAATTAATTGAATTTCCTCCTTAGTTTAATCCATGTTTTATCATTTTCTTTGTTCACATTGACAACATCTCTTTTGGTGTGTGTTAATTTCTTTGGGTTTTATATATTAGACCACACGCACATTCACACTCTCATTCTCCCGGTTCTCATAGTTCTTATGAGAACTCCTAGTGGTTTACCGGGAGAAACACGACTCAGTTGGAGAATTTAATGCAATAATGTATATAATTTAATATAAGAACTATGAGAACTCCTAGTGGTTTACCGGCAGAAACACGAGTCAGTTGGAGAATTTAATGCAATAATGTATATAATTTAATATAAGAACTATGAGAACTCCTAGTGGTTTACCGGAAGAAACACGAGTCAGTTGGAGAATTTAATGTCATGTTGGCACGTTGGCCATAATAGCTCAAATGGTTAGAGCGGCTGGACTGAAACCAGAAGATCCGTGGTTCAAATCCCGGCTATGACATTGAATTTTTCAGTCTGGCTCTACCCTTTCATAGTGCGTCCTACACACTGCTAGTGTGGAAGAACAATTAGTTTCCAATATATTACTTCATCTCCTACGCATATTAAGTAGAAGTAATGTATTCCACCAAAAAACTTAATGACGAGATGTCGTCAGAAACACGAATAGTTGGCTTCTAAAACCCAGAAATCATTTTCAGAAAGCTTTCTGTGTGTGTTTATCTTCCAAGGAAAAGATATGAAGATTCAGAAAAATTCCCCCACCCTGAAATACATTTTATGTGTTAAATTTTTCGAAAATTTTGATTTTGTTCAAAAATGACTCTAATTATATTGATTAAAACGTCATGTTTAAGCAAATTTCATGGCAAGTGAAATGAACATCTTGAATTTTTTGGGAATATAGTCTCTGAAACCCTCTTCATTCTGTATAACTTTTGCATATGTGGCAAGAGAATAGGCAAAATCTGATTACACAAAAATGTACATCTCATTAAAACACACAACATACGTCAAATGTTTATTTTAACCCCGTCCAAGACAGTCCCTATTATTAGTTTGTGTTTTAAAATGCATTTTCTCAAATAGAAAGTCGCGACTCATTTTCCCCCGAAGGCCATGCAAAGAGAATGAAACTTCTAAGTCCTTACATGCTGATCTACTGTTAAGGCCTACTGTATTCTCCTAATCCTGATGTACCTAATGAAAATGAAATGACTAACATGAAGGAGGTAAGAGAATAAGAGTTTGTATGCACGTTGTACAAGAATGGGTATAGAAAGTCACGGGAAGTGTTTTTTAAACTATACTTCATTTGCCGCTATGCACTGTGAATTCTGCACCACTTCAGACACATAACACACACAACTGCAACTTCTACACTCTTTGGAGTAGAGATGTAAACTTTAAAGGAAGTTTTGCTCTACAAATTGATAACACACACAACTGCAACTTCTACACTCTTTGGAGTAGAGATGTAAACTTTAAAGGAAGTTTTGCTCTACAAATTGGGGCTACTGTTAAGTATGACAGTTTCCTGTGTTTTCAAGCAATGTGATTCCCGTCTTTGGAATAGATACGAACATGCTTTCTCCAATTTTTTCATTGAACAGCTATTTGTGCGAATGGTATTTTATGATATAAATGACCCTATGAAAGCTTAAGTATGGTTTAGTTCTAATAAAATGTTATTAAATGAAAACAAAACTACATATATTTTATTTACTAGCAAATTTAATAATAGGCTTGAGTATTTTAAAATCCTTGGTATTGTACTAGTAGACAGCACACTAGTAGATAGGTGAGAGAACATTCTATATGTAATCAAGGAGCCCTCCTCGGTAGCGTATATGGTGGCGTGTCTGCCTCGCGTTCAAGAGGTCCCAAGTTCGAATCTCGGTCAGGGTGAGTTATCTGGAGAAGGATTATTCCGGGATTTTCCATTATCCTGAAAGACGAATGTCGGGTAACTCTAAGCTCTATAGACCCTGAGATAATTTGAGCATCATTTTACCCATTCCATTCACGTCCGATATGACTTAACGTCGGAGGACGTATATTACAACAACAATTTGTAAACAAGGTGATATATATTTGTATTGCCAGTTTGTTTTTCCGTGTGGTACTTTTATTATTTAGAAATGTCCTTTGGTGAGGGCCTAGATTAATCGCATAATTTTATCTTATGCACTGTGAGTATTTAATTTGGCATTTAGTTTAATTAATAGACAAACATAAATACGCAATCTTCATATGAGTTGTTATTCTTGTTTCTGTGCTTTCAGCTGAAGGTGTACAATTTTATGATAATTGTGGGAACACCATGACCCAAGCAGCTTCTTCTCAAGGATTTGTTCATTTTAAGGTCCTTTAAGACGTACCCTCTTTAGTGAAGCTGTGAAGTGACATTTAGTAACGTAATCCGGTTCAGGACGTCAACAGCGGTTAGGAAAGCAGAATCAGTAACCCATGCCTTTCCAAACTGGCTTATGAATGTAGCATCTATCTCCGTATCACTCAAAAGTTTTTAATACTACACACGGCTTAACCAAACACCTGTTTTAGTGGTTATACCATATACCAAATTTTACGAGGATGTCTAAGTTAATTCAATACTCATCAGGATATTTAAATTAACTATAGGAAATTATACAGTATGTCACTTGTGTTTGGGTACAACTGAATTCATGGAATTTTCAATTTTAAAACGCTGATACCAAGTGCTTCTTTTTTTTTTTCTTTTGGGGGAAACCTCGTCGTTAGAAAGAGTGAGGAAGTGTTTGCCAATTGTAATCGGAACAGAAAACCTTCTGTCCTTAGGGATGCGTTGTTGCTTTATGCTGGACGGCAGATACACTTTATCATTGAAAACGATTCTTCTCAGTTTAATCTGTTTGAAATTGGTCTTTCTTAAAATATATTTACGCGCATTTCATTTTAAAGCTAAGAAAAATAAAATAGTAAGAGGAAATAATGTAGGCAGCTATGAAAATTGCACTGAATCATTATTTTATAGTTTAATAAGACTGCATTCTTTCATATAGAAAACTGTATTAATAATCACACTTTTCCAACATGCTGTAACAGAAAGTTTGCAGAGGTATAGTTCTTTGTTACATTGCTAAGACTTAGATGAGATCACATGAACTTTTGAAATAGCCGAAGAGATGTACGGAGTTTTTCTGTTACATAGTGATTTTAAATGAGTTTCACAAATTAATGCAGTTTCGAAACTATTATTATGTGTTTCAAATGGGAAGGTGTTTGTCCTTGAGAGCTACTAGGTGAGCAACCAATCGGAGTTCTGCGGTGTTGTCGTATTACATTCCCGCTAAGTGGTGTGTAAGGAGCACCAACCTAATCAATCTGTATGAAATACTCTTCACGTTTAGTCAAAAATTCAGATTTTGCCAAAACTGATCCATGAGGAAGGAGAGAGTAATATATTTAACATAACCGTAAAAACCCCACATTTCTATCTCAAATAGTTTTCCTAATACAAATAAATTAGATACCATTATATTATAACAATTTATTGCGATGTAAGCACTGTAGTGAATATCATTATTGGTTGGCATGTATACGTGTACTTATATTTGAAATTACTCAGAACTGAAACGCAAACATTTGACATGACGTGGTAAAAGAATTGTGTACTTTGAATAAGCGAAGGTGTTCGTTAAATTCAGTGAGAGTAAACGATGCAGTTTTTGCTGAACTCTAGAGAGTTCAAAGCAGCATTATTCAGTTACTCTTCCATGAAAAAGTGTATCAACTGGATCAATGAGACGCGATCCACCTTTCCCCCCTTACTACTCCTAGGACAATCCAATAATATTTTTAAACTGACTGACGTTGAACGACTTATTCACGAAGAAATTGACAAGGAACACAACAAGCCTGGGAAAACTGCGTGAGACATCAGATAAACTATACAAGAAGACGACTTTTGGAAACAAATAGCACGTAACGAGATTTTGGAACCTATCATCATAAATTTGGGGTATTCAGACGTTGAAGACAATGACAATGACGAATTATTTCTTAACTCAACTAACATTCCCCGTTATATGGAAGCACCGCTTGCATCTTCGTTGGATTAGAAAAAGAAGTAATTCACAAACTATAACTAATTTTAAAATACATATTTAAACCATGTGCGTGACATACGAATATCCATGTTGCAGTTGTGATTTCAACTACTACATTTTTATAAAACTTTGGAAAATTCAGTTTGCGTTCCCTTACGTCTAGCTCCACGGAACACTCGCAAGTGTGTATAAAGAGTGGGGATAACGATGTGGCAACGATGAAGGCTCTAACGCATCTGATTGGCTACAGGCGAGAACTCTTCCCATTTGAAACACATATTATTAGCACTCCTTGAAGGACATGGTGTTTTGTATTAGTTGGACTCCCGTTGTCGGCATGTTTAGCCGTGTCGTTATTTTTGTGTTTAAGAAATTGAGAATTGCTGCGGGGGAACTCAAATATATTGTAACACCTTAATCTGTGCCAGTGGATTCCGCTATAAATTATAAGCCCGTCTGGAAATGATATCATTTCTTGTCCTAAGCTTTAATACTTGTAATAGCACATTAAAACACAAATTATTAGAATAATCGCTTCTTAATTAGTTGTATGATTGTCCTCATACTCTAAGATTTCGGGTTGCTCTTTGTTATCTAAAAACAAATTTCTTTAGCAGAGGGGTATCTACAAGGAGCATGATAGTAGAGAACATAAAGGATACCTCCGTTATCAAAATCTTTGGTAAAGGAATTGGACAAAATTTACATCCATACATAAGAATATTGATTGATTTATTTTTTTCCGTTTTATTATTATTATTATTATTATTATTATTATTATTATTATTATTATTATTATTATTATTAGTATTATTATTATTATTATTATTATTATTATTATTATTATTATTATTATTATTATTATTATTATTATTATTATTATTATTATTATTATTATTATTATTATTATTATTATTATTATTATTATTATTATTATTATTATTATTATTATTATTATTATTATTATTATTATTATTATTATTATTATTATTATTATTATTATTATTATTATTATTATTATTATTATTATTATTATTATTATTATTATTATTATTATTATTATTATTATTATTATTATTATTATTATTATTATTATTATTATTATTATTATTATTATTATTATTATTATTATTATTATTATTATTATTATTATTATTATTATTATTATTATTATTATTATTATTATTATTATTATTATTATTATTATTATTATTATTATTATTATTATTATTATTATTATTATTATTATTATTATTATTATTATTATTATTATTATTGTTATTATTATTATTATTATTATTATTATTATTATTATTATTATTATTATTATTATTATTATTCCTACCTTAAAGTTGTGCAAAGCTTCTAAATAGTAATGAAATAATGTAATTAATGTGATTAAAATAATTACGCTTACGGCCATGCGAAGTTAAGGGAGTTTAGAATGCATTAAAACTTTAGTCACCTCTCCATCACTTTGTCTTAATTAGTTTCATTTCAAAAATATGTTAGTTAAAATGAATCTTTCTAGTTCTCTGTTCGTCTTTACTCCCCCTTACTTATTACTAAGTTTGTTCATACTGCTGTAATCGTGCAGAGTGGCTATCATGGATTAGTAATTTAAATAGTAATTACGATATTTCCTCACTTTTCCTTTACTACTCGACATTATTTCCAAACGTCTTTCTGTGATCTTTCCTTAGAATAAAACTAATTTCATATAAAATGAGATAGAACTTATAAAACACAGATGGAGGAAATATTTAAGATTATTACTGAGCTTGAATGTAACATGAAGGTTAACGATTTTTATGGAATCTGCCTAGTCCGTTAACGATTTAATTCTTAGAGTTGCATTACTTAATAATATATTATATTTGCGAGCAGTTAGTTTGCACAAGAAAATTAACACAGAGATTTTCAAAGTAATCAAAGGGTTTTAAGGGCAAAGGTATCTAAGAGTATAGACAAACGGATGGCTCTCCGGAAACCCGGAGAAGAGAACAGTGAGTAGGCCATAAGAAACTTTTTTTGGTTTTTACCGTGATCCCTAGGAATGCGGGATAAGGGAAAGAATCGGAGGTATGCAGATCTGGATGAATAACGTATGCAGGTATAGAAGGGGTCTCTAACAGTTCCAGCTCGAGCGCATCCGACGTTACTCGGCCTGTCCATAAGCCCCTAGCCCGTGGAGGTTTCCCCAGGTGGGGAAAAGAGCTCTGAATGGGCAGTCTCTGTCGACGATAAGAAAGAATCGTGAACGTCCGCAAAGCGCAATTCCATTGCTCTACTGCAACCTGCAGAGCACCGTCAACCGGTCCTGCAGCACTGAACCAGATGATAATGAAGGAGATAATTGCACAGAAAATGGGAGACGGAAAATCTGTGGTGCAAAAGGAACCACCTCCGAATTCGCCTACGGACTTGGACAAACCACGAAAAACCCATGGGTCACAGTGGTTGGTGGTCGGGAATCGAGCCCGACCCCACTAAAATCCAAGTCGCACACTTTACCGCGTTTGGTATCAAAGGGATTTCTCGGCGTCCTTGAAAACAAACTGTTTCTTTGCCCTGTTATTACCTACTGTTGTGTGGAGAATGGAGGAAGATTCTTCATTCGGTCATATCTACCTGTTCTGCTGCAGACTGTGGAATCATTGTGATTTTGTTGACTGCTACCGCATCAAAACCATATGCCATAATTGACTGCGATGGCCGAGATTTCTGTCGTTGGTCGGCAATCTGTCCGTCAGTAAGTGACATTATAATGCCCGACCGCATGGACCTCTTAGCTCATTAGGCAAGCTTATCTCCCGGATACGTGGGATAATGATCAACTGGATGCTTTATTCTCGCACATGAAGTATATGTTCACTTTCTGACGGGTCAGCCTCCAAGCATCCACTGAGATTTAATGAGGTTGTTGTTTTCAATATAGTTTTCAACAGAAAATCTAACTGCCAAGAAAATAAACCTTTACGGTCACTTAAAGAGCTTAATATTTTATTCAATACCATAATTACATCGTGTTCTAAGAAATTATGTGTATATAATAAAAGGTGTTGACATTTATTGGAGTTAGTATGAAGTAGAAAATAATTGTTATTATTCCATAGAACATGCATGCAAAATAAGACAAATGCCATGGACATTTCATTCCAAGCAATTTACACACAGAATTTGAAATATAATAACTCAGATAAAATTAATAAAACTATAATGTTAAAATCGCGAATGCGTTAAACATTGCTTATGTTGTTCTAATGCTAAGCTTGTTCAAATGTCTCCCATTAGTAGCAGTACACCGTTTGGAAAGTTGTGAAGTTAATGTTAATAAAGTTCGATCCCCTTTGTGGGACACTGTGTACTTTGAAAGTCGCAGTTTAGCTGTTAAGAAGCAGAAAAAGTATAACATTACTCTGCGCCCACGATACCAATGCCAAACCAATGTCAACGCAAGAAGGTTTCTTATTATTTTATATGTATTTGTGGTGTTATCGACTATGTTACCAGAGCCTCCTAAATAATTGTATAAAGAGAGAAAATTGCTAAGGTTACAAATCAATGAACCGATAATACAGTACTCTATTTTTCACTGGTGGCCGCCCCGGCGGCGGGAGGTAGCTGCGTACAGTACTTCTCACGTACCTGGCACCCTCCTTTCTCCGCCTCAGTACATGTTCGACCATTGCTAGTGAGGGTTCTTGTTGTGTTCTTTGTGGTTAAATTGTGATTAGTTCTGTTATAATGCCAAGAAGTGTATATACTTTAGTACACCGCATATACACGATTACATATATACACGATTCTTACGCGAGAACAGTCTAGAGAAGTGACACGACTATTTGTAGACCGATTTGCTGGTATTCCTGCACCTCAGGGAAAGAAGGTTCGTAAAATTTGTAAAGAAATTCAAAGAAATTGGTTCTATTCTTGATAACAAACACTAGAGAATTCATGTGCTTGAAAAGGAAAAACTCGATGAGATAGGACAAAAACTAGAGTCTAGCCCAAGAAAGTCTCAGATGAAACGGGTACTTCACAATTCTCTACTTAAAAAGCCACTAAACTTTTGTAATTAAAACCATATAAGATAACCGTACTTCAGGAATTGCAACCACGTGATACTGCGAGTAGAGTGCATTTCTGCAATTGGGTGGTGGGTAAAGTTAATGATTTTTTTTATATAATTTTACGTCCTCCAACGTTAAGTCATATCGGACGGTGAATGAAATGGTTGAAATGGTGCTCAAATGTGCCTAGGGTCCATGGAGCTTAGAGCTGCCCAACATTCGTCTGTGAGGATAAGGGAAAACCCCGGAAAAAACGTTATCCAGGTAACTTACCCTGACCGAGATTCGAACTCGTTACCTCTTGAACGTGAGGCAGACATGCTACCATCTACGCTACCGAGGCGGGCAAAGTTAATGATGGCTCTATGGGCCCAAAGTTATTTTTTACAGACGAACCTGTTTTTCGTTACGTGGTAATGTATCGTCATAAAACAACATAAGTGCAGCAAAACCCGATATTGTGTACGAAATGACATTGCATGGCCCAAAAATTTGTGTTTAGTGCGCTGTGACTGCGTACGGAATTATGGTACCTATATTCATTAAGGAAACAGTTAATGGACAGAGGTACAGGGGTGCAACAACCCAACCAGTCCTGGAATATTTGTGTGACGTTGAGTGCACACAGACATATTTTCAACAAGACACAGCGCATACAGCTGATCTATTGCTGCAATTAATTAGATGCACTTTTGCAGATAGGCCACCGGGATCCCCAGAGCCTTATGGTATGCGATTTTTATCATTCATCCATTCGTTCGTTCGTTCGTTCATTCGTTCGTTCATTCATTCATTTCCCGTAATTCCTTAAGTGGAACATAGGGCCTTCTGTACCGCGCAACCTTGAAGCCCGTAGGCAACGGGTTGAGAATCAGAGGTATCTTGATCAGAGAGATTCCGATGAAGGATCAGCCCAACACCGGGAGTGAAAGTACGACAGATGTGGGAATAGGAAAGATGATGGAGCAATCGGTGAAATGCTGGTGGGGTAAACCAGAGGACTCGGAGAAAACCCGTCCCAGCACCATGTTGTCCACCACACATCTCACTTTGCGGTCGCATGGGATCGTACCCGGCCCGCCTTGGTGAGTGCCAAGTGGGCTAACCACTCAGCCATGGCGTGGCCTGATATTTATTTATGCGGGAATTTAAAGATAAAGTTTATCGGAATACCGGCATACGTTGGAAGAACTGAAAGTCAATATCAGAAAAGAAATTACTGCAATTTCAGAAGATGAATTAGTACGTGTCAGCAGAAAATTTTTTCGAAGTTGTGATACACCCGTGGCAGCCGAAGGACATCATCTCCAACACCTACTATGACAATGTTAAGTGATTATTGTAATTATAATTTATATGATAAACTGTGGCGTTATTCCTCCACTCGCAGCAGATATAATGCCCGTAGACTGTTTGGAAGATCCAGGTCGAGATTTGATTAAATAAGAGTCATGAAATCTGTTCTCAGGTGTAGATTTTTGGTGACAGAAATAAAATTTTATAGGACTCCGATTTCGTAATATATTGTTTAATTGTACAATCTGGATTACAATTCACTCGAACTTTCTTTCTCAATCAGTCACTATAGATTACCTCCAACACATCGATAAATCCTTATTTTTAAGTTATTATAATTTCTATTAATTACTTAAAATTCCTCTTCTATACGTCCACTCATTACTATTACAAATACCGAATAACTCTTTTTGACAATTATTGTTTTTCAGTTACAAAATTTATATATTCACCGCGACATTTTTTATCGTCATGAAACCAGATTGAAGAACATATATCCATCTCAAGATTATTGATTTTCAGTAACTATCGTTACTCCTCTATTAATTTTGTGATTGGCCGATTTACTGCTACGTCATCACAATACGTAATACAATTATTACTACGGCCAATCACAAAATTACACCTATAATTTTTTATATTGTCATTGCATGGCCTACTAATAGTCATATCAGAAAACAATATTCATATAAAAAGTTCTAACTAAAACATATCGTTACAAAACCTAAATGCTAGAATTCAAATATTCAACGCGGCAGCAACGTGCACACTGCGGCGGAAGAGTGTGTTTTGCTGCAGCACTAAACGCACGCCAGCTGGTCGGCCACCAGTGGAAAATAAGGCACTCTATTTGAATAACAGTTGAGAAAATAGTCACAGATTATAGGCACGCTCTATTTTTTTAACTGACGTACTGGTATAGGAGTACGAAATCTACCTATTCACCAGCTTCAGCTCTGTTTTATGGTGTATGTTAACGGTATTTGCGTTATATAAAAACTGTGCACTTCTTAGTTATAAAATAATTACGGGGCAAAAGAGAAAGTACAAAGCTTTAAGATTTCAACTACTGCAATATTTGAACAATCCGATGGAAGATTCTCCTACATACAAAGTTTACTTATAGGCTCTGCAGGGTTTTCAGTTCTTGGAAGAGTATTGGTTAAGTCGGGAATCTTTCTTCCTCTGTGAAGAATAGTGAAGGCAACTAGTAAGCTTTGTGTTTTACTATAAACCTTCTATAGATTTTTGTAATTTAGTTTATGAACGTCGCACAAATCTGCATCAACATGAGGCAATCCTTACTATACCGTTATTTATAATGCGTGTGTTTTTATATATAATAAAGGAAGATACGGAGTTTGACCGATTATCCTTAAGGGATTATAGAGTGGTGCTGTGATTGAGTTATTCGAGATAGGATTAGGATTAGAATCTCACTACGGAGGGAATTAGGTACGTAGGGCCTATGCCCCCAGGTGGGGCACCCCCGGGAGGAAGGATGAGGTGAGAGGAGAGAGAGGGCGGCCAACCCTAGGAGCTATGAAAGTGCAGAGGGCTGGGTCTCTACAATTTACTTAGAGACTTCCCCCGACAGGCTAGGACAACGGACACGCTCTCCTACTGCGGGACAACGAGCCCAGTAGCCGAGCCCCAAAGGTCCCTGGCTGGCGGTCCCGAAATGGTCCCAGCAGAGGCGCGGAGACCTACCGGAGGAGGAAGTCGTTAACCTCAGAGCATATAATCCTACCATGCACCGCCGAGACAGCTGCCAGAACTTTTTACCCTAAAAGAGACCACCAAATGAGAGATGATGTGGCCACGCCGTGGCTCAGCGGTTAGACCGCTTGGCTGTAACCAAGGCGGCCCGGGTTCGATCCCAGGTGACCACAAAGTGAGATTTGTGGTGGACAACACGGCGCTGGGGCGGGTTTTCTCCGGGACCTCTGGTTTCCCCCGCCATCTCATTCCACCGGTACTCCATCTTCATCTCATGTATCATCAGTGTCACCGCCCGTAGGGGAGGGGATCCGTCCCGTTCAGCTGCCGTGGTGCGGGCGCTGCGGACCCTTAGCACTCGTGGTACCTCTGACGTTACTAGAGGAACCTCGGGCCAAACATCTGAGCCCCTCCTTCGGGAGTTGTTCGGATTGGGATGGTCTCGAGGGGGCAGTGGTTCCCGATACCCGTGGGAATCGGGTACGTCTAAGGACGGGGTTGAGGGAAGCCATTAATTCTCCCGGGTACTAGCCTGCAAAGCTAGTGGAAGGTGTGCTAGATCGCCAGGCGACCCCCCCGAGGTCATATCGGTAGTCTTCACCTTTGGTGTTGGCGCGCGTAAGTGGCGTATCCACTTCCATCCCGTCTTGTGTCCTTGGACCAGATGGGGGGGGGGGCTTGTTTGTTACCCAGGTCTTGTCCTATGGAAAGCCCCACGGAGGATGCCGGGTGCCCTTTGGGACAGCTCGGATAACTCCCTGGTTGAAAGAGGCCCGGGTCTTGTTCCTAGGGGTTCAAAACTAATGGAAGTAGAACCTCTGGACTCAAACTGTCACCGCCTGCGGTGCCGTATGTAGTAAAAGCAGGCATTAAACACTACACACGCAGAGATGATGTTAAATGATAATGGAGTTGAAATGGAGGGACAGGAAATTCGAAGGATGCAATTGACTTGCCCAGCATTCACCTCGCGACCCAGGAAAATCGCCGAAAAACCCATGGGTCAGGTAGGTCGGACACGGGAATCGAACCCGAGTCTCCCGAATGCGGGCCACAGATGAAACCGCCTGGGCCATGGTCACTGATCGCATGATTTTGTGCATTAAGCCGAAGTAAATTTGGGCCAGTACCCCACTAACACACCACAATAGTATATAAACCCATTTGCTATACTGCCAGGAACTGTAAATTTGTGGCTCAGTGGGAAAATATATAGTCCTCAAACCAATGACATTAGATTTTAAGTGAAATCCCTGCAGTGTGTTTTTCTTCTCCTTTTTATTTCATTATTTATCTTCTTTCTTGAAATTGTTTAACAACTGTGAAAGTCATTCTTTAACACCG
>CM060950.1:93537867-93608011 GCA_030765055.1 Mantis religiosa
TAGTAGTAGTAGTAGTAGTAGTAGTAGTAGTAGTAGTAGTAGTAGTAGTAGTAGTAGTAGTAGTAGTAGTAGTAGTAGTAGTAGTAGTAGTAGTAGTAGTAGTAGTAGTAGTAGTAGTAGTAGTAGTAGTAGTAGTAGTAGTAGTAGTAGTAGTAGTAGTAGTAGTAGTAGTAGTAGTAGTAGTAGTAGTAGTAGTAGTAGTAGTAGTAGTAGTAGTAGTAGTAGTAGTAGTAGTAGTAGTAGTAGTAGTAGTAGTAGTAGTAGTAGTAGTAGTAGTAGTAGTAGTAGTAGTAGTAGTAGTAGTAGTAGTAGTAGTAGTAGTAGTAGTAGTAGTAGTAGTAGTAGTAGTAGTAGTAGTAGTAGTAGTAGTAGTAGTAGTAGTAGTAGTAGTAGTAGTAGTAGTAGTAGTAGTAGTAGTAGTAGTAGTAGTAGTAGTAGTAGTAGTAGTAGTAGTAGTAGTAGTAGTAGTAGTAGTAGTAGTAGTAGTAGTAGTAGTAGTAGTAGTAGTAGTAGTAGTAGTAGTAGTAGTAGTAGTAGTAGTAGTAGTAGTAGTAGTAGTAGTAGTAGTAGTAGTAGTAGTAGTAGTAGTAGTAGTAGTAGTAGTAGTAGTAGTAGTAGTAGTAGTAGTAGTAGTAGTAGTAGTAGTAGTAGTAGTAGTAGTAGTAGTAGTAGTAGTAGTAGTAGTAGTAGTAGTAGTAGTAGTAGTAGTAGTAGTAGTAGTAGTAGTAGTAGTAGTAGTAGTAGTAGTAGTAGTAGTAGTAGTAGTAGTAGTAGTAGTAGTAGTAGTAGTAGTAGTAGTAGTAGTAGTAGTAGTAGTAGTAGTAGTAGTAGTAGTAGTAGTAGTAGTAGTAGTAGTAGTAGTAGTAGTAGTAGTAGTAGTAGTAGTAGTAGTAGTAGTAGTAGTAGTAGTAGTAGTAGTAGTAGTAGTAGTAGTAGTAGTAGTAGTAGTAGTAGTAGTAGTAGTAGTAGTAGTAGTAGTAGTAGTAGTAGTAGTAGTAGTAGTAGTAGTAGTAGTAGTAGTAGTAGTAGTAGTAGTAGTAGTAGTAGTAGTAGTAGTAGTAGTAGTAGTAGTAGTAGTAGTAGTAGTAGTAGTAGTAGTAGTAGTAGTAGTAGTAGTAGTAGTAGTAGTAGTAGTAGTAGTAGTAGTAGTAGTAGTAGTAGTAGTAGTAGTAGTAGTAGTAGTAGTAGTAGTAGTAGTAGTAGTAGTAGTAGTAGTAGTAGTAGTAGTAGTAGTAGTAGTAGTAGTAGTAGTAGTAGTAGTAGTAGTAGTAGTAGTAGTAGTAGTAGTAGTAGTAGTAGTAGTAGTAGTAGTAGTAGTAGTAGTAGTAGTAGTAGTAGTAGTAGTAGTAGTAGTAGTAGTAGTAGTAGTAGTAGTAGTAGTAGTAGTAGTAGTAGTAGTAGTAGTAGTAGTAGTAGTAGTAGTAGTAGTAGTAGTAGTAGTAGTAGTAGTAGTAGTAGTAGTAGTAGTAGTAGTAGTAGTAGTAGTAGTAGTAGTAGTAGTAGTAGTATTGAGTGACTCAATTCCCGCCCTCACTTTACTTTCATTGTAACTTAGCGGCATAATTGAATACCCATGAAGTAGCTTCTCCTTTCCTGACTTCACTCGCCGGGGAGTCGAACACAAGATCCCCCATAGTCTTCTGCAGTAGCAGCATGCACTTGCACGTCACAAATACACTCGCAGAATAGCCCTTGATGTCACATCAGAAACGTACTCACTAACTCAATAACTCGCGAACATGCTTAATTATATTATAGCCCTTGGATCTATCTGCAGAACATTCTGTAACACTCTATAGAGGAGCAAGTGAAAGATTCTAATTATGTGTCGATCCTGGTGTTTAAGTTGCACAGTAGCGCTATTGCGTCTACTTAACTCTGCATCTACGCTGGTTCCGGCCCAACCGGATTGGGCAGGAGCCATTGCTTCATGACAAAAACGACAACGACGATGATGATGATGATGATGATGATGATGATGATGATTCTTTTTGGTCATAAAACTACGTCAATATAGTTGCATAACCCCAAAAAGCAAAGAAAAACAGATATTTTTTTTTTTTTAAAAAAAAGCACTGAATTACTTCATGTTTGCAGTTCTGCTTCGTCTCTGGACTCGCCCTTTTTTTTTGGTCACTGGAATAAGTAGATAAAAAAACGTATATTAATTCAATTACCAAGAAAGGCAACTGCGAAATGATATAGTGAGGTGCATCAATTGAGTTAGTGCAAATTACAACTCAGATTATGCTCAAGATTACGGAATAGTTTATCCTCTTTTCAGTTGTTTTACATATTTTAATTTATATATAAGATGTTAACATTTAAATATTTTAGTTAAACCAATTCGCAGGCTTGTAGGCTATGGTCCACTGGATCTCTTCTTCCGAAGAGCTTCGTCCGCGTCTGCGATAGGCATCTTTGGTAGCAGTGTTGTCGAAGCGTTTTCACGGAAGTTAGGACGATGAATGTAGCTGTATTAATTTATTGAGAAAGTATGGCATGGTGCTGGTACACTGCGGCTCGGCTTAATGAACAAGATTACACGATGTATAAGTACCTACTTTTTATATGTCTTGTGTTGCAGTCTTATGTAGTTGAACGAGTGTTTCGGAGACAAGGGTGAGGACTTAACATCCATCACTTTGCATGGACGACTTGTCGAACTAAATAATAGTAACTATATATAGACATCGTATGTCTAGTCTATTATACTCCATGGAGGAGAAAAGCTATATAATTTAAGTTTCAAGAGTTCAATAACACTGATTATCCTTAATTATTATCCTCATAAGAATATTTCACAACAGAGACAATTCTCTATTGTCAGTGGAGATTCTCAATAATTGAGAGACAGTACATGATCCGGTTGCCATTTGGTCTAGAATGTGATGCTGTCAATTTTTCTTTTTTGATTTTACGTCATAGCAGATGGTGAATGAAATGGGTGAAATGATGCTCAAATGTACCCAGGATCCATGGATCTTAGAGCTACCCGACATTCGTCTTTAAGGATAAGGGAAAACCCCGGAAAAACTTACCCAGGTAGCTCACTCTGACCGAGATTTGAACTCAGGACCTCTTGAACGTGAGGCACACACGCTACCATCTACGCTACCGAGGTGGTCTATGCTGTACGTTTTTACAAACTGACAGCTATTAGAGGGGATAAAGATCTCTGCAAGGGGTAGAAGAGTCCATGACGTTCTCAAGAATGGAATGATACCTGTCGTAACTCTTCACCCTGTCAAGTTCCCTAGTCCACATCATAAATATGATCTACCAAAAGCTCAGAGTGGTCCTGTAATTTTCAGTTGAGTGGTATTAATCAAACTGGTTTTACTCCAGGACGTAAACTAACAGCACCATTAGATTAAGGGTGAACTATTTTGAAATACTTTGCAACAAAGCTAAATAATATTATCTCTACAGTGTCATAAAACCATTTTACTTCCCTTGTTCTTTGGTTCTGCTGTAAAATAAAGCTCTTACATTTAAAGGGGTACACTACTGAAAATACTAATGCTTATCCCCTTCAATCACTTAAAATAAAAAATTTATGAACATAATTCTTGCATAAAATTTATTTATTTTATTGCACCTAACTTTCCAAGAAAATTATTATCAAAAAATGAAAATCATATTTCACTTGAAACGTTCCGTATCGTGAACATTTGAGACGCATATACTTTTAACTAGTGTACATTAATATCCTAACACAGATCTTAAGATTCAATAATTAAATTTTTTGTAATATTTCTAATGTTCATGAAAAGACAAATACATTATTAATCCTTTAATTTTATAAAAATAATATATAAATAGTGAAAATTTTAAATTTAAAACTATATTTGATGTTAAGAAAAGACTCTTTATATCCCATCAGCACACTTCATAGAGCATGCATTGAAAGAATGAAATTGTACAAGAGCTGCATCATGGAAGCTAAGTGTAAATATAAAGAGGAAATATGCGGCAATATTTGTCACTATATTACTTTCGTTGGAGGATGTTAATTTTTAAAAAAGTGGTACAACAAACGGTGTTACACTTTACTCACTATTTGAACACATATGTGCACATGTATTTAAATGTCATATTTGGGCATTCAGAAAGCCCGAAAAGCGGAACAGTTATTTGATCCTTATTGTGCAATGTTTGAAAAATTTTAGGTGAAAATTGGAAAATCATAGCTACGTTGTAAGTTTAATATCAAATACGCTTAGAGCGCCAGATATGTGTGTATTCATTAAACTCTTGTTAGAAAGTTCATGTTTTGGTTGATAATTCCTAACAACTTCAGTCTCCTGTAAACTAAGAGGCACTTCTTCCACAGGCATATCAAGGGAATCCTTAAGATGAATTTCACTTGTTAATTCTTAATTTTTATAGCTATGATGTGTGGTATATGAAAATAATTTATTGATCCCTCAAACTTCACTTGCTACTTTAATTAATTGTACACTCGATATACCTCTCAGTAAGCTTATTCTTTATAATCATGATGTGGTGTATTTAGTTGGGCAAAATTTGAATTAGGTATAAAAATTTCATGGAAATTTAAGGTTTAGTGTCCCTAAAATAAAAAAGGAACAAGAAACGGCATTTCTAGAAACAGGTGTAATTTCGTGGAGAAGCGTAACAGAAAGCGAAATTGGAATAAATAACAACACTAGTATTTAACCACGAACCTAAATCCATAACACAAACCTGGAGTCCAAAAGATGCTCAAATTCTCACCTATACTGCATCCGTCTTAAAGAGGTACACTTTTTGTATTACTCTGCGCCCAGGTGCAGAAGCATGGCAGACGACAGTGTCACTTTTGCCCATGTGTTACGCCATATTACATTCAAACAAGTTGTATGCACAAGAGTAGCATTCACTACAGTCACGCAGTGGAGCTATTGCTCGCGGAATTACTCAAAGGAAAAAATGTGCTTCTTAGGACAGCAGGAGTATAGACTCCAAACCTTTAAAAAACTTAATTCAATGATTTTCACGGAATCTTCCACACACCCAATAATTTTTTATATGGAAACCTATTCTTTAGCTCTTATTATTTCAAATACTTCACTATCGACTTTGATTGAAAATATTACTATCACTATTGTTATTGTTGTTTTTGTTGTTTTTGTTCTTGTTGCTACTGTTATTATTATTATTATTATTATTATTATTATTATTATTATTATTATTATTATTATTATTATTATTATTATTATTATTATTATTATTATTATTATTATTATTATTATTATTATTATTATTATTATTATTATTATTATTATTATTATTATTATTATTATTATTATTATTATTATTATTATTATTATTATTATTATTATTATTATTATTATTATTATTATTATTATTATTATTATTATTATTATTATTATTATTATTATTATTATTATTATTATTATTATTATTATTATTATTATTATTATTATTATTATTATTATTATTATTATTATTATTATTATTACTATTATTATTATTATTATTACTATTATTATTATTATTATTATTATTACTATTACTATTATTATTACTATTACTATTATAATTATTACTATTACTATTATAATTATTATTATTAATATTATAATTATAATTATTATTATTATTATTATTATTATTATTATTATTATTATTATTATTATTATTATTATTATTATTATTATTATTATTATTATTATTATTATTATTATTATTATTATTATTATTATTATTATTATTATTATTATTATTATTATTATTATTATTATTATTATTATTATTATTATTATTATTATTCAATAATTCTATACGATCTGCTGCTTTTTATTAATTAAAATACGCAGTAGTTGTAGAAGAGAGATCAGCAATATCTGAAGAGTTATTATGATATAAATTGCGCTATAGCTATATCTGAAAACTAAAAATGTCATTATAATTCAGTAAATATCTTATTACCTATAGAATTTCTTTTTAGAGTGAGTACCGAGCGTCGGTGTTTTAGGGTAAGTAGTTAAACTGGTATTAATAATTTGTAGTTTGCTCATTCATGATTTCTGCAGATACCTTTAAATTATTAAACATTCTGAAGGTTAAAGCGTGCTCAAATCTGATTAAAATCCAAGGTATAGCTCAGTTAATTAAGCTTTACTTATTAGTCCAAATAAGTGGGATGTAAAGGACTACGAGTTCCAAAAGGTTTTGCACAGTAAAGTCAGGCCTCCATGAAGTAAAAGTCAGCTGAGTAAGACTTATTCGAGAGGTAATTTGTAATAGTTTATATTAAGTTTGATTTCAGGAATAACTATCACTTATACTGTTTTAATACGTACATAAATACTATATATTTAAATTGCAATGTTTATCTTATTTTTCTGCTGTTTCTCTTAATAAGGTAGAACTACGATGTTGGTACACACAGGAATCATACTAGTAATTTAGAGTACTCTAAGGATCACTCAGACCTACAGATACCTTCTGTTAACAATGAAATTATGGATGCTAGTAATGTGAAATTCCTGGGTCTAGTTATTGACTTCAGTATGGTATGGAAATTAGACATTGAATACACCCAAATTGAGCTCAGTATGTTTTGCAATCAGATTATTAAACCATGTAACTGAAAAGAGCATTCTAAAAACGGCGTATTACGCTTACTTTCATTCAATAACGACTTATGGAATAATGTTCTCGGGTAATCCGTAGATGCCAAAAAGGCATTTATTATACAAAACATGGTAATAAGAATAATGTCAGGGGCAAGAAGATCGGCTCATTGCAAACAGCTTTTCGAAACGTTTGACATTTCAGCATTAGCTTCGGAGTATACACTAGCTGTATTGTCATTTGTAGTAGATAACCCAGAAAAATTCACTAAAATGTTGATGTTCACAGTAAAGGGACTGGATGCAGAAAAGACTTACAGTGACCAATTAATGATTTACAATCATTCCAAAAGGTGCTGTACGACAATTGTATAGTATTGTCTAATTCACTTCCAACTGTAATAACAGATTTGCATACGAGTAAAACTAGCTTAGAGAGCTCCAAAGAGGCACCTTAACACTCAAATTTTCTATACAGAAAACAATTTAATTCAGGGAAAAAATACTTTTAATACCTAAAGTACTGTTGTAAATACTACTGTCACAAGTAAAACGTATTGACCTTCCGGCAGGCGTGCTTATTTCTATTACAGGAGCAGGCGCCCGTTGTAAATTTTACATGAATAATTGTATGTAATGAGGAGCATATTCTGGGGTATATGGTTAACATATCAAACGAAACAGTTTAAATGTATCATTGTTAAACTACTAAACCAACAGTACCTTGACCAACATGTAAATATTTGTCCTATTATTTTGAGAAGCATTAATTTTTATCATTCACAGACAGCTTGCATTTTATGTGCGTTTAGCAAGAAAAGTTTTTTCATCTGTCGCATTTAATTGAAGTGGATGAATTTCTTCGACGTCCACATATGAGGCATTTACCTCGTTTCTTTGCTGAAGGTTTAGGAGTCTCGTCTGCAGACACTGATAATTCAGTACGAAGCTGCCTAAGGAATACTGTGAGATCGGCTGGTAAGGTTTTAAGTTGTGCTCTAAATACAATCTGTTCTTTCATAAGAACTCTCTTTGGACACGAAAAACCCAGACGCGTCTTGTAATTTTTACAGCATTCAACACCTCATTACCTAGAATACACTAAGTCAACTGAGAATGATAAGGAAAGAAACAGCAGCAGTTTGAGCATCAACAATGGAATACATCACGCTGGCAACGCAATAACTCATAGATAAACAATAAATACTGCAGGTGTTATACTTTTTACAACGGTGCGCCTACCGGAAAGTTAAATATTTGGCAATATGTTTGTAGTAAATATATAGAAGTAGACACAGTGATATATTCTTAGTCTGACATATATGAAATCACATCAGAGTAAATCATTTTGTAAATATGTATATAAATGTATGTAACAAGAAAGTTAATTTTGACATGATCTATATCCCTAAGTTAGACTGCTTTGGTCTAATCTCAATATAGGATCTGCAGATCGAGTTAGACTGCTTTGGTCTAATCTCAATATAGGATCTGCAGATCGAAATACCCATGTCGTCATCATTATCATCATCATCGTCGTCGTCGTCTTAAGGGTTTATAAAAGTCGGATCAAAGCTTGTTTTCGCCTAAATTTTTTTTCTTCTAATTCCAGCATTTGCACACCACCATAATCTAAAATCCCAAGGCCTTTCTTCCTTATTTTTTGATTCCCTTCTCACATATCATCACCCTTTCCGGTTTTGCAGATGGCTATTCTGTAATAACTGACAGGTTAAAACGTAATAATTGCAATTTTCTTTTCAAGAACACATCACCTCTAAAATGTCTGGTGAATATCTTGTAGCGGTCGCTGAATTAGTCTGAGATGTTGAACTAGGCACCACTTCTTATGCTTACGTTTAAAGAAATGCCAGAAGCTGCTATTGTACTTCTTTAATAACAGCGAAAACGACAAGGGTTTCAAAGCATCACTCATTATTTCGCTTAGAAACTGAAGACGCCAATCTTAATTATAACTCTTTGAGAACTATGGGAGTTGGATTTGACCACCCCAAGTCACGGAAGATAGAAATCAAAAGTGGGAACATGCCACCCTAACCTTCAAAGGTCCTGAAGTCCATTAAGGCTAGCAGGTACAGTGAATCAAACTAATAACGGGTTGCTGATTTCTACAGCGGTAAGTTACGGAAACCTGCGGAAGGAGATTATTCTTTCTCATAATGAACTGAAGCTCTAGGATAATTGTCTACCTTTCTGCGTGTGCTTCAGGATGAGCACCACCCTAAGCTATGAATAGAAGACAACAGTGCCAAAAATAAATGCCATTTTGGTACACGCCATATTTGAAACTGAGTGTTTCTCCTTTTGCAAACACAGATATTGCATCATTAAACAATCTGGCCTTTTACTTTAAAGTCAGGAACCTCTAAATTATTCGTCTTCAACCTTTGATCCATCAAGGTGGTTAATTTCCTCCTGGTCCGAATTTTATTTGAGGAGTAAATTAGCTATATTAAGTTGTTTACCCGTAATTTACACATAAAATACGTAATTAAAAAAGCTGTTTTCCACCCGACGTAACAAATTAGCATTTACTTATTTTGATAATTTAAACATCAATTCTTACTTCCTTTTACGTTTATTAATGCTCTGATAAACAAAAATTCATTAAGCCGTGCTTCCCTGCTGTTTGAATATTGGTCATTTAGCCCATAGAACTCGGAATATAATTTAATCAAGTCAAATGAGTTATTAATAATGTATAAATCATAAAGTCTTTGTGACTTGAAATATTAGGTGCTTCCGCGCTTTTCTGTGATTTTTCTCTCTGCGGTCTGTAGCCTCCTGTAGTTCCTTCACTCCATCACCTCCTCCTAGAGGGTGTAACTGTAATGGATCTACGTGGATCCTACCTAAGCGTCAGATGTAGTTTATCAAAGACAGGTGTTTTGTAATATCTTTGTTATTACTTTTATACAATACATTACAGCCTAATGAAATGAATGAAGAATTCAGGAGGCTCTCATTGATGCAGCAGTTGCTATTGAAGTCCGGGATGCTGGCTCGAAGTTCACTGCCTTTATTTTTTCTATATTTTTATTATTATTTTTGTTTTGTTCTAATAAACCTATCTACTAGCTACTCTGGTCTCAAGTCAGATATTAATAAAGTCACGTGTTACTTCTTTTCTGGATTTATTTCATTTAAATAAATGATAGAAACTGTTGGCTAGTTACATATTATACCGTTCAGACCACTTTGCAGTTTCCTGAATTACTTGTTCTTTCCCGTTAAGTCCGCGCCACATTGTCAGGTTCCTATTTAAACGTATGTCTGGGTTCACACGCTTTGCTCCCAGACCAACGTAAAACGATCCATTTGAAGATCAGAATTGGAAGAAGATTTTTCGGATACCCTTACATTTTCTGTTCCGCCAGACGCTAATTTTCTCGCTGTAATGTATACGTGTTTTCCAATTGGTTAATATGTGTGACATTCCATGAAAATAAAGTCATTCAGTTATTTTTCTCTAGCAAAACTTGACTGGTTTGGGAGTTTCAGGTTATTTCCGTCTCTTTCTAATATTATCTATCTCCTCGCTCCAGTCACTATTACCCTTATACCTGTGCTTTTCGTTCACTTATTTAGCCTACTCCCTTTGATGTATTTTTCTTATCTCCCCTATGTGGTTTGGTTTCTTTACTGTCCAGCTTCACTACAAACGTTTTCCATCTAAAATTCAGTTCTGTAAGTACAATAATATTCTTTTACTATATTACTTATTTATATACATATTTGCTATACCTATCTGGCTTTTCATTCTATATTTTCTTAATTGGTCTCTACTTTATTCCACTATTTTGAGACAGTTGTTATAAATTAGCCATATCAGGGACTGATTATTAATATTTATGGAGAATTTGTATGCTATAATTAATGTTAATTTATTGTGATTGTGGAAATTTTATGTTGTTTATAAAATTAAAATGAGAAAGCGAAAGAAGAGTCTTTTAGGAAACCATATTAATGGAAGGTCATGTCGTTATGGAGATGGCTAAAGAGACTTCCAAAGTAGGACCAGAAAAAAGGTTGGACATATTTCATTCCAAAAGTAGTGTTGTTATACATAATATACGATTTAATTGTTTGTTAGCGGAATATTAAGCATTTTAAAATAAAAGATTGCCAAGAGTACTTTAAACGTTGTGAGACTTTTAGTCAACCACTAGATGCAACCCCCAATCTAAGACCATGATGCTAACAAAATTAGCAAACCATCAAACCGAAACCGCAACTTGAATAATTATAAACAATTGTTCGCCGACTATAGTTTGGCAGAAGGGGAAAAATAACACTACCCAACATGAAATCTACCTCTGCGAAGATAATACGTGTTTTAATCCAATTTTACAGAAGATTATGAAAATGGTGATTAAAATGACACACCACGTCACAATTTTTGATATTTTGTATATACATAATGGAAAACGAGTTCACCTACCAGCCGGTAACACGCGTGCCCTCCCTTTTCCTACATGATTACTTACACATACTTGTAAAGATGAAAAAATGCTCTACAACTTAACCAGGACTCTACTTCAACAGATCCTGACTTTCAACCAGAAAATTCTGAAAGTGAAGGACATTTTGTAAAACAAGTAGACTTGAATAATTTGGCACACAACATAAATTTTATCAAAAGAAGAATCTGAACTTCTAGGTTCCAGGCTGCAATAATGTACGCAAAAATTACAGAATTTCGAAATAGACATCAGAAATTTGGAAATTATTTTTCCATGACAGATAATACCTATATGTTTCGGTTTAGACATCAACGGTTTAATGAGTGAGCTAGGAATTGAGCATAATCCAAATAACTGGCAATAATTTATAGATTCATCAAAGTTCGGCTTAGAGGCTGTGGTTTATCTCGGAGAGGATTCAGCACTGCGACAAGTCTTGGTGTATTGTCTGTTATACCCCAACTGGGGCATCGCCGGGAGGGTGGTAGGAGGAAGCGAGAGGATACAGAGGGCCGCCCTGCTAAGGAGCCACTACAGTGCAGAGGGCAGGGTCCCTACATTTTACCTAGATGGAAACCTTCCCCGACAGGTCAGGACAAGGGACATTCCCCCGTACTTGAAGAAGGTCCCAGCAATCTGGTTGGAGACCGGCAACCGACCTACCTGTGTAGGAAGTGGTTCACTAAGAGCATATCATCCTGCCAGGCACCGTCCAGACTCCCACCGACACTTCTACCCTGAAAGAGACCATCAGATGGGAGATGATATGACATGATAATGGAGTTGAAATAGAGGGACAGGAAATTCGGGGAATGTAATTAACGTACCCAGCATTCGCCTAGCGACCCAGGATAACCTCATAAAAGCCCATGGGTCAGTTATGTCGGCCACGGAAATTGAACTTCGGCCTCCCGAATGCGCGCCACAGACGAAACCACCTGAGCCATCCCGCTCGGTTTAAAGGCTGTGTTGCTTCATAATGATAACAGACTTAAATCTCTGCCGGTTCTTCATTTGTAGGTCTTAAAGAAAGTTATGACAGTATTACCAAAACTGTAGTGTTTTAAGATGTGAGGTTCATTGTTATAAAACATGTGGTGATTAAATTAAGTATTTTGCTGCTTAGATTACAAGGTAGATTCACAAAATATTGTTGCTTTCTTGTGTTTTTGGGACAGCTGTGATACACAAAAACGTGTGGTACAACAGTGGAACCAGAGGAAGGAATATGTCCCAGGGGAGAGTAATGTAAAACAAACACTATTGGTTCAGCAGGATAAGATTCTTCTTCCACTCTTACATATACAGCTTAGACTCATAAAATTTTTTGTTAAGGTACTTAATAAGGATGTCAAAGACAAGTTTTCACAGTCAACTTATGCAAAACTGAAAGAAGGAATTTTTGTTAGATCTCAAATCCAAAAACTCGCGAGGACAAAATGTATGATAAAATGTTAAAAACGGTGGAAATAACAGCTTTCAAATCACTTACAAGTTTGTGCATGGTTTTCTTGGAAACACTAAGGAATAAACTATGATACTATGGTCTCAAATATGTTGAAATGCTACAAGGACATGTGTTGTAGAATGTCCTTGAAAAATTATTTTCTCAATTCTCCTTTAGACCTTTTTTCCGGAAAATATGGGTGATGTTTGTGATGAACAAGGAGAACGGTTTTATCAGGACATTTCCATTATGAAGAAGAGCTACCTAGGTCGTAAGGACCCAGTAATGTTGGCAGATTATTGATGGTTTCTTGTGAGGGAAGGCAGACAGGAATACAAGTGTGTGTGTAGTGTTTAACGCCCGCTTTTACTACATACGGCACCGCAGGAGGTGACACTGATGATACATGAGATGAAGATGGAGCACCGGTGGAATGAGATGGCGGGGGAAACCGGAGGTCCCGGAGAAAACCCGCCCCAGCGCTGTGTTGTCTACTACAAATCTCACTTTGCTGTCACCTGGGATCGAACCCGGGCCGCCTTGGTGAGAGCCAAGCGGTCTAACCACTGAGCCACGGCGCGGCCCAGGAGTACAAGAGGTAATCACATGATACTAACCACTTTTCAGCAGAATTACAGGTATGTCCATTAAATATATTGTCCAAATATCATTGCATGTATGTAAAACATTTTGAATTAAACTTAACTCACCATGATATATAGTATTATAATATATATCATTATATTGCAAGGGCAGCGTGTAATCATTCACTTTCTCCATTTTCGTGTTGTGACACCTATTGAAATTCATCGCCGGTTGAGTGAGGCATATGGTGATGGTACCATGGATGTGTCTAATATGCGTTTCTGGGTGCGACAGTTCAATGAAGGCAAGGCCGCGCCGTGGCTCAGTGGTTAGACCGCTTGGCTCTCACCAAGGCGGCCTGGGTTCGATACCAGGCGACCGCAAAGTGAGATTTGGGGTGGACAAAATGGCGCTGGAGCGGGTTTACTCCGGGACCTCCGGTTTCCCCAGCTATCTCATTCCACCGGTGCTCCATCTTCATCTCATGTATCATCAGTGTCACCGCCTGCGGAGCCGTATGTAGTAAAAGCGGACGTTAAACGCTACACATTTCAATGAAGGCAGAACATCGTGTGACAACAAACCGAGATCTTCATGCAGGATTGTATGCACAGATGCCACGGAAATGCCATTTATGGAGGCGATGTCTGCAACGCTGAGTTAGCGATCCCCCAAAACAACGTTCTCCATTCGCTATATCATGTCATCAGACCGGCTGGTGCGAGGCTGTGACTGTCTTGGTTTGTTGTCACACGATGTTCTCCATTTATTCAACTGTCGCACCCAGGAACGCACATTAGATACATCCATGGTAACATCACCACATGCCTTACTCAACTGGTGATGAATTTCAATAGGTGTTACACTACGAAAATGGAGAAAACGGATGATTACACAATGCCCTTGCAATGAAAACTTTGCCATTTTAAGCATCAAAAACAGACTTAACTCTCGTCGTTGCCACAAAAGTTCTATACAGTGTACAGTGCTGCCATATCTGTCACGCATTTACAAAGAGTCCACGTGTAATTTTTTTTGAACAGAATTTCCATCTGGTTCCAGTTCCTTTTAATGGCGTGATAGGGACGATTTTCAAAATCAGCGTAACTTTTTTCCTTAGGAATCACTTACTTTTATCGCAGAAGTATGAAAAAAGTTTTCTTTTGCTGGGTGGTGTAAGTTATCTTTGAGAATCAGTAGTTTAGCGAAGCATCCATCAAAAGATAATCAAACAAATATACATTAAAAAATTCGCAACAATTTCCTACTTTTATAACTTTCTTCCTAGGGTTATCCTTTATTTGCTCTAATATTTCTCGTTTTCATAATGGCATATTGTGTGATATAAGTTAGGTGTTTCCTTACGAGTGTATCTATGGCTTTTAACTGAATGAGACTATACTACACTACCCCTCGTTAAAAGGCGTGATAAAACTATTACAAGTGAAAAATTGTTTAAAGGGTGGATTTGGCAGAAACGGAATCTCATATCTGTGCGATAGTAAAGCGGTAAAGTAGCTTCACCCATAACCTTCCTTAATTGAATTTTAGTTATTAATTTGATGTTGTCTGACAAACCGCCTAAAGCAGGTACGGCAACCCTTTTGCTGTGCTCTATTCTTTGCTCTCAACCCCAGAGCTTTAACCCTTCACTGATACGGAGCTCCAATTTTTCTATGTCTCATTCGAGTAGCTAATACGCTACCCTTCTTTTTTAGCACGTCCTTAAGAGAACAATAGGTAATTATGTAATTATTGGACCACATAGATAAAGGGTTGATTTAATGAGCAAAAACAGCAGCATTCGATTTTTTATATGTTTCATATGATACGTGAAACATTTTGTTCAAATCGTGTTCATCGCTCTTAATACCGTGAAAATACTGTTTTAAAATGATTTAATAGCAGAAATGTACTTAAAATCTACGCAAAATCAAATTTTTATATTTCATTTCATATAGTACTTATTTATGCAAATTTTGAGCTACTCTGTATTATGAATTCTTGTTGTTAGATTTAAATATAAACTTTCAGGTGTTAAAATACTATGAGCGCTCGAGACTCATTTTTCCCTACAGTTTAGAACTTTAGACTTTCTCTGGTACTTATTTATTTATTTTGATAGTTTTAAGGTCCTTTGACCTGGAAATTCAACGGAGGTGAATGAATGACATGGAGGAATTGATTTAGGGATTCATATAATTTAAGGTTGTCTGACATTGGTCTTCTCAGAATATGGCAAAACCGCAGAAGAAACCTTACCTCTGTAGCTCATCGTAAAGTCTGTTTAGTTAACTCGTGTGCACGTCGGCCGACTCCTTTGACGAACCCTTATAATCGTTTTACAACCCCGACCATCCTTCACCAGGTCCTTTTTGCAAGGTTGCCACCTTTCTCAATACGTCATGGGTATCGTACGAGGTTCCGTCTAAATAAATTATTTTATGTCCATTACTGCGAAACTTCCTTAGTTTTGACAAATGTATATATCGCCAAGTTACAATTCTACTGGATTACATAATAACCCTTATCTTATTCAAAGTGCGGTACTTGAAACCCAGCTCCTTTAGGAGACCGCGCAAAGTGCAGTGCCCATACGGAAAGTCACAAATTTCTTGCAAATGTGCAACCAATTCGACTAAGGTGGGCACTAACTCTTTTGCATAGAATCTATAAATTTCTCGGCGAATTAAATCGCATGTGAAATTATCTACTTTAGAGAAACGTTTCCTTTTGTTTTTACACTTGATCAACGCCTTTGGTATTCCTTTCGTCACAATATTTCTTACTGTATTTCTGTGAATACCCAGAATTTATCATCAGGTTTATTGCAAGACCCCTTACCAAGATTATTTTTCAGCAGATATTTATATGTGTTCAAAACAGGCGCTTCCTTAGAAAGAGTTCCCGCTATAACTTTTTTTTTAAGCTTTTCCAGTAACATAACTCGGCCCGGCAACACTTTCCAATTTATTCACATCTTTATTCACTTTTATTATTTTCACTTGACTGAAAGTTATCTACTACTTCATTTGCATTTAGCACTGCATTTCCCTCCCACGGTCTCCACATCGTGACACACACGAAGTTCTGCACGTAATGAAACAGATCAACTGGAAGTTGGAACTTTGGCAACTGAGACTCCACGTGGAGTAAACATGCGACTGTCATTTCAAGAAAATCGGGTTGCTATTGGTCCTCAACGACAGTGTTCCATTTCTGAAGTGTGGAGACAGATTTATGACGGTCATTAGAGGGCGGGAGCGTCAGGTTCATTTGAGTTCGAACTGCACATCCATTGACTAGACAGACTTTAACCGAAATTCGAACTTTCGACTACATGAAAGTAAGATTGTTTTCTTTTGCAATTTACGTCCTCCAACGTTGTCATACTGGACGTTGAGTGAAATGGGTGAAATGATGCTCAAATGAGTCCGGAGTTCATAGAGCTTAGAGTCACCAGGCATTCGTCTTGCAGGATAAGGGAAAACCCTGGAAAAACCTTATCCAAGTAACTCACCCTGACCGAGATTCGAACTGGGAAACTCTTGAACGTTAGGCAAACACGCTACCATCTACACTTCCGAGGTGGGCAACTTGAAAGTAAGATAAACACGTTCTCTGTATTGTGTCCCGCTTCACTGATTGTATATAGTGTAGGGAAAGGTCGTGCAGTATCGGCCGGGTTAAGTTTTTTGACTTTACTTTGTAACTGTGGTGGTTAATCGGAATCTTACTATATTATTCTCTTACTTCAAGACATGTTCTATAGATAGTATAATGTAATGATTTTTATTTTTAGTTATAGTACTTTATTACATCGAAAATATAAAAGCTAGAGATATAAGGCTTGTAGAAAATGCTTTGCAGTATCGGCCACTGTCTTTTCTGTTACAAAATAGATTGTCAGTGATACATTGCACTGCCGCATATAGAACAATAGTAGAATACAAAAGCACGGGAACTTGTTGTCACTATTTCTGCTCAGTTCACAAATGTTTAGCTCACTGGTTTACAGAGATCGCAAATATAGCGCTGCTATAGGCTTCAGAATATCTTCCGTGCACTGAGAGCACACTAACCACCATCAAGCAGTCAGAGCAGACAAAGAACTAAAGAGAGCAAGAAGATATCCGACTATGGCACAAGTGGATGAACAAGCTTGCTACTGCTTACTGGAAATTTCTGCCACAGGAGGCGAAAAGGGAAATCTCAGTAGTAGCTGGTACTGTATACTCATACCAGACTTCTAGCTAATTAGCAATTCTTGCTACTGTCCCTGATCTAGAGTTTGTCTGCTCCTCGATAGACGTGTGATCCAGGCACCAACGAATAAATCCTGAGTGGGGAGTGTATGTACTCCAAACGAGAAGGATAAGCAGTTATAGAAAAACAAATGAAAAAGAAAACAATATGACTCAAACTGCTACATTGTTTTGTTTTATGCCGGTAAATGTGCTAACTTATTTTACTTTCTCTAGCGCTTACCTATGAGAAAAATTATCGTATTCTAATAAACATTCAGTATTGAGATCTCACCATAAACTTAAGTCCTAGGGCTCCTGAAAAAATATTCCAACGTGTGGATTGATCCTAATGTCTTCAACAACGAATATTTAGATGTTCACCAAAATTGCTTCTCAAGTCCAGCTTGCTTTCAAAGTGCAAGACGAACATTTCTATACAATTTCTAAACCTCAAAAATACTTTACAGAGAAAAATATATTCTATTATTTCAAAAAATAGTTGTTTAAATTTGGCCCATATTAACTAAAAACTAGAGCCAGAACGAGGAGCATAGCTTTGAATACCTTATATTGCAATTTGTGAGAAGCATGCCACCGACACTGGTGGCTGAGTTTGTAAATGGGAGTTATGCAGTTCATAACCCACCTGGACATTGCCCTCTGACAGGGTTTTCTCCAGATTTTTCCTCAATCCTAGTAAATGCTGTGGGGAGATACCCTAGTTAACTACCTGAGACAAGTAAGCGTGTAATACAATTGTGTTTCTTTAGTCTGAGAAGTCGAGCATCTTTTCCGGAAAGGAGGTATATAATTGCTCCATTTCTGGCATTTTGTTATTTTTTAACTTCGCTTAAGATAAATCTATAACGATTGTGCATTGAAATTGCTCAAGAATCCTGTAAAATATGAAAATACAGACTTTCTTACATTCATAATCCTCATTGTTATGATAGTTACTTAATCAGTGCTGCAAAAGGACAAAGTAAATACCACTACAATAGCGGAAGAAGCGGATTAAAGTAATGCGGCGGATTCAATTATTTTTTTATTTATGTCCTCTAATGTTAAGTCATATCAGATGATGAATGAAATGGGTGAAATAATCCTCAAATGAGCCCGGAATAGAGAATGGCACCACGAATTCGGTGTATGTACTGTGGGAAAGAAGTAATTCATATATGGAAAATATTGTGGTGGACAACACGGCGCTGGGGCGGGTTTTCTCTGGGATCTCCGGTTTCCCCCGCTATCTCATTCCACCTGTGCTCCATCTTCGTCTCATGTATCATCAGTGTCATCGCCTGCGGTGTCGTATGTAGTAAAAGCGGGCGTTAAACACTACACATTTATGGAAAATATGTATGAGATGCATAAAGATATGAATATACAAGTGTAGAAATATGTTATTTTGTTCTCATGAATACCTTATTTACTGAAATTGAATGTTTCATCGTTTTTCTTTCCATTCCGATTCGTCCTCTATGCCAATCCTATCCATCCTCCAATTGCGGGCGATTAGGATTAGTTTCCAATCGGAGTAAAAATCAAAACGGAAGTATACAGAAAATTCTTCATCGGAAATCTTAGCATTTAACATAACTTAAAATTTCCAGGCTTCAGTATAAGGCAAAAGTTTTCATATTTACGTGATAAATAGGGATTTGGTGAAGGATTTTTGAAATATTGATCCGATTCATCCGCGATTAGCTTATCAATGCATTATCAGTGTCTAACGTCTGTGGTGCTTTATGCAGTAAGTACAAGCTTTAAACACTATAAGCTTACCAGATGCTGGAAACGAGTGCCATATCGGTACCATACTGGAAATTATTTAACGTGTCGTAAACTGCAACCGCCACTAGAGTTCTTTCTCTCTAATTGCAAGCTTGGAAAAGCAATAACCAGAAACAGAAACAGCAAAGAACAACAAACTTCAAAATACATATTGGAACCACATTTTCATTTGGGTAATCATAATAGTGATGGCGTGGCTTCTAGAACATGTTTACTGAATCGAATTTCTAAGTTAGTTTAATTGCATAATATTAGTCGGGATGAACGTTAAAAGATATGTGGTATTCCATTCCAGTTGTCAAAATCAAATAAATACGTTCTGGTACTATTACCGATGTCAATTGTAAAGTAAGTACATTGTGAACGAAGACCATAAGGTTTTTTGCTTCCCGTTCTCTACTGAACCAAACCTTAAAAAGTCCGTGTTGTATACACAGAGGTGAAAAATAAATCGCACATGTTAAGCTTTTTGTAAATAGCCTGAAGTCATCTTCATTTTTATAAAACTTTAGGTATATTATATATTTTTGTAATGTCAAAAGAGACAGATAACAATTTTCTCATGACAATGTGCAAATTGTACCAAATAACTATGCTGCAACAAAAGGCATTCTGATATATTCCGGTATAATGTTTAAGTTTTTCAAGTTACTAAAGTTTAGGGTAGGCTGGTTCCGTAGCTCAGTCGGTAGAACACCTGCCTGCCGTGCTCGGGATCCCGGCTTTGATTCCCGGCATTGGGGATGACGATTTTTCTCCGACCAAGATAGTTCCTTATCTCCCCCAGAGTCTGGAGGTATGAATGAGAATGCGAATGTGTACGTGACCTAATGATTAAAACCCAACGAATACTAGTTAACATCTTCGATATGTCTCCAAAGGAGAACGGCCGTCGATATGACCATTTCAGGTAAAGGCGAGGTATAAATGGAACAAGTAAAACAAAATTAGACTAGTCGTCATGCATAAAGATTTGATCTTCTGTGGCTATTATTTCAAATTAGCTCGTGGTAACTACGCAGCAATAAGTGTAGAGGTAAAGTCTTCGTCAAAATGGAGGCGGTGGATGACAACTACTGTGCAGAAATGAATTGGCGGTTTGGAGTGAAGCGGAAGAAATTTACCATCTTGTCAAAGATTAATGAATAGTTTTCTTACTCTGAATTGCCAGATTATCCTTTCAGAGTCCGAATCCTGAATATTTTTTTCACAATATCGTCAATTAAAATTCGAAATTATTAAATATAGCTGTTATATGAAAAGTAGGTTCACTTAAATACTATGAAATGAACTACGCTGTTTGACTAATAAAGTACGAATGACTATTTGGGAAAAGTATATGTATTTAAACATTGAAATCATTAACAAAGAACACCTTGAAAATGGTTATCTAAAGAAATATATTTGACAAACCGGTTGGAGCACATCAAGCTCCCCAGATTTGGAGGCTTATACTTAGTTATTCAGATGTGAAAGGAACATAACAATTGTACCAATTGAAAGTATGCAATATTCCATTTATTTACCTCGTGTTATGCAATTATCCCTTGAAAATAACATCTTCAAAATGGCCATTATTGCATTATTCCTAAAAGCATTTAATGAAACTGGAAAACAAGCAGGTCCCCATCTATACAATTGGTTCAATAGTGACATCCTTCAGCCCTTTTATATTTTCAAGTCATTTAGTAAAGACCTTTTGTTTCAATTAGCCCCATAAGAAGAAATCCGGAACTGAAGATCGGACGAGCGGGCAAGCCATACAATAAGTAATGTTGCAGAAGTTAGCTCTTGAAGGTCGATCAGCAGGGAGAAGTTTCTGGGTCACTTGTATTTTGTATGGGTAAAAATTGGATTCACGTAATATGCGTCTTAAGGATATTCGAGAAATGTCCAATACTCTTGATTGTTTACGAGCTGAACGACCCGGACTGCATTCAACAGCTTGTCTCACTCGAGCATTTTCTGGTGTCCTCACTGTTTTAGGTGGACTATTTTTAATGTGTAGGACTCTATCACATGTTCCAAACCTATTCAATCATTGCATAATTGATTTTCGTGAAGGAATTGGACCATGTCTGGGCACATTGAAATTAACACGAAGTATTCTCTGCGTTGCCACAACAGACTTACTCTCGTGAAAGAAACGCACCTGTGAAACACGACCACCAACGCTCCATAGCTACTAACGCTAAAGTAAACTAAAACAAAAATACATCGTTCCCATCAGTCATTGACATGGTATTACCAACAATATGGCCTATTATTTTCCCAAGACACAGAATTGCAACTAGGAACCTTGCTATACTCCATTCTGTATACTGTGAGCTTTAACCAGATGTACATATTTTTGTAGTAATTGTCTGTATACCTCTTACGATATATAATTTATGCAAAAGTCAGCCAGAATGAAGAGAACTTCAGAAGCTATTCCCATAAAGTTTAGGATGTACATTTTATTTACTATTAAAAAGCTTACAAATATGGCATTTTAATAAATATGGTTAGCGCTAACATAGAAAAACAAAACTATCTAAAATTTTCCCATCTAAAGGGTAACTCGGTGTAGAAGGATTTTCTTGAAAATTTTTATGTTGTATTCATGAAAGGTGCTAAATATAAATAAAACATAAAATAAATAGTGCATTAATATTAGTTCTACGTGTGGTAGATAGTTCTTATCTATATCTTAAGTTTACTATTTAAATACATTTATACAATATTCCTTTCCATTGAAGAGGCTTTCACAGGATATTCCAAAACATCCAAGATATAAAATTCTTTTGTCATATAAATATCACAAATATATTATAGTTTGATCTAAGCCGTTAGAGCCGTTTTTGATAAGATCAAATATTTCGACAAAACGTTACAGGTAAAGGGTAGCTTCGAGTTAGCTGATTTTTTAAAATCTCCATGTGCATATTTGGAATATAAATGAAAGTTTGGAATTTATCCAACACTTCATTTTGAGTTGTCTTTTTCGAAAAATATAAACTTATGATTGTGGATTGCTTTCTAAAGGTATACTTTCTCAATATTACCTCAATTTCTATAATCCTCATACATATGTTAAAACTTTTGGGAAAAGTATTTTAAGTCCTCATTATTTGGAAGAAATTGGGCATAATCTTATATAACTGGTAAATATTAAGCGAAGTAGAAAAACCTTTAAAACACAGAATTAATTTAATGTAACTTTTGGGGCATAAACCATTATGCAAAGAATTTGGTGTGCAATATCCCTTTTTAAATTACCTTACTAAACTTTTACTTGAATACTTTAAAATGCATTACGTGGACTAGAACCATTAATTTACATATTTAACATTAATATTTAAAAATTTGCTAGAACTTTGAAACTTTATTCTAATTTTTGTAAAGTAAGTTGTCATGAATTCTAAAAAGCTACCTAACATACTTTGGATTTTCGAAATTGAAGGCATTGTCTTAATGATATACTTCACCGGTAGAGCTCATATATGTATATTTTTATATTTTTTTCTCTTATTAAACATTGTATATATTAAATACATGACTGTGTGTCGTCCTTATTTGAGTAAAATATACAAACTTTATAGTCCCTACTTGTCTATATTTATGGTGTTTACTTTTTCAGAGGTTAAAAGCCTATTATAGCTGATTTTGTAAAGAGAGTTTTTACTAGGAGGAGGTGAAAGGTTCTCGGCCTTGCAATAAAAGACTTGCATTATCTAGAGCCACATGTGCTTATTTTTTCTCTTAGTTATATGCACTTTTTGTCCAACGCTTTGCCAGTTAATAGATTCCGTCCCATAAGAGGGAAGCTGGAAGGCCTGAAAATTCTCATCTATAGTGCCATAAAACCTTCATAAGATGAAAAATATTTTCCAGTGACAAATTTCTTTGGACATCACTTCTAGATCCCCCATAGGGTGGATGCTACAACAATTCTTACTTCCAAGTCCCTCAGTTTCCTCATTGCCAAACCAATTTTGTAAGCAGATGTGTTTTTTGTGATGAAATGTGACTTTTTCCCCTGTTTCCAATCCAGGCCTCCTCTCAAGTATTTTTTCATCAAGTTCCTCCAGAGGCTTACGAAGTATTCAAGAGTTATTATCCTTCCCTGCTGAAGTAATCAGTGAGAGGAATCCTTTTTGCATCCCAGAAAATATTTGCCTCGACCTTTTGCAGACAAAATTTACTTCACTTCCTTTGATGCAGTTTTGGGGCGTTCTTCACGTTGACCCTTTTCAAGAAAAGTAAGGCTACGTTTAAATTTTTCTGTCTACTTCTTTATTGTTGAAAATTAAAGGAACAGACTCCTTATAAAGCTGCAACAACCTTGGATGAATTTCCATTGACCATAAACCGCAGAAAACAAAGAATATTATGACAGCATGGTATTCCAGATCTTCCTGCTCGGAATCAACGAACCATTGTAAACAACTTGTATTCAGAAGTTCTTAATACAAGTATTAATATTTTTAACGTCTGCAGATGTACTGTTCATTGTAATAATAAAATAGTGGTTGTTCAGTACAATGAAGCGTGTGATGCATAACCAACCGAAAAAGCATCGGTTTTCAACAGGAAATGATTCGTTATTACAATGGCGTTTTAAAAGTAATTTTCAATTTTGTTCTGTGGTGTCAAAATCGATATTTTGTTCGGCCAACTAACAACACGCTGATTACTTGTAATTGAACTGTGAAGCAGTACATTCATACATTGGAAACAAAAAAGAAAAGGTGTAAGGTTCGTTTCTGTTTAGACTTGACCGAGCGACAAGCAAGGGTTGGTCAATAACCTCAAAAGGAGAGAAAAATTAGACTTAACTGGGAAAGCCGGAAACACTTTAGTGGTATTCGAGAGCCACTCTTGATCAGGAAATCGACGAATACAGTGGCGTTTAGGAAGTCAGCGTTGGTATATAAGTGATGAGATGCACGTATAATAAAATTACTCATAACAACGGTGCGTAGGAAAATGTGTGTGTGTGTGTTTCTGTGTGTGTGTGTGTGTGTGTGTGTGTGTGTGTGTGTGTGTGTGTGTATGTGTGTGTGTGTGTGTGTGTGTGTGTGTGTGTGTGTGTGTGTGTGTGTGTGTGTGTGTGTGTGTGTGTGTGTGTGTGTGTGTGTGTGTGTGTGTGTGTGTGTGTGTGTGTGTGTGTGTGAAGTTCCATACACGAAGGGAAAGTAACAAGAAATAAAGCGAGAGAAAAACGAAGCAGTCTATTCTGTACCACTCCTGAGTTCAAAGACCCATGCAACCCTGAGCTAGAAACAAACTCAGAACCCTTCATAAGAAATTTATTGCAGTTAAATGCATGCACGTCTCCTCCCAAAAACGCCTACTGTCGCAACTAACATGGCCTACCTCAGTAGCGCAGAAGCTAGAGTATCTGCCTCATGTTCAAGAGGTCCCTGTTCGAATCTAGGTCAGGGTGAGTTATCTGGATAAGGTTTTGTCCAGGTTTTTGCCTTATCTTGAAAGATGGATGTGTGGTAACTCCAAGCTCTATGGATTCTGGGCTCATTTGAGCATAATTTCACCTGTTTCACTCATCGTCCGCTATGATTCAACGTTGGAGGACGTTTACTTTCAAAAAAGTCTATCATACCTTCTAAACCTGCAAAGCAGCACTCCAAGTTAACAGAAATGGCACGAGCAAATTTTAAAATCGACACTGATATGGAAAATCTTACGCCGTCGGAAATTTAGATAGAAATTAAAAAAGTGTATTGCTACAAAAATCATGGAAGTATTACGAAAACTGCTACTTAGGTGCAGTTCATTCATTGTTATTTCAATATATTGTTTTCATGTTAAGTGCTTAATAAATCAAATATAGCGTGGACATAACGTGCTTCCGTCTGCTGCGATAGCAATTAAAAAGTTATTTTTGTAAAAACACAAGTTTTGAAGCATAATGTGATGGAAAAAGGACAGTCGTGTGTAATTTAGCTTTAAGGGTAACATGTTCGTATGTAAGTTGTGGAACAGTATTTTTAAATAATCATTTCTAACACCCATGGCAGATGCTATTGCAAAGATCCTTTTAGAAGATTAAAGATATCAACCCTTCCTTGCATGTACTTATCCTTGATCCTAAAATTGTTTGTATACAATTGGGCCTCATCAATAACAAACAATGAAATTTATAGAATAAACACTAGACAAAAGTGTAACATCCATCAAACCAGCACAAAAACTACCTTGCCTCCAGAATGGTATGTATTAGGAAACCATCAAAATATTTGGCGCTCTTGCATAATCTTAAGTCAATCACTGAAAATTATTCAATTATAACTGAACAAATTATAATTTCAGTACTTTTAAAATGCTCAAAATCATTGCTCAAAATCTATGCTCAAAATCATTTTATTCTGTAAATTATTATTTGAATGACAAATTATCTTGATAATGCTTATGTGGCTCTGTAAGTAGAATAACTGTGCCAATGAAAAATCATTGCCAATGTAACTTTTATGACTGTTAAAAAGCTATTTTAATATAAATGTATTGAAAAACTAACAATAAATGCTATCAACTGTAAATCCAACATAAAATGTTGAGACGCACTCACTAAAGCTAGTGAAAATTGATAACAAATAAAATAAAAAAGTGATTTCGTTTCATTTATAACTATCCTTGCCTTTTTTTCATTTTGTTTTCAAATTGTCTGTATAACGTGTCTCTTGTGTTCATTTTGCAAGTACAAGGGGCGTCCAGAAAGTAAGTTCTGTTTCAATTTATCTCCGCTGCAGCGCTGCGATCGCAGTTCCGCACATGCGCGGTAGACGCTCTGTATCAAGGGGAAGAAACGTGCGCCATTGTGAGATCGCTGTCAGCCACGTACGCTTTGTTGTGCTTGTTTACAATGTCGGTGTTGATTGAAAATCCCGCCGTTTGTGAAATCAGATCTGTGATTCGTTTTCTGAATGCTAGGAAAGTGAAACCAATTGAAATTTATCGGAAAATTTGCGATGTCAAAAGGTATTGTGTATCTTCACGACAACGCACGACCACACACTGCAAATGCGACGAAAAACATCCTACAGGGATTTGGCTGGGACGTGTTTGACCAACCCTCGTATAGCCCTGACCTCGCTCCTAGCGACTTTCATCTGTTTTTGCATCTCAAATCATTCCTTGGCGGTCAACACTTCAACAATGACGAAGAGCTGAAAGAAAATGTTTCCAACTGGTTGAAGACACAGGCGGCAAACTTATATGAAGAAGGTATACAAAAACTTGTGCCTCCCTATGAAAAATGCCTGCAAAATGTCGGCAGTTATGTGGAAAAGTATTTTAAGAGTTTTAGAATTTTGTGCAATAAATAATTTTTCTGTATCTGTACACAATTTAATTTTATTACCAAACAGAACTTACTTTCTTTACGTGCCTTGTATATATGCTATTAAACTCTTTGGCATGTTCAGTGTTCACAAGCCTTTGTGGCTACAAGTGAACTCATTAAACGCAAATCAATCTAATTTAATATAATCTAAACATCATATTGCTGCCATTATAACTTAGTTACATAATGTAGTATATAAGTGGTAAATGTATCGCTGTGCCTGCTTCAATGAAGATCATTACTGATTTTGCCATGTTAGAGCCTACTTTAACTTGTAGTGCCTATGTGCTTACATATATTAAGCTTTTAGTGCTATTTCGCCGAGCTCTGTCTATGAGTAGTTCGATAGGAATGTCTGTAAATATGGTAGTTATAGTACAAAAGACAAATGAAGGCGAGAAAGATTCAGGTATATGGACTGTACTGGGCTCATATGCGGCAGATGAAAAACAGAATGGAGTTTTGTAATGACAATAGAACACAAGAGAGCCCTCACCCCTACTTCGGTTATGCTGCACATTGAGCACGAGGCCACTGTATCTATTGAAACTGATATGCCGTCATTATGGACACAATGCGGGTTAAACAATATCTAGCTGCAATACTCTCGTCCATCTTATGATAATAACAGTCTCTTGCCAATTGCTGTTTGTATGCACATTCATGGTTCAGTGGGATGAAATTTGGAGAGGGAGCTATTACCCAGCCGAAACAAAGAAACACTAGGCCGGGCAATTGAAAGATGGCTCTTAACAATAGACGTGTGTATATAACCGTAATGAGTTGTTAAACAAACACTCGAGCCGGTTTTGTTCACGGCAATCCGTGATCGGGCCAATTTACATTTTACGGCGGCGTCACTGGCTATCATGGGACAACAAAATGGAGTTCATCTCTGTGAACGATTGATAATTAAAAATGTATGATACAGTCCACGCTCTGACCCCCTCCACTGCCACATCGATATCTCTCCAAAATAGCATGCACTGATTTTAACCTCACCCTTCCGTCTCGAAAGATGAAGAGAGGGTTGATATACCCCTCGTCTAGACTGAACACAAAGAACAATAATGAGAAATCTTGAGGACATTATAGAGATTAGATGCTCCTGGTAGTGAATTATTTCGTCAAAATATTTTTATGCCAATCGAATAATTCTTATTTATGGAAATTAATTGTTCTTCCACACTAGGCGTGTATAGGACAGGATTTCGAAAGGTAAAGCTAGTCTTAAAATGTCAATATCATCACCGGGATTTGGTCCACGGATCTCCCGGGCTCCATCCGGTTGCTCTTAACCTTTGAGCTACCATGATAATATGCCAGCATGACACTAAATTCTCCAACTGATTCGTATGTTCCCGATAAACAATTAGGAGTCTCACGTGCAATGAGTTGCTGAAAGTACTTAAGTTGCAGGCTTCATATTTAGATAACTATTAGGTGAATTTATGACATTAACCGTTGTATCACACTAGCCGCGTCTAGGACAGCATTTCGAAAGATAGCTAGACTGAAAAATTCAGTGGATCATTTCACCTCCTAATGGCCTAGCAAAGAATTCTGGAACTAAAGTACTTACAGCATAGCAAGTCGCCAAAAAAGGTGTCTGTCTATCTCATTGTAGATGAGAACTCGTAATGGTTTGCAGGGAAAATACGAGTCAGTTGGAAAATTTAGTGCCATGCTAGCACGTTGGCCATGGTAGCTCAATGGCTAAGATCAACCTCACGGAAACCGAGAGGTCCGTCGTTTAAAACCCGGATATGGCATTGCATCTGGCTCTACCTTTCAACATTCTGATTTTTTAACTCCAAAAATTTCTAATCGCCGTTAAAATCCAGCATGATGCATCCACATGACGTTGGCAAACCATAGCACACCATAACATATTATAGATTTATTATTTTATTTCCCTTTTTACGTTGAATATATCCTAAACAAGTAGTATTCATCTAAGTGGCTTAATTCTTATTACAGAACTTATACTATGGTGTGGGAAATCTCTTGGCCTTTTGGTGTGTGGTAGGGCAGGATGGTTAAGGATTACGTGTCGGTGAGCAAGAGTACTCTCTCAGGGTCTACCAGTTATCACCTGCCAATGAAATGTACTGCTTCAATTTCCTGTGGATTGTTTATTCCCACTGATCTTACTTGTCTGGTTGCTCTGGTTTTCTCACTTGTTCTCACTCTCGTTGCGTCGCCTTTTCTGTTCGAGAATATTTAATCCCACTACGTTTGAAATCTAACTCCACTATTACCTCGCCATCAGATATTAAACTAACGCGTCTTCTCCCTTTCCTTGGAACCAACCGAGTGACGCTTCTCACCTCGCCCTATTGTCAGCTTCCTCATAGATTTGTTTGTCTATCTCCACCCTTTTCCTATTTGTTCTCTATTTAACGTCTATCACGTGGTTTGCGCTACATTTTAATGGGGGAGTTTATTTCTACGATTTTACCTTAGTGGCCATTTCCATTCACCCTCGACTGTGCAGCAGTCACGGGTCCACCCCGTAAAGTTGTATGGCCCTTTGGCGTTAAAACGGTACTACATCCGGCCTCTACATATTTTCCTTAAACCTCGTTACTGTCTGAGGCTCTGTGGTGGCGCTGGAATTTTGGGCTTCTATTGTCCTATTGTTTACGTATCCGGCCTCGTCTGCCCGTTCTAGCTTAAGGTAACTTTTTCCTTAAAATGTATTTCATTTGCACGTTATTCCTATTAAAATATTTCTCTTTGATATTATTTCATATATAATTTATTCCCAATTGCTTACTAATAATTTATATGGTTTATCATCCCTTTCTTAAATTCTTCTATCGGAAAACTGTGGTTTCCACTTCAACTACCAGCAGCGAGGAGGTGGTATTTTATGACGACCACCGGTAACGGAATATGTTAGTAACATTTAAAAAAAGCTTATTTTAAAAGTTTATTATATCTTGTCATGTTTATAAAGGAAATATTTACATTTTTAAGTAGTTATTATTTTTTTTTTTTATTAATCACAATAAATGTTTAGAATAAAATAAGTCTTCTTCCTAGCGTTTATTTCGGGTCTCAGTGTCGCCAAATTTATTTGTTTTAGCTATTTATAAAATCTAGTCCTATTCTTAGTTGGAGTATATTGAACCAGGGCTCATAAATATAGATGTGACTGTCGCCTTCCAACCCCAAAACTCCTATGTAAGTCATAAATTCACAGATATTTGTTTGTGGTATGTTTATTCTTACCTCTTCTTCATTGGTGTGTTTTATGATTATGTTTATAGGTTCAAAAGTAAAGAATTTTTCAAATTATTCTCTAACAGTTTTTACTTTACACATGTTTTAGTAAGTATTTCTCGTTCTTTTGCAATGCTTTGTGTTACACGTCATGCAGGCCGAGGAGACTTAAACGTGTAAAACCTTCCACTGGTTGTAACATACCTGGCACTGGTGTCAACTTCAACTGCATTATTATTTGCATCTCCTCCTCCTCCTCCTCCTCCTCTTCCTCTTCCTTCTCCTCCTCCTCTTCCTCCTCCTCCTCCTCCTCATCATCATCATTATCAGAAGGTAATAAAATTGTTTCATCATCTTGCGTTCCACTCACTGCCTCATCACTACCATTAAATTAAAAAAAAAGCTATTACATTTTCAAATGCATCTACAATTTCTTTCTCAGTTAAATAATGTCGAGGCATTTTGAAATAACTTGGTGAATCACATGTAGTAAGTTACTATGACTGCACAAGAGGGACACTCATACTAAATAAGAAAAAAGTAGATGACGAAAAATTGTCATCAACTCCATTGTTGATACAAACAACGTTAGGGACATAAATCTGTAGTCGTAGAAGACAATAGCAATCTAAGAATAGAAATAAAGGGCCCTTCAACAAGAGTGTCCGATCTTTTAAACTTAAATAAAATATGCAAATGACAGAGGCTTATTTCAGATTTATTTTGGAACATAAATAATATCATTACGTGTGGAAGAGAACATCAATTAAGTGACCGCTGCAAATTCGTCGGGTTGCACGTATATGTTTGACCGAATTTTCAATGACAGAAGAACGAAAATTAGATCCAAATTCACGAATAACACGCGTGATATTACTCATAAGATCATTTACTGTTTCTGACTTGTTGGTATAAACCTGAGATTTGACATAACCCCACAAGAAATAATCAAACGGCGGTAAGTCACATGATCTCGGTGACCAGTTAACATCACCACCACGGGAAATGATGAAACCTCTGAACTTCTTCCAATGATCGACTGTTTCGAGAGCAGTATGACATGTGGCATCACCTTGCTGGAACCAAATGTTTCTGGGATCCATACCATCTAATTGAGGGCAAATATAGTCCCTTATAAGAGTCTGGTATCTTTCTCCATTGACAGTTAGAGCTCCTCCATTTTCGTCTTCGAAAAAAAAAAATGCACAAATAATTCCACCATACCAAAATCACTACCATAGAATAACCATTTGAGGATGAAGTGGTCGCTCTTGAATCTTCATTGGATTGTGATTACTCCAATAGCGGCAATTTTGTTTGTTAACAAAACCATCCATCTAAAAGTGAGTTTCGACGCTGAAGATGAGTTTTCGTCGAAAATCCAGTTCATCTTCCAATTGCTGCATAGTTCAGTCTGGGAATACACGGCTCAACCTATGGTCGTTGTGCTTTAGTTCTTGAATTGACACCATTTTGTGAGCGTGCAACTTCAAGTCAAGATGCCGAGTTTGCCAAGTTGTGGTCGGCGAAAGCCCTAATTCTTGCGCTTAACGAGCAATTGATTTGTGTTCGTTCTCGCGTTCACTCTCATGAACGGCGCCTATATGTTCATTGGAGCGCTTACGTCGATCTTTGATCGCTGACAGAACCACTTCTTTTAAATTTATCATTTAAACGCCGAATCGTTCTCTCGCAGGGACGAATATGCTTACCGTAAACTTCGCGCAATACACGGAAGGTTTAGTGAACAGATGATCAATTTTGATAATAAATTTACACAATTTCTACTCGTTTCTAAATGCTGTAACGTTCCACGGCTATTTGTGAATAACAACTGTAACTACATGAAAAAATTACTGCTGTAACTGAATAACAACGGCAGCTATCACAAGTTAAAGATAGGACACTGTTGTTGAAAGACCCTATACTAAGACATGTTATGCATCACATAAACTCCCGATGGCGGTGGGGGGTGGGTACCTTATGATCACGTTTCTCAAAAATACCAAAAATGAAAGCTTTGAAACAATTGTGCAGTTCAATAATAGAAACAGTGATTGACAATAATTGGCAATAATTATTAATTGCATGCCTTTAATAAAAGTTAAAAAAAAAAACATAATTTAAAAAATTATAGAAGGTGGGCGTAAAGTGTCCGTCATTGGTTTTGCTAGGGTTAACGCTTTGTAAATTACGCTCGTCATACTTTAACCCTCTTCTTATATGCATGATGTAGAGCCTCCACAACTAATTATCACCTTCTTTCTGTTACTTCTGTTTGAGATTCTCAACCATTTATCCCTCATTCTTCCTACGAATTCACCTATACCACTAATTCTATATTTTCCGCTAACATTTTAATTGCTATATACCTTCTGGTAATTTTTCAATTTCTCGTTCCAAATAAAATTTCTCCACCTTTTGACCATTCGAAATTTGATAAGACGGTGGTAAACATCTTTTGATTTCCCAGAAATATTGCTGCCTACTGTCAAATTTTGACCTTAATCCTTTTAAAAATAGTACTTTTGTTCTCATATAAGCGTAACGCACTCTTCTCACACTATCAGAATGATCCACATATTTCTCTGTATCCTAATTTCTTTTAATTTTTATATAGTTCAATATAATCATTTGCCCTCAAAACTAGTCCATATATTCTGTTTTTCAACTCCCCCATTAAGTCTCTTCGATATTTTACACATTCGTTGTTCTGATAGCTGATAGCTTAAGAACAGCCGCGGTGTAGGTAGGAGATGCTTATTCATTACTTAATTTACTACTTTATGTACAATTGTCTGTTATGCCAAGAAATATATAAATGATAGTTCGAAACTTTTAATTCATATTGAATAACAAACAATATAAATAATGTAACTCAAGAAAGATGCAACCTCCATTTAATTCTCTGTAGTGTTATTCACTTCTCTTCTACATTCATACCATAACGATGAGCAGTTTGCTCCTCACACATGATGCAAGCAACGCTGAGGGATACCAAATGTTTTGTTTACGTCAAGTCCGGTTCTAACGCTGGATCGACTGTACAAGTTATTTCTCTCTCTGGCTTCAAATGAATATTCATGTTAAATACCATACTTTCGATCAGCTATCTAGATATTTTCCAGGTTCACCTGCAGACTTCAAGCAAAATAATTAATAAACGACAAATTGTTTTTGGCCATATTCAAGTTGTTTCCACTTATATGGAAAATAAGGAAATGGTACATAAAACGTCTTAAAAACTATGTCAAATAGCTTTTAAAATATCAGTTGTTTAATTTATAATTATCGTAATATACACGCTAATACTGAATGTATCTTCCATCAAACGGTTTGTTGCTATGTGTAACGTAAAGATTGGTTGGTACTAACTAATAGTTTATAAATTAAAATTACTAAAGTAAACCTATGTGTTAATCAATGCTAGTTAGAGTGTTAGAAAAAGTTGTTTTAGGATGTATTCATTTTTCAACTCGAGATACTGAAAATATTTGATTAGAAACTATTTTACATCAAAATTGTAAATCACATTTTTCTGAAACTTTGCTGCAATTTTCACCTCTACAAATTAAAATATCTGGTACGCCAGGTATATCAAATAATGGAAAAGCTGAGAAAGAATAGGTGAGAAAACATGACCATTTAAATAGTTGTTTGGAGGTTTAAGACGGACATGCATTAAAAAAAAAACTTTAGCATGAAGGTATTGATAATAAAAGGTACAATAAAAAACAAGTACGAAATATAAATTGTTATCATTGTCTGCCAAATTTTGTCCCTACATATCTTATGATTATGAAAACCCTCTTGTGTGTTTTAAATAGTTTCTCAGATCTTTATATACGACTTAAACGGATTATATACCTCTAGTCGTTTCGAAACGCTTTGACTTCTACTAGAATAAACAAACTTCAAGTATATTCATTATTGACATTTAAGGATTTTAATTAAAAATGTCTTCTCATAAAAAAGCCTCCTTTGGAAAAGATTCATATGTACGTTTCCAACCGCATTATGAACCACAGATATCGCTTTTCAAAAGTCAAGCACATGCAATACATAAATACCTTATAAATCTTTATGCTAAAATGGTTACATTGAAGAATTTTCAAATTTAAAGACGGATCTTTCGGAGGTATCACTAAATATAAACTCACGTTAAAATCATTAGTCATTCTATATATGTAAAATAGCAGGGAATATGCGCATAAGCATAGGCAGCTCTCATTTGGAGGCTTAAATATGAATTTAATACCAGTATAGTCCTATATTAAAAGTTTTATGTGTTACCCTCTCATGACTTTCTCTATTTTTGTACAAACTATTTGTTACAAACGCCTATTTCTTGGTTTACTTCATGTTAATCGAGATAAATGTTTTCAAAGATTATTTTATTGCTAATATTATTGCAGATACAAGAGGACCATGGAAATACCCCAGGCTTTAAGCATTAGTGAACTCTGTTAAGACCTGATCAATACTTGATGGCTTTGAAATTCCATTCTCTCTGCGTGGCCAGAAAGTATAAAGGCGAATAACGTATTTATATTTAGAAAAGTATAAGTATCAGGCAATTCAAACAAATAACAGAGAATATCTGGAAAATGTCACTCCACAAACAATTTACCTACTTGACAGAAGTTGTGTGTTTTAACAAAATATATATTTTGTTCAGTAAGATTTTGTACATTTCTTATAGTTCCACCGTTATGCTAAAACAAAACAATGAAGAGGACTTCTGAAGTCATTCCCAGAAAATTAAAGATATACCTATATTTAGTTCGGTATAACAAATCCCTCAAGTGTGGTATTTTAATCCAAACCGTTAGAGCTAGTTTTCGGAAAATAAAAAATTAATCAATCATTAATTAATCATTCCTGGTAACATCTCGATATTGAACTTTGTGTGGATACAGTACTTCTTCTACTGTAGGCATATAGTAGAAGAAAGATAATTGCTTTAAAGTTCGGTAACCAGTTGCACGTTTCAGCAGCATTAGATATTCTGACAAGGAAGGTATACCCATGAAAGTCGACCACCAAATAACAGAATGCCTAGATAAGACCCAACACAAACAGCACAAAACTTATGTTTCTCTGTTGAAATAATTTTCTAGAATAAATAGTGGCATATATACCTATATCAATGTTCTTTGTTTATAAAATAATTGGGTTACCATTTATAGTCTAAAGATTCTACTTAAAGAGAAAATTATTGTTTGTTAAAGACCAAACCATAATCTATGTTGTTTCCTCATGGTATTTGACACTAAAAGAATGATCTCAATTTTAAAATACCACCGTTATTGTTATAATTTGCACCGTTTTTGGCTTCACTATGTATAAGCGACAAAACTAAATCACAAGCGTATGTAAGTTAATAAGGGAGTAGAGTGTGACTCGCATTCCGGAAGTCATGGGTTTTATCTCGCTGCCAGCATTACTGACCCATGTGTACCTTCTGTAATTTTCCCTGGTCGGAAGGCTCCCGAATTTTCTCTCTCCCCATTTCATCTCACTTCTCATTTCCCTTCCCTCTTCATTCGCTGCATGCCAGGGCAAAATAATGCTCTTTGAAACTCTTCTTCTTAATCATCATCATCATCATCATCATCATCATCATCATCATCATCATCATCATCATCATCATCATCATCATCATCATCATCATCATCATCATCATCATCATCATCATCATCATCACCATCATCATCATCATCTCAGAATGTTTCTACCGATTTTCATTACAAACTACACGTATACATTATTTGTACGCTTAATATTATTTGAATTTTCTGACGTAGTTTTCAGTTCATTTGGAAAGGATTTTAAACAATTTTGTTGAACTAATAATGCATTGGAAATAGAAAAAATCCCACACAAAAAATGGAAATCACTTTAATATGCACAACTGTTTTCAGATAACATTTCTTGTGGCTCATTTATTTTCATATATATGTTATTGGTTGATAATGTCAGAGCTTTGTTAGCTTTTTGAAATTATTTCTCATGATGTGACAGAAAATATATGAATTTTAAGGTCTTTTTGCGTTTTAGCACTCCGCTGCTACTTCGATCCCCTATACCGCACTTTGTATTTTCAATGAAATCTACGGCTGAGGAATGCATTTCTGTAAAGACTTATTTCGATTGACATAAATTGATAGAAAAGTAAGTTATAATAAAGTAGCTTTTTTACACTCGCATGTTTCAAAACAAAGATATTATTGACTAGAGAAGGTCACGTGACTCATCAGCCTTCTTTTTGTTAATTGTACAGTTATATTAAAGCAAGGCTGCACTGAAAATTCGCCGAAAGAGTTGAAAATCTTCTATTGGGTTGTGCATGCCTGCAGGAGAGGAAGGGGCTGCCGGTTTTGCTAGACTTTGCCGGGGAGCTTCAATCTGCAGCTTGTAGTGACCCTGACTTCTACGTTTTCTGTAGGATGGGCCACCCTCTGCCTCCTCTCACCTCACCCTCCCTATCAGGACGTTCCCTTATGGGACATAGACACAAAAGAATACATAACCAAGGTACAACATAAACTTACTTTATTATGCTTTAAAAAATTGAAGGTTTTCTTCGATACTTAACCCCAGGTTTAGGACCAAAGTGCTTCAGCTTACGTCCAATGATCTTTTATTTTTCACCTGCTTTCACTTACTAAATTTATCTTACTTTTCCTTATAAATCTCTATATTTGGCAAAAGGTAGCTCTCCAGTGAATATCAATAGTAATATTTATATGTTGAAGAGACTAGATCAGAAACGAAAAATACTGCAGAACGTGGCAGCAAACGATTTTGTGACAGAGAGGCTCATAACAAACATTATATGCCGAAGTTTCACTTTTCTATGGAAGACTTTTAGGGAAATCCGTGTGTTTATTTTAAAGATAAATGCCTTGTAAAATATAGTTTTATAAGCGAGTCTCTCTCCTATTTTATAGATCTAACATGAAAAGTTAATATATTTCTATATCTCGTTCCTGTTTGTAAACAACTACTTCTCACGTATTGATGCCCTTACTCGAGGTTAAGAAGAATATTCTGATGGAAAGACCAAGAGATGAGCAACGATGTCTTGGATTTGAATGCCGGCGGGCGGAACCCATACCCTGGTCCGATTAATCGCTTCCACTGACTGCATGACCATTGTTAAACTTGTTAACACAGCTGTCAAAACACATCAGCGTGATTGGACCCGGCCTTGCAGCGAATGACGGACAACTCAATGGAAAAAGCAGACGCCTCAACATTTCCCTTCCCAGGGGCAACAATAGGGCACTAGTTCCTACTGTGTAAAGAAGTAGGGACTAATTGAAAGCGTCTAGACAAATTTCCAATCTCATCATTTAGTCCATATTTACACACAACCTCACTGGGGTTCCTCTCTAATGCAACACTAATGAGTCGGAAGAGAATAACAGTTGAAAACACTTCTTGTCTTCCATGCAATCAAGAGTCAGCCAATCAACCTTGTACAATAATTTATACTCAGCTTTTGTTATTTGTACCATTCAAAATAAAAACTGTAACACTCCAGTGGCTCCTGCCTCTGTAGCATAGTTGGTAGAGTGTCTTCGTCACGTTCAAGGGGTTCAGAGTTTGAATCTCGGTCAGACTGAGCTATCTAGATAACGTTTTTCTGGAGTTTTTCTTATCCTTAAAGATGAATATTGGGTAACTCTCAACTCTATGTACACTGGGCTCATTTCAGCAACCTTCACTCCTTTTATTCACCGTCATATACGACAACGTTGGAGGACGTAAATTTAAAAAAAAGCTCCCCGTTTTCTGCTTTGTAGGGAGGTAAGGTACACGTTTTTCTATTTCCCTACCGCTCATTACATTGCTTAGAGAAATTATTGCATTTCATTCAAATAGTGGATTGAAATTCTGCAATGCACATTATAAAGTCCATTGAAAAAAACGGCGGAAAGCATTTTGGGGGAAAGCTCCATGTGTGTGCCTGTAATCAACATAATTCAAAAGCTATGGGTCTGGTAGGGTCAGAAAATTGATTCCGACATGTCAAATATGCAGGGAGAAGATTTGTCATGAATTTCTCGCCAATTCAAACAAACTGTCACATGCAAACACTTACGCTTTTTATATTTATTTAAAAATGATTCACACGATACTTATTAAAATATATGCTTGAGATCTTACCATCACAAACAAAATGTATAATGTAAGTTTTATTATAGCCTATAACGTTATCTTCATTTTCTATATTTTTTAAACTTTGAAATCACGACATAAACAAAAGCTTACTATAAACATGTAGTTCCGTTAAGATATGTTCATGTCAAACCACTTTTTCCATAGATTTGGACGATTCCTAAATACTTCTGGCTTTAAGTTTACGTTTTCCAAAGCATAAGTGCATCTTAAAGAACATGTGGAGAATTTGGAGTCTATTTTATTATTTTATTTTCCTCTTTGCTGACCATTACTATTCGCATTTGAACCAAGATCAAAATTAGCGGAAAACAAAATGGCAGATCTATTTGATTAGAGAAGTGTTTTGCGATGACTATGAATAATAAAGTATACCTGTAACAAAAATGCTATTGTGTAAGAATGTGGTGTATAATACAGATGTGTATATTTCATTTCTGGCATGAAACCGATACGTATATTGGTTAGAGCATACACAATGTCTTGTGCTATTTGATTAATAACGTTAAAATTTCCAATAGACGCTTAAAACTGCAACAAAATAATAAATCATTTGAGATAAACCTCAAAGCGGTAACCAAATTCGTTTCTTCTATCAAACAAATTTAAAATCTCGTTAAACACAAAGATTCAAACTGCTAAAATAGTATCGTGGCCATTTATTTACTTTTATGTATTTTCAATATTTACTTGATTGCATGGCCTTACCTTTCTTTCCCGTCATATGTGTACCTCTTGCTGCTTAGCATTTTCTAGTTCTGTGTTACAACAGCACTACAAGATAACTACAAGGAAATTATTATTTAAAAAGTTTAAAACTGATCGGAAAGAAATCTAATATGGCCACTGAGCGAGTTGACACCATGGTAGAATGTGAGATTTATATACAAGAGGACCTGTGTTCGATTTCATTGACTGATGACTCTGGTCTAGGGGTTTTCGTGGTCTTCCCTTATCGATAGGTGAATGCCGGGATGGATTCTTTCTACCACGATATTTTGCATAGTTTTAGCTTTATTCCGGTGTGCTTCTATGTGCCTTGGAGTATGGTGGGTTTGGATAGATGATGCAGATACTTGGTAAAGGAGAGAGGGCTTCTAGTGAACACCAGAGGACTGTTTCGTCGATGCCTTTCATCCATCGTCCTCTGTAGGCAGCTCCTCCAATAAGACAGGTATTCGAGCCTTGAAGTGTTAGGGACCTGTCTTACTAAGGTTTGTAGCCTCCTATGGTTCCTTCAAGTTATCGTTTCCTCATGGGGGTGGAAGCCATAGTAGATCTATGAAGGTCACAGTACTGTCTGCCCAGCACAAGAAGGCAAGAGACGAATGAAGGGGAGAGGGGTTTGAACTGTTTTATCTGCTCTGTTAGTGGATCTGTTTACTAGGAAATGAACGAGTCAGAGTGCACAGGAGTCATCAATGTTGCCAGATCTAATGACCATTACAGTAAATGCAGTGATAGGGATTATGTATGGGTGAGTTATATGACCCCAGATACATATTTTAAACAAACCTAGCATCCTTGTCATACTCGGAAGGCGAGCATAAACACCGTGCGGCCAGCCAAAGTGCTTACTATCTTGCCTTCTTGTCCTGGGCAGACAGTACGCAAGGAGGCTATGTGATACAGAATATAATCCAGTATGTGTGGTGTAATCCCCGGCAAATTTGACAGAGAGTCATGAAATAAATGGAAATCAAAATTATGTACAGTATGCCAATTATTATTACAGGCCTTATTTAATTGCTTTGTTAACTTCTTCCACTCTGCCGGAAGGGACCTAAGAGGCAATAAAGAAAAATTTATACCACGGATCGTCAATTTCACATCATTTTTAAGCGCTAATTAAAGCAGACATTTGAAATCTTTCTATGTCATTTGCTCTGTGTGTGTGCAATGAAATAGTTAATCATGTTTTATTACAGGAATGGATAAGCATGTTATAAGAAGTGTAGCTGTTGTGTCTGCCTCAATGATGATGCTCCAAATTGAAACCCATGTGTCTGCTTCACACTTTAGCAGAGACCTATCTCAGGGTATGCGTGCGCATATGTTCAAAGAAAGGATGACACCGGCTCCGAGCATGAAACGTTTAATAAACAATATTCACTGTAACGAAGAAGTTGGAAACTAATATATAAATATCCGGAGTTAAACGTATTTGAATGCTACACCACGCGATAACACGGAGTTCTAACCTTGAGGCAAGAATGACGCCTAATCCAACTACGTCTTATTCCACCGGCGATCCGACCAAAAGTGTTTAAAGGTTATATCCAGAATGTGTTACTCAGCTATCAAAATTTTCTTAATAACCTCCCTTCTACGAATTGGCCAGAAAACTAGTCGTTGCTAATTACCGTACTTAATGTCATCTTACCCTGAACAAAAATGTACCCATAATCTATTGCCAAACCTAGAACCCCTTAAAATTTAACACAGATGCACAAAATATTTATCTTTAATTTCATTGTACTATATTAATTTCTTCAATAGATCAATAATATTAGCTGTAGTAAAGAAAGTTTGATTACCTTAAGTTATGTTTTAATGCCTAACACTATCTGTGTGCTACATAAATACCAGCACCTAGTGGGAATAATTCAACTGCTACTGGTCAAACAGTTGATATTTTCAACATAAGTAAGTAATCGCAGATTGATTTCAATATAAGTTTATACTGCTGTGTATAAATATATTTGCAACATAATGCAATGACGTAGTGCAATGAAGGTATGTTGCAAGCTTTCGTGGTCACAAATGTCCATATTTAAAATATGGTACAGCCTGAGCAAGGGCCTAAGAGCCTAAGAAATAATAAAATTAAATATAAGATTTCGAAAACCTTCACCTCTCCTCTTCAGGAATCTGTCATCTAATTGGTTTTGCCGAGGCTAATGCTGGAAGATAGGAAGGGAGGAGGGGTCGATGGAACCAGTGAAACCTGTTCATCCGAAGGTAAATCATATATTAGTTCAGATGCACTTTGCAAGGATACATAACTGCTGTGAACTTTCTGGTTAAGGATATTAGTACAGTTACTCTTTAAAATAAGGAAGCACTACAAGTGCATTCGTTTTCAGCCAAAGATACTAGCTATATTTCTAGCCCTAAAGCACCTGTCCGTTTTTTGGTATCGTTAACTGTAGTTTTTTCATCTAAAAAAATGTTGTCTTTATGATTTTACACAATACCAAAAACTACATAGAAGCTGATTATCTGCTTTAACAAATTGTTAAACTTTGATAAATTGTTACAGAATAGCAATGTATTTTAAGCGAAATATTACAATATCCTTTACGTGAGAAACTCTGGATTTGCCTGCACTTACAAGAGAGTTAACATTTCAGTCTCTATATGGTTTTGGAGGAGTTTGATTCATAGATATTTATTTTAGTTTCTGCTGGAATTATAGACATAAAACTGGGACATTTACGATAATCCGTATTACAAATTATCTTAACTGTATTTCAAAACACCGAGCCAAGATGTGCGTTGGAATTTGACTTACACAATTCGAGTCCAGAGGATGTCCACTTTCGGTCAGTCTTGAGATTTTCATTTAAGTACTATACTTTGGGTGCTTTTCTTCCAATATTATTAATGGGAAAGCAGGTTCTTAGTTACCGAGTAATTGCTACTTAGACATTCCTTGGTCAGTGGAAGAAGGGGGCATAACCGTATCGAACCATGAAGGGAGGGGGCCCTGCAACATTCTGATGTTAACATCAGATCCTTTTTGATGGAATACAGATTTTTAATTAACAATGTATTGTTGGCAAAACACAAAGTTCAAATGCGATAATGGATTGTAATAATGGCATTATGTTAGTTTTACCTGAGCAACTGAAAGGGAAACATGTGTGGCGGTGTATCAGGGTCTGCTTGTATCAGTTCAAAAAGGAGAAAAAGTTATGGACGTGTTAGTGATTCTGTTAAAAAGTTAGAAGTCCAAAGTTTTATAAACTGTGAAGCATGTAACTGTAGGAATAAATGTTTTGAAAAGCTAGTATCTTCTGTCCTTAAATATAAATTATACATGACTTTAACACACTGTGTGTACACAAAGCCCTTACCTTGCTGGCCTCATCACAGTTCAGCTAATATTAAGCAGCAGGACAAAGAAAGATTATGCTCAGTGCCTTGATGCTTCATTCTCTTACAGAATAAGGCAAATTGCTATAAATGAAAGTATTGGTGATGTTATGTGTTTAAAAAGGTGGCAGGATCTACAAGAAGTGTAAGTGTTATGTGGACCAAAATCTCAAAACTTCTACACACAGTTGATTGTGCTTGAAGTGAAACATATTAATTGTGTAATGTTACTTTAGATAATTTCTTGTTTTTTCCAAAAAATCTCTGATTAGATTCGATTAACTTTTTATTTACATGAGAAGAAAAGCACAGAAATTACACTTCCTTACCATTTTATTCATATTTCTCGTTTTCTGTAGTATCTTGGTTGTCATTATGAGAGTAGGCTCCCTTTATTCACTTTTACTGTTGCCAGGGCTCCGTTTTACCACTGTATGGGTTCACATTAAAACCTGCTTTATATCGCTATGGTTAAAATACTTAGATGTTGTGCACCATTACATCTTTGCATAACACCTAAGTTTTATAACTACAGGCTTTAATGTGCACTAATTGAACATATTCTAAATAAGTTGTAAAATAAAACCAAAGTATCAGTCAATACTGTATTCAGAATTAAAGAGTTTTATACTTTAAACTTCATTTTCCGAAAAATATTACAAAATGGACAAATCCTCTCTTTTTCTCCTGGACTCTTCAATTATATTTGACTGAAGAGGAGAACAGATCTAAAAGTAAGCTAAATTACGCTACCTGGATATAAGGATCACATCATTTTCAGTAAATAACGGTACGCTTTAAGAACAACAAATTGGATAAATACTATTTGCTGCTTTATAAACCATTGTCCAAAGATGTTCAGATTTGCAAATAAACACTCGTAAATGTAATACAGATATAATGCAAGCATAATGAGAATTTGCCCTTTTTTTTAGAAAACTGAAGATAATAGGCAGGTAACTATTATTACAACTTTGACACTTACAAACATCAGTGTTCTTTTCTCTTTCTTTACAAAACTTTATCTTTCACAAAGTCACCAGCTATACAAATATGGCCAGTCCTTTACTTTTTGGATAAAACTAAGTAATTTATTTTAAATATTTATTCTGATGATTACTTAAACAAAATGTACCACAGATACACTTAATTTTGGAATACCTCGTTTGCGTTTATATGCAATTATACATTTGCGTGTTCCTAACAAATGTTACTATAATGGAGCACTTGAGCTAACATTGCTTGCGGTAATGAATTGTGCGAAAAGATACAAAACGCTATGCCATTATCACCATCAGGGGGAGCTTTTGTGACGTGTTAAATATTTAGGATTATTGTTCCCCTAGGACTGCCAAGCGAGATTAAAGGTAGTTGAAGTGGATGACGCGTGATGTTGCCACACTGCTCTATTCTACTTCCTCTTGAACAGAAACAAGAGTTTCCTACAACCCTTCATTTTGTTCAAGGAGGGAATGTTTGATTACGTCATAGCCCGTACCCTCAACCCCAAGAACTTTGAAGGCCCTGCAGATTTCGATTGAAATCATCAGATCTCTAGGAAAGCTTCTGTTTACATTATAATTCCATCACTATTTAAGAAAAGTTTAAAAGCCTTTTACTACCAACCCATTCAAGTCTATCAAATTGTAGCAAAAATTTTCGCACACTGCTTCTGATTTTAATGAAAATGTTTATGTTATCTGCACCAATCTTCTAGGCTGTAAAACAGTTTGAGACATTTTCTCTAAGCTGAAGGGTTATGATTAATAGTTGTTTTATTTACCTATAATACACACATATTTGAGAGTAAACACAATTGGCATATTACTTTAATGTGTCCATGCATTTTTAAAGAAAAATTGTCAGACAAAACACTTATAAATTAAAATATGAAAAAAGAACTCTCTGCTTGAATTCAATGTAAGCCAGATTTCGGCTAATCAAGATAAAAGTATATTCTTTAAATTCTCAAAACAAAAATAACTAGAGCATTTGTTTGAAAGTATAATTTCTGTCAGATTCTTGAATGTAATATAGAATTTACCTCGTATTTCCTGTACGAGAAGCAAACATTTTAGTAAGAATTAAAGCATTTCTATTAGGTATTTATAATATATCCAACTATATACATACCTATATATGCCTATATATATAGCTGAACACCGCTGCAACGCAGTGGTAGCACGCCAGGTTCTGGAGCGACAGACCCGGGTTTGATCACATATACCGGCGCGGGGACTTCTTCACGGTTGGAGGTCTGGTCCGGGCTACATTAAGCTTGTAGTGAAAATTCAATAGCTTTCCTGTTCCTGCCAGAAAGGAAGGGTCTTAAACGTTCAAGAATTCACCTTACGGTCGGAGGAAACGGCCTGCGGTCCCTACTATCCTCATCCTGTAATCCTTCCTGGCCTTGACTGCGACTGGAGGACGCAGTCCGGGCGATAAGGGTACCGTCGGTTAGGGAAGACGCCTTAGGGATTATTATAATTATAGCTGTATCGGAGTTCTAAATTTTGTCATAAGCCAAACAAATCTGAGAGTCAGAAAAGGCATACCTATAGCAGTGGCCCCACCAAACATACAACTTAGTGATCCTGTTTAATGTTAACAGTTTGGTGATGCATTACATATCTTCCTCGGCGCTATGTACACAAAAATCGTTCATTCAGCAATTCGTTCATGTTTTCCATGTAATGTAATGCTTGATTTAACTAAACCGGACTTAGCAACATAGCTCCGTGGTAACGCGTGAGGCTCGCATTTGGGGTGTCCTCGGTTTGATTTCAGTCGATCGTCCAATCTTGGGTTTTTCGTGATTTTCCCTGCTCGACAAGGGAATATCTTTATAAATGACAATACATTTTCTTACACTAATCAGCATCCTAAAAACATTCCGTTTAACTATCTGCCCCTTACTTTCTCGCCTCCGTATGTTTACTACAGAGTCGTTCCAGTTTGAGATCATTTATTACAGTATATCATCTGCCATTGTTATTCAGGCTGATATACTCTTCCTTGGTACTGATTCAAGGTTTCCTCTCTTAGTTAACGGGTTATTGTTAATTCATTTGCCATTCAAATTATAATATTTTAACCGTACATAAATGTTAGTCATTTCATGATTTTACAACCATCCGGTGTGTTAGTTGCATTCGTGGAGAATACGTGACTGCTGTTCTTCGGTGCATTTAGTAGGTACTCTTGCCTTCATTTGGATGTATTTTTGAAAAAAAAAAAAAAAAAAAAAAAAAAACTTTCCAAGGAATGAAGGTACTACTGATTTTATGTGTTTCAATTATACTTGTTTCAGCTCTCAACATACTCCTCTGCCATTAACCATCCATAACTCTTCCCAACTGCTTCGTTTTTTGAGAGGATAGGAAACTTACATCATGCTCTTACTTATAACTATTATTAGATTTGTCCTGCGCCGTGGCGCAGTGGGCCCGGGATTCATCACGCCCCTGGGCGGTGCAGATTTTAATTCCCGGGTATAGGTCCTATGCCTACTCAGTATCTTGAGGAAATTGAGGAGCTACGCTAGGTAGCGAACCCTGATCTAAAAAGTCAACTTTCCGGCGGGGGGGGGTGCCGAGATGCTGACATCTCCACCCCGTATCGGTTGGATGATGACCCATCTCCTTTTTTTTATTGTAATTTACGTCCTCCAACTTTAAGTCATATCAAACGATGAATAGAATAGGTGAAATGACGCACAAATGAGCCTAGGGTCCGTAGAGCTTATAGTTACCCGACATTCGTCTTTCATGATAAGGGAAAACCCCAGAAAAAACCTTATCCAGGTAGCTCACTCTGACCGAGATTCGAACTCGGGACCTCTTGAACGGAATGCGGAGACGCTACCATCTACGCTACCGAGGCGGGCTCACCTACTTCTGCCTTGCTAATGCGAGCGTGAGGCCGGTAGTCGGGTTGGCAGGTTCAGGCCTACTTTGGCCTGTTACGCCATTGGTTACGTTAGAAATATTTGCTTTACTTGATATAGTATATGACTAGTGAAAACTTTTAAGGTAATTGGTTCTTACAAATATTTTTAATTTTTAATTTAGCTACCTCGCATGTAGTACCTACTCTATAGGCCACTAATACACGAAGTTTTAACCTGCTACCTCAACTAGTTTTCAGTTAATTGTACCTGAGAATAAAAAGTTATAAATTACAATAAAATTCCGAAAACTAAACCACCACGTTGAATAATTATCAAAAATTTTTCATAGAAATTTGGATTTACTATTGATTTTAGTCAGCAAAGTTTGCATAACGTGTGGGCAAAGTTTTGTGGCCCCAGCTTAAACCAAACAGAGACCCCTTTGAGAATTCTTTGTCCATATTAATGTAAAAGTCACATAAAGCACTTTACAGTGCACTAAAGAAAAATTACCTATATTTTTCTTGAGTACGTTTACAGTATGTTTTCAAATTTGTTTTCACTCTAATGAAAGTTAAATTTCTCTCAAAATGTTGGGTTTAGAAGAAAGCAAGTTTAGTTTCGTTTCGAGTTTTAAACGTAAGTGACTGTTTCCTACTGGATTATTTTAAATTCTTCCACATATAATGTGTGTATGTACCTACAAGAAATGGGTTTATTGTGAACACCTAGCTGACTCTTGAGGGACTTCGAATTACAATCCGTACATCGGAACACAATGGTTGCTGGTCATAAGTTGTTCGTGCTTCGTATTCAGTTTGACAGGTCGGGAGAAAGGGTGGATGGGATCAAAGGGCAAAGGCCCTCCTACATGCGGGATGCTTGCATGTCAAGGAGTGGATGGGTCGAATGTGACGTCACTATTACTGTCTGGTCAGTGAAGAAGTAATAAGTAGGTAGGAACATCTTTTCTTTCAGTTTACGTTTTATATTTCAACGCCATTTCACTAAATACAGCTCATGAGAAAATGTGTTCCTTTTTAAAGCAACACAATACCCATGAAGATAATAAAGAAACAGAAAATGCACAGAACTGTCAACAAAATTCGTAAGTGTAACTTAGCAATCTTGTTACCTGAATAATACATCGACATATTCTTGAAGAATGGAACCAACAATGGCTAACAACTCCAAATGGAAGTTTAACAAAAGCATTATTTTTCCCTAATGTATATGACAGAGGAAAATGTGAAACTATTGTACCAAATTTTGTTTTGACACAATTTTTAAGTGGACATGGTAAATTTGGTGAATAATTATCGCGCTTTCACTTAACATCCAACCCCGAGTGCATGTGTGGTGAAGAATTTCAAACTGTGGCTCATCTCCTTTTCTGTTGTCCCATTTTCTGGAGAGAAAGGCAAGAATTAATATTCAAGCTAGACTCTCTAGGAACTGAATTTTCTGCTCCGCTTACATCTTTGCTAATGAAGCCACAACAGTATAAGTACTTCATGATGTTTATAAACTCAGTGTCTAAACGTCCGAAATAGTTTAAATTAATATGCATTAGATTAAAACATCATTTCTTCCTTCTAGTATTTAAAATATTTTTGTCAAAATTGTAGATTTTTATGTATCAACTCTAACTCTAATATACCACTGTGTAAAATAGGGTTCAATAAATCTGGATAAAAAATACTGTTTAACAACAACATTTTAGTTTAGTTTGCCAATGTGTGACATTGAAGTAAGCACGTGTACTTGCTCGCACGCCTACCTACTATAGAAGAAATGTCGTGCACGTTACCCACTGACTTGTTTGCATAAGCCTGCGCATATATATAGGATTCATAATGTGTTGGAACCATAATCCAGACGGACTTTTCTGTAAACTTTTCTGTACTATGTCTTGATAACTATTGGCTCATTAGTTATTATTCCGTATTGAAAATTTGTTGTTGGCAGTGCTGTTACAGATTTATGAAATGAATACGAGTTTTGTCGCATGTTTTACAATAGCGTGTGAGCAATGCTTCATACAACCACGGGAGAGACCGGCCGCTGTGTCGGCGAAGTTGGGGACAATATTTCCTATCCGCTGTGCGGAGCTTCAGTGTGAGCTGAAATCTTGTGCTAGTGTAGGTCGCTCAATGGTTTTTGAACACTGAAATATTTAAATGAGAGTCTTGCTGCGAGTCCCTTAACTGCTTTCCCTCGTCATCAAAGGCAGTGATACATCATTACGATGACTGTATCCTCTCAAGTATCACTAGGTACCTTGCTTCACGCGTCTCTCTTCAGGAAAGTCATACATCCTCCAACAAATTTCAAAGCCTTCACATAGCAACCAGCTCTTAGAAGATTTCGCTATCGCCTAACCCTATTTTATTCCCCTATTCCCGTTGTACCTACTAAGAAATATGTAATAACAGCATTTCTGCAAATGTTATCTCGTTTAACATGAAATAGATAAAAGAATAAGTTTTTTTTTTTTTTTTAAATAGTATGTTGAAGAATCAGTAGAGAAGGTAACGTATAAAATATTTCAGTTATTTTTCTTTTATTACTTTTATATACCTTGTGGGGTGGATTCTACTGCATTTTAAAATTGTTTCGTTAATATGTATGTGAGTGATCTTTAAAAATTATTTTAAATCTATTTCTCTTTGTGTGTATTACTACTTTTGAACTCTAAATTTGCTTAGTTAATATTACAACTGTGTGAACATTAAAAGAGTTTAAAATTATTATAAATTAATTTCAGTATGGAAAAATTCGTCAATGAGACAAACACCTAATTAATGAACCAACTGATGCTAAACCTTATAAATACTACTTTTCTTAAGTAAAATATATTTAAAGGAAACGGATCAGCTCTTTTAATATTTACTATTAGATTTAATAGAAAGACTTTTTGGTGTAATACCAATCATTACTGTGAAAATGGATTTTTATCTGATAGAGAGAAATGTGAGAGATAGTCTAGGATTATCAACATATTACTTGAGTTTTCTTCATCAAACTTACCTTTTACAACTTCACAGATGTATTTCTTTGTCGATTCAAATCATATGTCGGTGACATTGTCGTGTACGTAGTATTAAAATTACCCTAATATATTAAAATACTTTTAAACAGTACACATGAAAATAATAATAATAAAATAAAAAGGTTGTCACAATAAACAACTTGGAGCTCATAAACTGAAAAATTCGGGTAAAAACAGAACAGTCAAGCTGTAGGTAATGTCCCTTGTCCTTTTTGCATAGTAAAACAATTATATTTATGCTTTTAATTACGTCTATGTTTTGAAATTATTGGAATCGAATAGCTTCCGTAGCCACTGTGCTTCTAAAGCAATTAAAAATAAGTGTAACAACCCCAAACAAATATAAAGCAGCATCCCAGCTGATAAATAAGTGAAGAAATCAATAATGGACAAGTGTGCACTTGTGAATTGGAGTAAGGGAAAGAAATTCGCCGTGCGTTCGTTTGGAATGGTTCCGAGAATGGTGTTTACGGGTTACAACTTGTGTTTTATGTAGGGAGGCGTTGAGACCAAGTGAAAATGTCTTGCACTAGTATAATGGATTACTCCTAGAGCAGTTATGTTCAGTGACTGTCCAGTAGCAGGAGTACAGGGCACTGTTCGGTTGGATTTGTTGCAAAAATTATGTTGCAAAGCTTTCAGCTGTTTCGTTGGGTACGGTATTCGTACTAAATATTAAAGTGATGTTGCAGTCTGTTTTAAATGAAGTTAGTTTCCTTATCCGTCGCTTGCCCTTCAATGAAATAAATTTGCTGTACTTATGAACAGAAAAGGTAACCGTTTCCTCAGAATTTAAAATTCACGCGGCATGGAAAAATATTTCTCAATAATCATCAAAGTTTCTAATAAAAATTTGTAACCTGAATTTAAATCTGAGTATCTGCATTATACTGATCAATTTTGGTATCCGAAATGTCATTTCGGAGTGCTTATTCATCAAATCGTAATATAATCTTTTTCCAGCTACCTTCTTGTGATTGTAATTATGTGGCAGCTTGAAATCCTAACCTCAGAAGTCTTTCCCCACTCTTCTAGTTAGAGGCATAAACTATTCTATCAAGTCCTTACTACACAATTAGTTGCTCCTCATGAGTGTTACTAAACATTCTTATGGATCTTCTTGATTTTGGCTGTCTTCTTCAGTCTTAATTTTGAAATTCGTCTCACAAAGTGCCCTTGCAGAACGCTAAAAACTCTAGCAACTTTGCTGACACTTTGTCCAGCAAAATGTCCTCCAGAGCGTTTTACTTTAATGAACAAGGTGCGGTTTTCTCCTCACACAGCTGAGTTTCGAATATTCTACACATGTTTAGCAATTACAGAAAGTACACTATTCTGTTGTCCACACTTATAGTTCATTTGATTATTAGATCCATAGCGCAACTAGCGTATTCAGAGTAGCAAAGCGAAACCAGAGTAGTGAATCAGGTGATTTACTCCACTTGAAGGAGATAGTTGATGCCTCTGATTGGCTAAAGTTAAATATGAATCGATTCCTACTGGATGGAAGCAGGCTGGGGAAGGTGGGGCAAGAAAGTCAGAAGCGTCACTCGATTTTCTTGCACAGTAGTAATTATGGGGCCTTGTAAGCGGATATCAGTGAAAGCGTGACTAGTTTTGCCAGATAATTCTTAGCTTTATGTAATTTTGACGAAAGAATTGCTATTACTAGAAGCATATGTATTGTATTGAAGCAATGCAAATAAGAGTATAACACTTGCGCAGTGGTAGTATTTGTAGCTTCTTCTGGCGCAGAAGAAAGGGTGGACTGGTAAAAGAGGAAAGGGTGGACTGAAAGTGATGCTCAAATGGCATTAAACGAGATAAAATCTGGTTTAATATCGGTCATAGAGGCTACGTTGAAATACAAGACATCAAGGACTAACTTAGTCAAGGTTGGTTCCTGGTCCAATGTCAGAAAGGGTAGTTAATATAAAAAGGTTCAAACCAGTGTTCAAGGAGAAGATGGAGAGTGAGCTAAGAGAACACTTGCTAACTTTTGGGAAGTTAGTGTGCGAGTCTGCTGACGTAAATAGTATTATGCATTGCTTTAATAAATATCACAGAATGAAGGCAAGGACTAGGTGTCTACCTTCGTGAGGAGACACAAGTCAGAGAGGCAGTAATACACTTCTTTGTCAACCTCAGAAAATTTATAAACAAATTTCAGTTCTCCGCAAAGAGAATTTTCAATATCGATGGGACAAGGATATCAATAGTCCAAAAGTCAGGGAAAAGTATAGTTCAGAAAGGATACAAGCTTTTAGGACGTATTACTTTCTTAGAGAGAAGCTAGAATATGACAATGTTAGCTTGTATCAGTGCACTGTGTACAGGAGTGAGAATGAACCCACATATATTCTACGAATGCATGCCAGGCACTGTAGCGAATACAAGTTCTTCAGGATGGATGGATATCTTACTTCTTCCAAAGTTTCTCGAACACTTCATTCAGTTCAGCATCCCACAGAAGAAATATCAGTGCTTCATATTCCTGATCACTCCTGTTACAACAGCATTAAGTCTATTTAACTTTCAAGAAGATCAACTACACACTACAGAATACCCATAAGCTACAAACATTAGATGTTTACATTTTTGGGCAGTTCAAAACTTTCATATCTCAGGAAATTGAACTATGGCTGACAAACAATCCATAAAAGAGGTTGAGGGACTATGTCTTAGCTGGCATGACAAAGAAATCTTTCACTGGAGCCTTCATACCTATCAACATCATGAATAGCTTCACAAAAACAGAGTTGTACCTATAAATCCTGATGTGTTTAGAAACTGAGATTCTGCTGCAGCTAAGCCTTGGGGAAGCCCAGATAGAACGGTGTGACAGAAACACGTGATAAGCAGGGATATGAGGATGCTCTGGCTATACCTGGATCCAGTTCTTATTACACACATACCCATTGCAGAAATCCCTCCCTTACCAAATAAAGCTGCAGAATTGAATCACAGGTTCACCATGTAAGAAGAAGCTAGAGAATAGGTTGAAATCCAAAGAAAAGAAGCGTGAGTTGGACAAGTCAGCAGCCAAAACTGACGTTTGATGCAGTAGTACGAGGAGCACTGGTTTTATTTTGAGTATGGGCAACACTGAATGTTGTAGGTGCCATCTGACCTTTTCAATGGAAAGTTTGACATTGTTAATCACAATCCACTTCAGATATTTTGTCAATAGAGAGTGTTTTTTTTACATTAACTTTAAAATTGTGTCTCAACAAAAATATGGAATTAGCTCGTGAAAATCTTCGTACATTGATTTATTATGACTTTCGAATTGGATTATCAAGAGTGCATCAATCAACTAACTTCCACATTTGACGACGAAGCTCCATTCTTTGACACTTTGAAATGTGGCAAATTTAATCGTAGCCGCCGTTCGCCCAATGATGAAGTTCGTGAAGGTCGTCCAGAATCACTTGTTGAGCTAGGAAACATTGATGCTGTGCGAAAACCAATAATGCAAAATCGTCATGCGACATATTTTGAGATTGAGGCAACTCTAGGAATTAATTCTATCAGCATATATAAATTATTGCATGATTATTTAGCTGAGTGAAAGGTTTGCTCTCGTTGGATCCCACATGATTTGACGCAATATCAGAAAGATCCTCGTGTTCTTTGGTCTACAAAATTGCTCAAGAAATAGAATGGTGGTGCCTCAAAAGACGTATATAAGAGTTTAATATGTGACAAATTATGGATCTATTCTTATGAGGCGCAACGTAAACAGCAGTTGGTTTTATGAGTGTTTCAAGATGAAGCAAATCCAACAAAAATTGTTTGAACTTGAAGCACTTCGAAGCAAATGGTTACCTGCTTTTTCTGCAAAACTGGCCATGTGGCAATAGTAGCTTTATAGAAACGTAAAACGGTCGACGCCAAATGGTACACAACCTTTTGTTTGTCAGAAGTCTTTGGCGAAGCAAGGAGACCCAACAAGAATCTTAGAATTGTTCTTCATCAAGACAATCTGAGCGCACACACATCTCGTCTAAAAGAGTATTTCAAGGATCAAAAAATTGAATTGATTGGTCATCCACCATACAGTCTCGCTTTGGCACCCAATGACTTCTCTTTGTTCCCGAACATCAAGAATAAATTGCGTGGCTAACGATTTTCGTCAGCAGAAGAAGCCGTTGGTGCCTTCAAAAAAACCATGTTTTGGAGGTGTCTAAAGAAGATTGGAATAAAAGCTTTGGCAAATGGTTCGAAAGGATGCTGAGATTGGTCGTAAATGAGAGTATTTTGAAAAACAGTAAAACAGTTTTTAATCACAAATTACTTTGTTTTAATTATTAGGCTCAAAATATAAGTAGTGCCCCTCGCAATATCATCCACGTTCACCATTACTGACTGTAATACCGTATATCTATACTGCTGGGAGAGAAATACAGAACAACTAACTTTGAAGAGCTGATGCATGAGGACTGCACACATGAAGAACCTGCCAATGGCAACTTTGTATTTGATACATGCCATTGCATTGAAGAATTGACTATCATTTTCTTTTACTTCCTTTCTTTGCTTTCTTCTTATTTTATGCAACGTAAGTAACAGCCTTACGAAGTCAATACAAAGCATTTCAAATTAACTTTTGGAGTTAGTTTGCTGAACTAACAATAAGAACCTCAGAGAATATTTTTGTTTAGAAATGTAAGACTTTTTTATGTTTTATTGCATTATGTACACAGTGTGTTATACCTTTACAGATCTATTAGTTTTAAACATAAGTCGTTACAATTTTTGCAGAAATTGCAAAAAATGTATCAAGACTCACTTTCCCAAATTACTGATGACGCACTTGCCCCTTTCATTTTCTGACCTAGTTCTGTATTTTAGGTAATTACAAATAAAAGGAAGCATTTAAAAGCATGGAATTTAAATGCTGAATATACCTACTTGCTGTAATTTAATATATTCTGGAAACTTGGACTTCAGTATCACATACTTTGGAAAGAAAAAATTAAGGTAGGACTCACTTGCCGCGTCCTCGCCTACAACAAACTCCACTGCAGCCAATAAAGGATGTGGTCGCTACCCCGCTTGTAAAATGTAGGAATCTATTCTAACTTAAGCCAATCAGAGACATCAGGAGATTTTAGTCTAATTACGTGATATGAACTATACATTTGACCATGCAGGGTTATAGAGAAATTTCTGGTATTAATTAGACGACACTATTCTCTTACCTAATTCAGTACCCCTCCCCCTTGTGTTTGTTAGTGGTCACATAAATTCTTCGCAGATGTCATTTTTTCTATTTTACCTTCTTCATTTTAACTGAGATAACTACATACATACGTAAATTACACTCTTTATCATGGATACACAGATAACCGTTTGGAACAGGAGGTTATATGCTGGCCTTAAACTTCCTTGTTCAATATATGCAATCGCGAGAAACAGCAGAAAAGCGACAGAAATTTAAAGGAATTACAATGTGTTGAATGATTCGGACCATTAATAGGTCTTTTTTTTATCCTCCAACGTTAAGTCAAATCGGACGATGAATGGAATGGGTGAAATGATGCTTAACATTCGTCTTTCAGGATAAGGGAAAACCCCGGAAAAAGCCTTATCACCCAGGCCGAGATTCGAACTCGGGACCTCTTGAACGTGAGGTGGACATGACGGGCGGACCAGTAGTAGAGGATATCTTGGAATGGTTTATTCCAAAAAAGGTTATTTGGAATTAAATGCGTAGAGATCTGCTTTGCTGTGTAGCACGTTTTCCTCTATAGCTTAACGTTCACCATTTACATAACATATATACCTTTCGAATGAAGAAGACTTCATAAGGCGATTTCCAGAACAAGCACGATACACATTTTATTGGTCATGTAAATGTTTCTAATAGATATGTATTCCATGCAATCAAAATTGTTAGAACAAATTTTAGAAAATTAAGAATTTTGAAAAATAATCCATGTAAAGGATATTTGGGTCGGAGGGAATAATGTTGAAAACCTTAGTGTCACGTCTTCGAAAGAACTTAAATAACAAGTTTGGTATTTATCCGGTTATATGAATTCGTTCGTACAGTACGGTAGCTCGTCCCCTCCTCTCAAAAAATGGTGTCAAAGATGCGAAACAATGAATGTTTTACTTACTTTTCATTATGAATGTGCAAAATGATGCCTTTACTTTGTTCTATTTATAGCGTGACATCGGTTGAGCTTGTAATTCTGGACGAATTTCTTAAATAGGAATATAGTGAAAGTTGTGTAATTCGAATACAAAATAACTGAAAAAATAATTGAACTATCGAAAAAAGTTTTTTAGCATCCAGTGTCTTTAGTGAAAGTTAATGAAATGGGTTTAATGAATGCTCAATGAAAGTAGGGTCCAACATAGCTATAAGTTACCCAACATTACCAAGTAAGATGGATCCGCGGTAACGTGTAAGGCTCTAACTTTGAGGTTCCGGGATCGATTCCCGTCTATCTCCCACTGTGACCTTGGATTTTTCGTGGTTTCCTCTGGACGGTAGGCGAATGCTAGGTGAGATCTGCACTAACGTCAATGTTTTAAAGAAGAATTGTCAAGTTGTTAAAAGTGAGCTATATTTCATATAAATGTGAGTAGCTGGCATGCTTAATTTGTAAGATTACTCACTCAAACTGGTCGATGTTTACCATTTCCTTATTTTTAAAGCGCTTTTCGGTCTTTGCTCCAGACCATCTTCAGTGGATTCTGCTCCAGCTACTCGTGAGTTGCTGGAGCAAAGACCGAAAGCGCTTTAAAAAATAAGGAAATGGTGAACATCGACCAGTCTGAGTGAGTAATCTTACAAATTAAGCATGCCAGCTACTCACATTTATATATCGTCAATGTTTTTCTTCATTCTCCTTTATTCCGTTCCTTTCTCATCTTTGAGGTGTGCTTCTAGGTTTCGTGGAAAATTGGCCTGGATGCTTGCTCAAAGGAAAGAGTACGCTCCATGGACACTATAGGACTTTGATCGAAGGGCTGTTCATTGCAGCATCAGCTGTGGCCTGGATCTTTCAACCAGGAACACTTGGGGACTTCTGCACATCCTTGTGGCCTGTGTGACTGTGGTCTACAGCCTCCTTTGGCTCCTTCACTTTATCACATCTTCATGGGGATGTTAGATACAATAGACTTACGAATGTATTCTGTGTGTGGTGAGAGGGTGGTTGCAGTGCGTGAAGTGTCCTCCTCAAAACCTATCCTATATGAACCTAGACACAACGTTTATATTCTCAGTATGTGCAACAAAAACAGCAAAGCAGGTTATCTGGGAACTTACCTGAACTAAAATTTAAATTAGAAAAGCCAGGCATGTTATGTTCACAGTGGGTATGCAAGTGCAGCTTTGATTTTGAAACAAACATAGCAATCACTTACTATCTTTCACAGAAATGAATCACTTTACATAAAACTTACTCTTCTATGTAGTTAAAATGGCTGGATAGTATAAATGTTAATCTGCACTTATTTTAATTAAATTGTTTATTGAGGTTTTAAGAAAAAATTTAAATGTATTGCATTAAAAATAAAAGAAAATAATTTACAGTTCTTAACAATCGTATTTATAAAGCAGAATGGAAGAACTCCAAAGATTAGAAAATGAATGCCATTCTGATATGCAATAGTGTATTTCAAGCTTTGATGAAGAGAACAACCAAGCATAGCAATTTGTAAATTTCAAGTCTAGGGCAAAAGGATGTAAAAGTTGAACTTTATTGGACTGTTGGTATGGATGCTGCAAGTGTCAAACCACTTCCCTCCATCATAAAATATTAGTATATATTAGTATATAGAAGATTAGTTTTCATCTGCCTGCCATGACCTTTGGCTTCTTTTCTATCATATCATTTGTAGTGGTAATGGTTTGAGAGTAAAAAGTTTGAAACCTTGTTTATAAATTTCTATGCCTACTCATGACATTTAGGATGTACAAAACCTCATTCTGATCCGCATCCCTTTCCCATACAAGAATATTCAGATTTTAGGGACTTTCTCCCTAGTTTGCTGTCTCAATGGGCTAGTTACAGTTATAAATTACCTGAGATAGTTTGATGGTAAACAATCTTTCTTAAATAAAATTCAGAAGAACTAAATTTCTAGAGTTCGAGTAAATGTTACTCAGTTTCAACTATCTACATCAACCTAAAGTATGGAAAAGAAGTTTTGGAAAACTTTTTGATGCATTGCATGCAGCCCAGAGGCATAAATTACAGGTTCAAATTTCAGCTACCACGTATCTAGGAACCTGCGAAATATCAGCCAGTAAAATATAAATTTTAAGATACTTAACTAACGGAAAATGTGCAACATACATGCAACCTTCATTACTGAAATGATCACCATTGTGCATAACACCAAGCAACATCTCTTTACCTAGAAGTAATTTGATAGGATATTACAGTGTGGTAAGCCTGGCTAAAAGTCAATTTTAAAGCTACTTATGGCAATTTTTCTCAAGAATTTTTTTGGTCTTATCTTCTAACTGGTGGAGAGGATCATGTGGCAAATAAGTTCACTGGTACCTGAAATTCTGAATATATCATCACCATCAGCTGTAATTGGTATATCACGAACAAATTCACAAAAAGCCAAGAACGGACCTTCCTTGGCTAAGAACTCAAAGTTGGTCTTGGTAAAATGGAATCTCTGATCCATGCAGAAGCACAAGAATCAGTTCAAAATCAATAACTGCAATTGTCGTAAGATAGAGACGTCAATTTATATTGGGAACTGTTGCAGCATTTAATGAAAACAGTAAAATTTTAGTATATAATAGTTTTGCTTTCTGTCTTTTCGTTAAGTTTATTATAAAAAAGTAGTAATAAAACTTTTGCCATCTTCTCCAAGAAAGAATCCATTTATTTTTCATTCAAGTATAGCTAAGTCAATGTCAGTCAAAATATTGCAGTAAGTGGTCATTTTAGTTTTATTTTTGTTTTGTTGGTCATATATTTATTCAGGAATAGATAATTAGTTTGTTATCCTTGCAGTTTAATGTGATAAAGCTATTTATATTGTCATGACGCAATTAGTACAATTTTGCAAAACAACACATATTGATATTCCTTACAAACATTCATATCACTAATCCAACCAATTTTACCAATATTATATCTTATAATGCCATGATATCGCAACTCTTAGTCAGTACATAATAAATGCATTAGTAGATTAATTAATTTTATACTCTGTTTTCTCTCATCATTATTCATATGCATCAATTTTGATATTATAGTTCAAATTTCTTACATTTTAATACTTTATTAACTTATGTAATTAGCACTAATTAGTTCCCTTACTTTTAAATTACTTCCTATAAAGCACCCAATGCAACACTACTATTTGGCTTCTTATTCCTTTTTTCCTTTGCAAAGCTTCATCTAAAGGTTCTACTTAATAAGATATGTACATACATAAGCCAGAAAACATTAACCTTAAAGGAAGTTTTGCATAAATCTTGAGGATGGCCCATGTGTATTTTATTTTTCCACTAAGCATACAAAATGATTGAAAATTCAGTAAGTTAATGACATTAAACAACACATACTTTTAAAATTTCCCAGAACATATTTTAGAGGCTAGCTCCTTTCATTGCCAACCAGACATCAACAAAACAAAGGAAACAAAATTAACATTACATATCCTTTCACAATAGATTTCATAAAATCACAGAAAGTAAACCTTATATATTTTATGTCTGAATTGCGACACTTCTTTTAAACATTCCAACAATTCCTAGGATTGATTGAGCTCCTCCTTAGGCAATAATTTAGGCAATCTCTGCCTAACAATCAAAGAAAGTAACTCCTGAAACTTATGTTGCTTTTTGTCATTAATTGATTCAGTTTGTTTATTCTTAATTGACTTCAGAAATAATGCCATTAATTTCTACTATTTGAAGATACAAAAGTGTTATTATTGATTCTGCAACTATTTACACAAAAGTAATAATATTCCAAGAATATGGCAAGTGCATAAACTAATAAGATACTCTAATTACCTCAAATGAAGAAACCAGTTGTTACTATTCTGCTTCTGCTGTAAATACTACACAGTCAATGTACACTCATTAGACTAATTAAAATGTAGGAGAGCATCAAGTCTGTAAGTGTTTTCTCTACCTTCTGAAATATTTCTAAGTGCAGATAAAATATTCACATGTCTGGCAGATGCAGCTAAAAAGCTTTAGATTTTACAGTTGCAACCTAATCCACAAACGTATCTTAACATTTTTTGCTTCTTTTTTTATACTTGACTATATATATATATTTTGTCAGTGCATAAATGAACAATGAAGTATAACATCTCATTAGCTATCTTACTTACGTGATCAATTAAGTAAGTCACAAATTGTCTGTTCACTGATTGTAGGCTGTTATGGTTGCTAATGAGTTTACTGAATGAAGTCTAATCCAATCTACAGTTTGGGGCCTATGTTAATCTTATAAGTGTGAAATGATGCATGATGAGCTACAAAAGATTCAAGTACCTATTTAATTTTTTCCAAGATTTGTTTGCTTCTTAAATTACAGTTCAATTAAGCTTCTTATTTTAAAAAAATTTGAAGCAAGTAGCATTACAATATTGACACAAAGGTTGCCTCTGAGGTCTGAATGGTTAGCATGCTAGCTATAAACCCAGAGGTCTTGAGTTTGATTGCTAGCTGAAGTTTGAAGATTTTCCTTTAGCAAGGATTATTCTCCATCTTCCCTAGTCTGAAAGGGTGATTAACAGTGTAAATATGTTTGTAAAATTAATGTTTATAAAGAAAAACCAAAGATTAACAAATAGTAAAATGAGTGAACATTGTTGCCATTGAGAAATTGTTTCAAAGACAAAGCCACTAATGTGACTATACATATACGTATATGTAAACCAAAGACACATATCTCTAGCTATGACAATGGTCATTGGGAAATTTAAGATGCCAGCAACTTTGTGAACTGTTTGCCACACAGCCCACTCCATCAGGTAGAGGGTGGAATATGTTGAGCTGCAGCCCACAAAGTTTGTTGAGATACTGCAATCATTAGCTTTAAATTTGTGCTAGTGAAGGTCACATCATCATATGAATTATACTGTGACTGATAATGCAATATTACACAATGTATTTTGGCATTAAGTGATAGTTTTACTTCTTCAAAGATACAGTTCATTTTCTTTATGCTATTTTTTGACATTTATATTGATTTTGAAGAAACAAAACAGAAAAAAAAGAATAAGCTATTTAATACCTCAAGAGCTTAGTATCAGAACTGGAAAATTCAATACCATAGCATTTCAGTTCTGATTCTAACCTTCTAATGTTTACCTCCACACAGTTTTTGGTGTTTGAATAATCACCAAATGCTGATTGTCTTTATAAATGAAAATGTAATATCTTCCCAAAGGATTGTTGATTATTACTTACTACCACATGGGATCACTGTAAAAACTTATATGTTCAGAAGGAATTGAAAGCATGCTTAGAACATAGTAAATATTTGATCATGGAAATAACTAAGTAAGCCTTTTCCAAAAATATCTCAGCCTCTGGCTAATAGGGAGGTTTGAAGTTCATCTGTTCGTGGTGTAAGAGAAGAACTTTGGTGACATAAAGCAGTATGTTCATATGGCAAGGACCAGTAAAACACATCATAGTAATTATTTTAAGTAGTTTTTTTATGACTCTATTAATTGTAAGTGCAGTAATGGTGTTACAGCATTGAATAATGTTTTTTCCTTACTCTATAAATCCTTTTATTCATTTTATCATCAAAGTTCCTTTCTTTGACTATGAATAAGAAAACATCAAATATTCCTACTGCTCAAGGATGGGATTTGGTGCCACTATTCCAAAAAGCCTAAGTTTGAATCTTGTTTGGGGCAAGCTAACTAAATAAGAGCTTTCTGGAGCTTCTCCTTTTCCTAATAAGACAAATTTTAGGAATTGTCAACTCTAAGGACATAAGGCTCATTTGAGCATCATTTTATCCACTTCATTTACTTTTTTTACGGGACTTTAATTGTTAAAGGACATGTTAAACTTTGTGAATAAAAATTTAAGGGAATGGCTCACGACTAGGCTCAGAAATTATAAAGCATTGAAGCAGTTGTACTGCTACTGAAATTAAGGCAGGGATACCAATACTCTTGCGCATTTGATTAATGTTGTGTTGTGACATCATTTTACCTATATTAGAAGGACATGCCCCATTTAGGTTCTTCTTTTTGGTAGTGAAAGGCCTTGTAATGTGAAGACAGCGACTTTCCCCAGAACCACAATGTACAAGGTATGAAACTATTTTAGTAAAATTATAGGATATATTTTCTTCCATTATGGTCTGAACTGTGATTTTTTGATAAATCTTCCCTTTAGAAATTAATACCTGGATCTTCTACCTCTTACCTGCTGTCTTCATCTAGTTATGCTTCCGCATGTGTCTGGCCTGATAAAGGACTACCATGGTGATAATTTTTAAATCCACTCGCATCCAGTCCTAGGACATGACTGTATGTGACAAACCACTAATTCCTTTTATAGTACATCTGTGTTTACAGAGGGCACTCATCAGTCTGCATTTAGCTGCCACTAGTGCCCCTTGGCTGCTGCTATAGTTTGAGTGTAGATAACTTGAAGTCAACTTACTATGCCTGCTCATGACATTTCTGTGATAAATGGTTTATCCTTTAATAATGTTTTCAATTTATTTTGAGAGTTGAACCTTAGATACATCCTGCTTTTGGTTATGAATAATGGACATTAATTATATAATATGTGAAATAACAGCAAATTCTCAATTTATGACACAATCTTACATCTAATGATAATAGTTTACAACCTAAAAGTAAAGGTTACACAATATGAAATTAAGCAATGCATGTGTATTTACTAATATTTCTAAAATAAATATATAAATGCATCAGTAAATGACAGAATCTGACATTTATGTATGTACCTATAGGACAAACTTATTCAAAACTTTCTTTACAGTTGTGAGTTATAATCAGTGTCATTTACACTTCCATCCTAAAAAGTGTGATAACTTTTTTTAATATTAGTTTATCTGATTAAAATAAATGCATCTCTGTTACATTGAGAAATTCTACACAATTTCAAAATAATGTAACTAATCTAGTCACAGACAACACAAGGCCACTTTACTTGGGCTTGAATATTTTACGAGCTGGGTTACAGATCCAACTTCCAGAGGCAATATTTATTCGTCTATTTTCAGTTGTAGTAGGTCCACCACATGGAGGCCTTTGCAGTACTGGTGATGAGGGGCAACTCTTACTTGTAGAGGGTTTGGATGCTTCTGCATCTTTAGTGATACTTTCATTATTCCCTTTACTTAGATGCAAATCTACCAAAAGGCTTTGTCTGCATAATGTTGTCACAGTATTCATTTTATTTGTTGCAGTTGTTGACCCAGTAGTTTCCTTGCTTTTCCTCATTTTCACCTTTCGAAATTTTGATGTAATGCTGGATATACCAAATTTACTGCTTCCTTGGGATATCTTAGCTTTTGTTTCTGGTCCATCAGATGTTGCTGAACTATGACTATCTGTTACTATTCCACAGTATGTGCTCTGATCTATGTTGATCATTCCTGCACTTGCTGACTTAACTAATAACAGTCCTTCTTCAGTGCTATGGAGATGTTTACCTGAATGTTCACTTCCAACAGGTACAAGAATATCACTACCAACACTGATTTGACTCAAGCGATTATAGGTTTTATTGTTTTTATGATGTTTTTCAGTATTATCCTGCAACTCAGTATCTTTAACATCTTTGGATGTATTCTCAGATAACGTTACAGTATTTGTAGAAGCATTTTTGGTGTCATTACTCCATAGTTTTGATGCCTCTGTTGGTCCTCGTGTAAGGAACTCTTGCTTTGCTCGCTGTAATTTAAGAGCCCGGGGTTGGATAGGTAGATCACTATGGCAAAATATGTTAGATTCATTATCTCTTTTACCTTCAGCATTGTACTTTATATCTAGAGAAAGTGATGTATTCACTGGAGGTTTCTTCTTGGCTGGAGGTTCCTCTTTCAGATTTGCTGATGAATGATCTAGCAATGGAACTCCAGTATCTTTATTATTATGTGAATCGGCTATTTGTCCACTAAATTTTAATTCTGAAGTTGTAAGTGGAGAGAATTCGGGTTTAATAGTTCCTGCACTGGAAGACTTTGATATGCCTTTATGATGATCTGACACAGAAGATACATGTGTATCAGTATTGGTTGGTTTATTGGTTCCAGAGCTGGTTTTTGATTCTTTGGATGGTTTTGACAAATTATCTTGAGAGACACTTATTAGACCAGCACTTGCTGATTTTTTAACTTTGTTATTTTCATTTGTTTCATTTAATTTATTACTCCCTTTCGTTAACACCCTTCTAACCTCCTCTTGATACCTTTCCATTTGAGCAAGAACTCGTCTCTCTGCTACTGGAGATCGCCATGCAACTGGAGAAGCAGAACCACTACTAGCACCTGCATTTACTTCAGGTGATGGTCCTCTACCTCCATTTCCATATTTTCCATCTGTCAGCTTCTGATTATACTTGGCAATCATCATGCGTATGCTTGGTGCTGTTTCTTTGTTGACTACCTTAAGAAGATCTCGCCGTGTGGGACCTGGAGATTGTGGTATTGGTGGAAAGGAAGAAGATGGTGTTACAGAAGAATTGCTGGTCTCTTCATAGCTTCCTACTTTTGATGATAATTTCCTTTCTTGAGAAGATCTACTGCTTCCATCCACATATTTTTGCCTAGCAAATTTTGTGATATCTAATTGGTCTCCTTGTGCAGTTTCAACACATTGTTCATCAACAAAATTTTTTCCACTTGATGTTGGCATTACTTTTCTTCTCATGAGAGCAGGGGAAGATGATTGTGATCTAGTATTTCTCATGATTACCCAAGATGGTGGAGTTATAGTACCTGCACTTTCATTTGTTTCCTTTTTGTCACTTGTTGCAGAAAGATTACCTGAACCACTGCCTGAATATAATTTTGCTGTCTCTTTTGTCGATGAGGAACTATTGTCACTGGGATCAAAGTCTTCCAATGCTCTTGTTCTGGGAGGAGATTCCCCTACCGTGTAACTGATTACAGAAGATGGTTTTCCTTTACTATCTCTACGCACAGGAGAAAATATCTTCCGTGTAGTTTTAACAAACACGTTATCAGGTGTTACTGACATAGATTCCTTTAATTGGGCATTGTCATGTACTGTTGAGGAGCTAGACATTGCTGGAGAATTACATTTTGCAAAATTTATTGCTGCTCTGTTTTCTCGCTCAGATGGTCTATTTTTCCTTATTTTAGATGACAATGGTAAAGTTACTTCAACAACTTCATCTAGTGCTTGAACATTACCTTTCATAACAGATTTCTTTATGTTGCAGTCAGCTTTTGTCTTAACAGCTCCTACTATATTTGCAGCTGTAGAGGATGTAGTTGCAAAACTGCTCTGATTATTTCTAGTAGGTTTAAGACCTTCTGTTTGGTTATTTTCATCATTACTATCTAATTGGGAAATATCATTATTTCCTTCACTACTATATTTGGATTTATCATACTGATCATACTTCTGGTGCTTATAACCAATGTGTGTGTCTGATATGCGCCTAGTTTTTAATGATTTATGCCTCTCATTCAAATATTTCCGCTCATTTCTATTCGTACTGTGCACTTCTGTCTCGTAATCTTTCCTTCTATTTTCCTGAACATCAGTTAGAAATTGTGTTTTAGTGACATTCATACAGTCAGATTTATTTTCTGTTGTGTGCATGCGTGCTTTGATATTTGTAAGCTGGGATTTCCTGATATTTCTAGGTTCTTCATAACTAGTTTTTCCAGATTTGTTAGTAATATTATCATTATAACAGTCATTATCATCATCTTCATCATTCTCTTCCTCCTCTTCTTCTTCATCATCATCTTCTTCATCTTCTTCCTCCTCTTCTTCCTCAGTTTTGTCACTTTCATCTGTGCTTTCTTCATCTACATCACTTTCATCAATAATAAATTCCTTGGTATTTGAATTGCTTTTACAGCAGCTTTCTCTATTAGCTTCACCTTCTTTTCTTTTTATAACCTCTTGATTTAGTGAATTAATCAAGGATCTTTCATGACATATGCCTACATTTTCAACTTCAGCTTTCTTTTTTGAAGAATCTACCAAATTGTGAACCTGAATATTTTCTAAGGATGGTATTTGTGATTTACTGGAAGATAAGCTAACATCATTCACTTTTTGTTTCTTAATTGCACCAGATAAATATTTCTTTTCTGTTTCTCCACTATGATCTTTGTTGTGTTTCTCACTCTCAGTCATTTTACTTGAACTTAGATGGCTAATTTTATGCTGTCTTCTCTGTTTCCTTTCCTGCCAGTTATCAGAAACTTTTTCACATTTAGCACTCCCCTGAAAATCTGATAGATCATAGCAAGTTGCTGCTTTAACCTTAAGAAATGTATGTGTGTGACTTTCACTTGAGGAAGTTTCCTTGAAGTGAAGTGGTACATTGTTTACAGTATTCCTCTTATCACTTTCTTCTGCTTGAGAATCATTTGCACTGTCCTGTATTTGATGTAAATTTGTATCTGCAAGACAAATAAATTAAAATTAGCCAATTATTAAACAAATTATGTGAATGAAAACTCCAACAAATAAATTTAAACAGTAGTAGGCTCAATAACTCCCTATATCTATTCTATAGATATAACAGAAGCCTATTCTGTTGCTGCAGATGTTATTTGAAAATTACCAGCACCAGTGCCGGTTGGAGGCACTTCTCGAAGCAAAAATCTATTGCATTTCCCAGTAGAATTCACTAACTTTAATTTAGGATACTGAAATATTGTTGGCATTTCATAGATACATGTGTTTTAGTTTTCTATAAGTAAAATAATCACATGTTGCAAGTGTATCTTACTAGAGAATGTTGTGTCCCTTGGTACAGCATGAGTATGGGACAGCTTGCAGAATATTACAAATGTTGTTTTTAACACTCAATGTGTAACAAAATGTATGCAAATAATATTCTATCTTTTAGCTAATAGATGAAGGTTAAAAAAGTGACAGTCATTATTGCTTTTAATTTAAATTTAAAAAAGTGAAAAATTTATTTTAAAAATTTGTCCCTAGGTACAGCACTCTCCCCTATAACCACAGACTAATCCTTTATTTTCGTTATTAAAGAAATATGAAGAATTTCTGACCTATCATCTTCTATTTTCCATTGCTCATTCTTTGTTTCTTGTTAAAAAGTAAAACACTTATTTGCATCAATACCATGATTGGTAAAACTGCAATTAGATAGTCGTCTGCTAGGAGAATGGCAGGCATGGCCTTGGTAGCTAGAGCATTGTGTACAGTGAAAACATCCAACACTGCGAAGTGAACTAGCAATGCTGTAATGCATAAGGAAAGTGGTCAGACTAGAGTGGGTAAATAACGATACACTAAGTACCAAAACTTCTATGATGATGGTGATGGTGATAGTGATGGGGGTAGTGGTGGTGGCGGTGGTGATGGTGATGGTGATGATGATGACGACGATGATGACGACGACGATGATGATGATGATGATGACGACGACGAAGATGACGACGATGATGATGATGACGACAACGACGATGATGATGATGATGATGATGATGATGATGATGATGATGATGGTGATGATGATGATGATGATGATGATGATGATGATGATGATGATGATGATGATGATGATGATGATGATGATGATGATGATGATGATGATGATGATGATGATGATGATGATGATGATGATGATGATGATGATGATGACGATGATGATGTAAATTGTGGACTACTTTTATTCTTTTATTCTCATGATGTAGTGGCCCTCAAGATAGGATGGTGCCCCATTAGGCTCCAAATGGGAAGAGGGGAGAGAACTTCAAAATTTTAAATTGTGTATGGTATAAATTTGAGATATCCTCATAGTCCTTAATACATTAAATGTTACAATTCCTTTCTTGGAAGCGTTGAAAACAGTGTTGTTATAATAAAGTAAATTTTGTTGAAATAATTTTTTCTAAAATTAAAACTTGAACATTTACAAGTGAATGCAATTTGATATTGGCAGTGTGCTTTAGCCAAACAAAAACTTGTTGAATATAATGGCTTCACTATATAGCATGCTCTGCTAGTAAAATAATACCATGACACACAAATTCAGAAAAAATGTGAATCACAAAATGACAAATACAATACTAAAAACTAGGTGATCTCTAATGCTTGTATCTGTAGGTTTATTTGCAAGCATGTAAAACAGTGGTTCAAATGCAAGTGCGTCTCAATTCTTAAAGGCAGATCTGGTAGATATGTCTTCATTCCTCAAGATCTAGAATATGCAAGGTGCATAACGTCACTTAATAATCTGTAAAACACTAATGGAAACCAGATTGATTACTGGCTAAAGGAAGGAAGTGATGGAAAGAATGCACGTCTAATTGCAAGCCACATTTACATTAAATAAATCCTTTCATGGAAGTGTTGAAAACAGTGTTGTTGTATAAATTAAATTAATTGGGAGTCGATTAATAACACAAAACAACACTCACTTTTAAATATTAAAAGTGAGTGTTGTTTTGTGTTATTAATCGACTCCCAATTAATTTAACACATTTACATTATTGGTTTAAGGTAATCCAGGGATACCAAGTGTCCTTGTGGCAGTGATATTATATATATTATATATAAAAAGCAAATAATAGTAGTTTGTATGCTAGTATGATTATAAAACTATGTTTCTTTGTTAACTTACAGACAAAAATACTTAAATTATTTAGTTTAGTTGATTACTGGGCATATTTGTCTGAATTGTTCAAAGCATGGCATTTAAGGTTACAAATGCATAAATACAGAAATATTCAGCATTGAATGAGCTTGGAGAACTGGACACTTGAATCTAAGCAGATGTCAAACTGTCTACAGCACCATGGATATTCGCAAATAAATTTTGAAAATGTATCTAGAGAAAATAAAATATTGTTTGGCACGAATTTTCTTGTTTTTCTTGTTTTTCTCCTGAAATTTTTGGGGAAGCAGTGATTCCAAAGCTTCATTGCATGCTTCACCACTGGACAAGGCAGAAAGAAAATTTACATGTCTAATGTAAGACATACTTCACCAAATCAGTGCTCATCATAATGGAACAAAATTGTTGGATAGGCTACCTTCTAATATAAAAAAATGTAAATCTGTTCCAAAAAAAGCTTTAAATCATACCTGTTATAATATTCATTTTATTTGTTTATGGAAATATAAAATAGTAATTTTGTATACTATAAATACTTGCTAATTATGATGGTGTGTTGGGTGTATGTGTGATTTATGAAATGTTTGTAAACCATTTTTGTGATTAGTAATGTGGTAGGTACTATTGTTATTCTGTTGATGATTCCATATCATGTCTACAAGATCTTAAGAAGGAAATAAATTAATATGAATATAAATAAGTTTTCAAATAAGAATTGAACCATGGGGAGTACTGTTCTGAATCTCTTATGTAAGCAGGTTTAAGAGAAACAAGGTATAAAAGTGAATAAACTGAGACAAGAAGACCTAAATAATTAACATTTTAAACAAAAAAATAATACCTGGACTTGAATCCCACCTCGGTACCATGGATGGTAGCATGTCTGCCTGACGTTTAAGAGGTCACAAGTTCGAGTCTCAGTCAAGGAGGGAGTTACCTAGATAAGGTTTCTTCCGGAGCTATCCGGAATGACAAATGTTGGGTAACTCTGAGCACCATGGACCCCGGACTCATTTCAGCATCTCTCACCCTTTTCATTCATCATCTGATGTGACTTAATGTTGGAGGACATAAATGAAATAAATAAGTAACTGACTGAATGAATGAGTGAGTGAGTGAGCGAATGAATGAATGAATAAATGAATGAATGAAATGAACGAATGAATGAACAAACGAACAAATGAATGAACGAACAAATGATAATGGACTTGAAAGATCAAAAGGAGTCACTCTGCAAGTCTTATTTTGGAAATTTTGAGGCACAAAATACATTTATTGATACAGGAGAGAGAGAGAGAGAGAGAGAGAGAGAGAGAGGAGAGAGAGGAAGAGAGAGAGAGAGAGAGAGAGAGAGAGAGAGAGAGAGAGAGAGAGAGAGAGAGAGAGAGAGAGAGAGAGAGAGAGAGAGAGAGAGAGAGAGAGAGAGAGAGAGAGAGAGAGAGAGAGAGAGAGAGAGAGAGAGAGAGAGAGAGAGAGAGAGAGAGAGAGAGAGAGAGAGAGAGAAGAGGAGAGAGAGAGGAGAGAGGAGAGAAGAGGGACAGAGAGAGAGACAGAGAGACAGAGAGAGAGACAGAGAGAGAGACAGAGAGAGAGAGACAGACAGACAGCAACAGACAAACAGACATTCCAAATAGGCAAGCATATGTTTTTGCTTTTGATACCTTCTTGCGAGAGTTCACATCATACATAGAAGGAAATATTTACCATCCTGAATGATCTCCACTAAACACTTTGGGCTATGAATTTTTTGAGACAATATTTCATGTTATGAAACTGACAATAAAGAAAGAAAGACTGATAATGTCAAACTTGTTACAGGTTTAATTTGTAAATGGGACTGGCGGAAGAATGAAAAAAGAAATTAAAGCTCTACTTGATGAGCATCACAAACAAGCTTACCTTGTCTATCATGCTAAATCAGCTGATAAGATCATCTCAGAATATGGTACTAGTGAAGCACAGTCACGTGTGTCAAATGTAATTTACGGAAATTTAAACTGATCATAGATGATTGTAACAAATTGTATTGTTTTACATGGCACAAGAACATTGGTGGAAGAGATGCCATGATGTATTTTTGTGCTAGTGTAGGTGTAGTGTTCGAAATATTCTCAGTACTGTTGAATCTGAAGAGGAAAGTGATTGAAATTCTTTTATTATACCTATTTTATCATCATCATCATCACCATTGTCATTGTCGTCATCCAAATAAAATTAATTACCATTATTATTGTTGCACTTAAAATAAAATGGAGAGAAAGGCAAATTATGGAGAGTGTAAGGTAAATCAGTAAAAGTTAACCCAATGATTTTATTTGTGAAAAGTCTGTTATTTGGATTTACCATCCATTCTTCTTTTACAATGCATTCAAAAATTGTAAAACTTT
>CM060950.1:93609011-93699011 GCA_030765055.1 Mantis religiosa
TCCTCTTCTTCCTCTTCTTCTTCCTCTTCTTCCTCTTCTTCTTCCTCTTCTTCCTCTTCCTCTTCCTCTTCTTCCTCCTCTTCCTCTTCTTCCTACTCTTCCTCTTCTTCCTCCTCTTCCTCTTCTTCCTCCTCTTCCTCTTCTTCCTCCTCTTCCTCTTCTTCCTCCTCTTTCTCTTCTTCCTCTTCCTCTTCTTCCTCTTCCTCTTCTTCCTCTTCCTCTTCTTCCTCTTCCTCTTCTTCCTCTTCCTCTTCTTCCTCTTCCTCTTCCTCTTCCTCTTCTTATTCTTCCTCTTTTTCTTCTTCTTCTTGTATGAACTTTCACCCACAGGATATCCAAGTGGGTGCCTAGGATCAGACACCTGATCCAGGGAATATATAGGCTGGAGATCAGCCTATTGCCTGGTATGAAAGCAAAGAAATTGATAATATGAAATGTAAGTGCGCTGGATCAAAGAAAAGGTGATTATGGAGCATTTAGTAAAATGAATGGCAGGGGAAAATGGAGTACCATAGAACACCTACCCAGATGCAACGTTGACCATCACAAATTCCATGTGTTGGCCCCTGGAAAAGGCAAGTGGTTTAACCATTTGGTCATGGCACTGTCTCAAGTAATTATAAAGCAAGTAAGATTTTGTTATGCTACACTTACCTGCAGTTGCTCTTCCTCCTGCCTGAGGCACTCCTGTCTATGTTCTAGATTTCGAATATGCACCTTCAATTCTCTAACTAATTCTTCATGCTCTTTCTCCCCTTTTGCTGTAAGTAGTTCAAATAGGTATTTTAGAGTTATGTTACAATTTCTAATATGAGTCCTCTGTATATTTTTTACAGAGTTAACTTCAGTAACTAAACTAATTATTAAGTGAAGATGAATTCATTCATTGTATCTTTATATCAGAGTATATGCAAATATATTATAATTTTTTTTTCTTTTCAAACGGGAAGGATTTTATTGAGTAGTCTAGTTAATGTATGATATGCATCAGAAGCTCTTGGTCATGATGAAATAATTGTTTTCAGCAATATCTATTTTGTTTTATTCACAAGATTAATTTGGAAATTGTAGCTTATTGAATATCTTGAAATGTTTGAGATTAACTGTTGAAAATATAATTATAATAAAGTTTATTTGAGGATTCTATAAAATTGGTTTAACAATCAGTTATTGCTTTGCTTACTTTTTTGTTTTTTGAGGAGATTTTAATTTGGTGTCAATATTTAAATTGAATATTGAAATCCAAATAAGATACATGGAACAAGGTTTAATAACTTTTGTTGATTTTGGTAAAAGTTTATTGAATTGAGTAATTATTTGTAGTCAGTTTTCCAACTTTTTTCCTTTTTTACTCCTTATTTAATTTGATTAGTATATCTTATGAAAATTATGATATTTGTAGTTGTTTATTAAGTTCCTGGTTAGGAAGCATTTTATTTAAATATTTACTGAGTTATTATTTTAATATTAAGATTTAGAATTTCAAAATTAAATTTTCTTTTGTATATGAGTCCTTTATATTGCCAAATAAATATATGTAACTTAAATACTCATGGGGAAATAAATATTCAGAAACTCACCCTCATGTTGACTACATAAATGCTTCTCCTCCTCTTCAAGATGTTCTGGAAAAAGAAAAGAAAAAGTATTAGAAATTATTTTCAAAATTATTTTCTGTATCCCTATAAATGGTTATTACAGGAAAATCTAGGTACACCACATGGGTAAAAGTACATGAACTACATTATATACTGTTGATGGTAGAGGAACTGGTTTGTGCTTCACTGACAAAGTAAACAACTTCTGCAATATTAGCCTCAAGATCATCAAAAAATTAATTTCACTATGAACATAGGAGTATATAAATGCATTCATTTTTCTGTATGTTTACTAGAGCAGTTGTTTTATAAATGAGTTATAAAAGAAGATGGGAGTATCTCAATTATATTAAGTGAGCAATCTTGGCAGTACCAGTTTTGCAGTGTGAGGCCAGCTAGAAAGAAATTGAGAAATTTTGGTTTTATTTCTTGGGCTGTGGTTCCTAGCAACTTATTCTATATTGAGAGTGAAAAACTGCTTCATTTTGCTCAGAGGCATGAACTATTGTCTTTACCTTCTCTCTGAAAGAAGCTGTGAAAAGCACTTTTATACGCAAAAACACCCATGACCCTCTGTGGGGTCTAAACCTATGACCCTGGGAACCAGAAGCTAGCATGATACTCCTAGAGAGGACAACACAGCTGGGGAGAATGGTTGCTGTGTTGGTGGTAAGGTCTGACTAAACCTCTGTTCCTGGGGAACATCAAAAGAAAAAATAAACTAGCAGCAATTTCTGGATGAATTTATTCTTAAGTTTACCTAAAATGTGTTTGTTTGTTTTGTGAACTTTCTCTTTTAGTATTTCCTTACTCCCCTCATTTAATCCCTTGTAATTTCTGTTCCAGAGGTTCATTGAGAGAGGAAGTTTTCAAAACAAATCCTTATAGTTTATACAAACTTAAATATAAAATTCATTAAAATATTGCTGCCATTTCCCGAGGGAAGTCACCAGTGCTGCCATTGCAGCAAACAACTTTCTCAGCTGGCCAGCCACCTACTGTAAACGTAGACATACCAAGAATTATTTAACCTGTATTTAGTTACGGCTAATGAATATTTATCATTACTTCTCTCAAAAACTATTGCATATTATTTCTTTAAATATGAATTTAAATGCAAAGGTACTTACGCAGTTCTAATTCATGAATTTTTGCAACATCTTCAATTTTTCCTTCCAAACCTTCAATTTCATTTTCCAATTTCCTGAAAAGTAAGAAAACAGTAGAAGATTATTATAAACATTATCATTAAAAGGACTATTAAAACTAAGATTAATTACAGGAGGGTACAAAAATCAGTTTCGCCATATGCATCACTCCACAAATACCTACAGATTTAGATTTAGATTTGTTTCATTGGCAACACAGTATACACACATTCATTTGTCCATCGGTTAGCCATTGCTACTATACTGGATGCAGTTTGTGTTGTATAATGTTCTTTGCAATGACATATAAGTTTACTAATTAGAACAAAGATGCTAAATGTTTCAATTGGAGTAGGTTCAACAAAGAGATTGATAAAATTCAAAATGACTTTAGTAGGTATAAGGATTCCTGATGAAGTATTACCAACTCAGCAACACTTGCAAAAAATTAACCCCCATTTCAAAGAACAGGAAACATTTCAGATGCTTCAAGATCTTGTTTGCCACATACTGTTCTACAAGAAAATGCTGAATTAGCTGCTCATTTTTAAGGCTTCATAAGTCAACCAGGAAGATGTCTGCTTTGTTAAGATATTTTGAAGGTGCCTGCAAAGAATCCCAAAAAAAGTAAAATTCATGCTGCCAAAGCTAATTCATGATTTGCATGAGCATTATTGTGAGAGAGAACTTGAGTTTTGTGAGCTACTTTCAATCTACATAGAAGTAGAACCTAATTTTTGGCACCCAAATCTATGGACAGATGAAGTACATTCAAACTAAATGGATATTTTATTCCCCAAATACTGTTTATTGCAGAGACAATGCAAACCACCATGAGATGATTAAGAAGGAGCCCAATGTTCTGGATGTTACTGTTGGAGAATAATTCATGGTACCAGCTTAATAGGACCTCATTCTTATAAGGTACATTACTAGCTTGTATAGAAATGCTATACAATTTTGTGGTTTATGGTTTGGAAAGCAACCACATCCAGCATTTCATTTACATACAACTCAGAGCTCCATCCTGATTTGGAATGAATGTTTGCAAAGTTTTCAACAACACTAGAGGCAACCAATGATCATGTGCTGAAGAACTAGAGCTCAGTGTAACACTGCAATATAATACAGCTATTCTCTTGGAGTCTAAGTTATTATGCAAACAAATAGGATGAAAATATATTTTGTAGCACTCTTTTTGTAATAACACATACTGCCAGAGTTAGACTGTGTGGTATCAAGTGCTGAATGTATTTCAGCTCCTATGATCTCACTCAGAGAGGAGGCCTGTCACTGTAAGATTTTTTCTTTACAAGTTCTGTTGGGATCTTCTCTTGTGTTGAGCATTTATTTTAGGCCTCTGTGATTTGCAGTGGATTTTTTTTTTCTAAAAAGGGTCTGCATATTTTATTGTGCAAGCAGTATAGTAAATTCTATGACCTATTATCTAAAGAGAGCCTTTTCATGTAGACCTTTGCAGGGGAAATTGAGAATTAACGAGTCAGGTACATTTACTCCAAATTTTAATCTAAGTCAAAAGACTATAAGCGGCAGTAACACAAATTATTATACTAGGAAATTTAATATAAAAGTGGGTGAAAATAAATGGATTTGTGGGTGTGATTTTCAGAAAGCACATTTTTCTTTAATTCCATGTTATTTGAAAACAAAGAGTGACGCATGGGGTAGAGGTGTAGTACAAACCTTAAACATTGGACTACTTTGTTGGCAGTTTTAAATACAGCAATATGTAAAGAATTTCTAGATAATGAAAGTGGGTCGGTTTACTGACACTACAACACTTTCCTTTTTTTAAGAAATGGAATGTTTCAGTAACTCAATTGCTACCATCCCCAAAGTCATACAGATTACTGGAACATGGTGATGTTGCATTGAAGTTTGCAGCGTGACACAAGGAATTTCTTGCTGAGGTTGAAAACTCAATATATTGTTTTTCAAACAACTCATGGTTTTCTAGCAAGAAGGGCACTGCTACTGCTGATTTTTCATCTAGTTTATACTTTCTAATCCTAAAATGTTCTTTTGCCATTATTTTCTACATCTATTATGTTTTTCCAATATAAATTTTGTTGCAGACTTTGCACTTATATCAGGAAATTTTATTGTTGGTTCCTAAAGGTTCAGTAATTTCTTTGAAATAAAGTCGTGAAAACAACTCTCCTTCCTAGACCTTAAAACCCAAAAATTCAACAAAAATCTGACATTTGGCATATATAGAAAACACAAGCACACACACACACACACACACACACACACACACACACACACACACACACACACACACACACACACACACACACACACACACACACACACACACACACACACACACACATACACACACACACACACACACACACACACACACACACACACACGCACACACACACACACACACACACACACACACACACACACACACATACACACACACACACACACACACACACACACACACACACACACACACACACACACACGCACACACACACACATAAACCACTATATAAAGTCCAATAGTTACACTCAGAGGGTACACGAGTGTGCTGTCCTTAACTGTTTGATAGACAGGCTTTTTGACGTACTTCTTAACAAAACAAAATTTAACACATAAAAAGTGACAGTCTACAGAATAGCAGAAAATAATGGTTTCAATAGAAATATTTACTGAAAATAAATAATGTACAAAAACTGCAGACAGTACAAAAGAACCACCAAACTGTCAGCAGAAAAAGAAGCATGCACATACAGAATGTCCACATAACATTCCAAAGCACATACCTAGTTCCAGAAAATATTCACAGGTCACATCATATCATTCTGTCACCTAAAATTGATACTTCCTATCTTCTGAAATAAAAGACACTATACCATCATAATAAAATCATAAACATACCAGTTTAACTGTAAAGATTCAAAAAAAATTTATATTGGTAAAACAAACAGGAAATTTGAAACCAGGGCAAAGGAAAACCTCAGAAATATAGAGCACACACAAGAAAAAGTTATTTAAAAATATAATAGATGTAGTTTTCAATTTTGAGTTACATCACTGCCACAACGTCAGCAATAAATTCCTTGAGAATACACCAGGGGATGACAGTGCTGCAATATCAAATACAAAGACATCACACTCCAGTAAGGTTGAGGATGGGAGCAATTAAGTTTTTGAAATATGCCCCATTTTCTAAAACAAGTAAGTGATGTAATGTCAGTAAAGCAACTCAACTTTACTATGTATCTACATCTTAAGCATATTGATGCATTAATTAAGAAACATAGTCTAAATAATAAGTATATAAATTGCCCACTTGATTTTAGTGCACTAGGTATTATTAATATCACAACGTATTACAAGTTATACTTACTATGATAAGATAGTGAAACATAGCAAGTAGTGGAAAAAGTGCTTACTCTCTAGAATTATAGATTTTATCAGGTTTTATGGCCGCACCATGGCTGAGTTGTGAGACCACTTGACTCTCACCAAGGCAGTCTGGGTTTGATCCCAGGCAACCACAAAGTGAGATTTGTGGTGGACAATATGGCCCTGGGGTGGGTTTTCTCTTGGTACTGCAGTTTCCCCTGCCAGCATTCCAACAATTGCTCCATTATCTTTGCTATCACCTCATCTCTCATACTTTCACTTCTGGCATTGGGCTGATCACTCATCCCAGAATCTCTCTGATCAGGGAACCTCTGATCCTCAGAGGGCCCTATGTTAACTTAAGGAAACATAGAAATTCATTCATTGATGCATTTAACTTTTGATTTAAACAGTGCAGTGAAAGAACATATTACTGATTAGACCTTTAAAGAGAAAATCTTTATAAAAATCTGCATAAAACTCTGTTTAAAATGAGCTGTTGGACTGTATGTAGGAAACTTATAAAGCTGTGTTAAAAAGAAAATATCCTGATACATTGATTACTTTTTTGCTTAAGCAGGCATAATACATTTAACAGAGCGGATTGGACACTATGGGACTTTTGATTGGCCATAACACATGAGTACCTATTGGTGCCATGTGATTGTAGTGTATGAGAAGTATGAAGAATGTGTTGCATTTGGTCTCATTAAATAATTTAAATGATTTGAAGGTTAGAATCAGAAATGAAATATTGAATGTCATAGCTAGAATTTGAGCCATGGATCTTCCCCTCTGTGCACTGCCGCTCTACCACTGAGCTACCTTGGCAACATGCTGACATGTCATTAAATTCTCTAGCTGATTCACATCTACCTGGCAGATCAATGAATGAATTTTAAGTCACCCAAATCACAAATTACAGTTAGTAAGTACTTAGTTCTCAGGTTTTTAACATATTCTTTTACTATTATAGTTTTCAGTTTATAAGTGCAGTCAGCAATAGATGGAAAGCTATAATATGACCATGCTAAAAACATGTGCTTATAAGGAATAGCACAGTTACGGATAAGACATTTATGATGGATATGCTAATGAATTCTTTCTAATTTCTTAGAAATAAGTAATAACACAAATTTCTTAAGATAAGTGAAAGCTTTGTAACAAAAACTTATATTTGTGTAATGCTAATGAAATTTTGAAGTATCTGATTAACAAAGCAAAATTGATGATAAGATATTTATTAACTTGCAAACACAGACTGGACCAATACTGACTGAACCGCCAGTGTTCAGTCACCAGTTGCCCCTGTGTAGGACATTATTTCACATTTATTTTATGCCTTGCATACTGGAATATATTAAACTGTGACTTTGAATATACAAACACTTTCTTCAGCACTGAGTATGACTAACTGATTAGTAAGGTCTCAAACCTCAATGTTTTAATTGAGAAGTATCTATCTCCTACAATCACTTACTTGCATATATCTTCCTTCATCTTCAGTTTTTGAAGAAGGTTAATGTTTTCTTCCAACAAGTTATAGTTATATTCCTTTTTTGAATCTTCCTTCCATGTGAGCCTTGAATCATTATATTCTTCATCACTGTAAATACCAACAATTTTGTAAGGTAGCTTACAAGAGGAAATGAATAATGTACCTACAATGGTATGTTTCCAGAATTATATTTCAAATTACAATATTTTGGTAAAGCTATGTACAAAATAATGAGGACCATCTGGACATTGACTTTGGGCTCTAATTTGCTAGAAAAGAAATATTAATTATGTATTGCTATCCTTAGCCATGTTACTCTCAATAACATAATTGAAGTAATAGTAATCAAAGCATGTACTGCCCAGGATAAATATCATAGTACAACATTTTTAAGAACAGTTTTGTATCTTTTCTACAGTCCTTCCAAATATTATTTTTTTCTGTTGAACTAGGTTCTTTGGGAGAGAGCACTAGGAAGCATATCTTATTATCTTTTACATAATTTTACAGTGCAATTATTTGTCAGTAGAAGTATAGTGGACATCCTTTTATATTAAAACACTTATTGAGTCATACTTTATTAGAACTTAAAACTTCACTTAAAAAAACTTAGTTTTAATAAACTATGACTGAATAAGCCTTTAAACATGAAATAGCTGACAATGCATTTATTCATAACGTTAAATCCTTTATCTCTTCACTGGATACAAAATATAAGATTTTGTGCTTTTAAGTAAGGTTATTAATACAAACATCAGAAATATTTTGATATATTACTGTGTGCTATTGTTTTATGTTGTAACTTTACTACTGGGTTATACTCATTTTGTTTATAATAATATGAAAATTAACATAAAAGAGCTCTTTGGTGTTTGGTACCAAATTGTTATATTTTACCCATGAACACCAGATTGTTTTTAACTTTCTGTAGTGAAATACTTAATTATGTTATTACCTTTTTTGCTTCTATATTCATTTCATGCTTGATCTGTATTTAGATATTTAAGATTCTCTGTAAAAAATTGTTTAATTAATTTAGAAGGTACCTCCGCTTATTAACTAATATAGCATATGGTAATGTCTGATGATTAATAAAAATCATGAAAGAAATTCACATATTTAAAAATGTAAGCAAAACTAAAAGAGTTTTCTGAAATTATTATCTCTCTATCTTTGTGGCATGCAGGAAGCACCTTATATAAATTAGCAGATGATTTATTGCTGCATAAAACAGCAGTAATATACCTTCCACTAGAATCAATAAGTTGAGAGACCTCCTCTGGTGCATAGCTATATACTGGTGTTTGGCTGCTCACAATTGGTGAAGCAGGAAGTGGAGCAGCAGTTTCTACAACAACATCCTCTACATCTACAATCATTGCTGCAGGCTCATCATCTTGCACTTTGTCTTCTGAGATGCATATATGAGGTTCAGATGCTGCTCGTGAATCTGTAAATACTAAACATGCTTTTTCTTACTCTTGCTTATATGCTTGTAATATTTTACGAGCCCAAAAATTATTTTTTCCTTAAGTTATGAGAAAATTTACTCTAATAATTATCAAATCTTGTATTTAGAGCAAACATATGGGGTATTAATTACTCTTTGATACATAAGCTTAGGTGGCAGACATATATTCAGAGGTATAGGGCAAATGTTTTAAAAATTGCAGAAATCACCACAGAAAGTTTGGTTCAAACAGCTAATAAATAGAAGATAATGTATCCAAATTTTACATATTTTTTTGCTCAAAGTATAATGGGACTTCCAAGCGATTTTATTTTCAGATTTCAATTGCGTTAAGTTGTGACGATCGGTGACAGATCTCCCGAGGCCGGTCATCTAGCATCCTCCAGTTCTAAATAACTCGTTATTTTGCCAGTGGCACTCACCGGCAAACTTTGAGCTTATAGGTTCGTGTGACGCAGCGAGGCTTTAATTACTTGTTTTATAGCATGATTGTTGCCAGTGCACTGTACCGGCAAACCTTGAGTTCTGGTGTTCATTTTTGAAATAAAACAGTGATATGTTGAATGGTTTAATGCTAAAATAAAAATAAAAAGAATGGCACCACAATTTGCAGGTAAAAGTGTGACTCTGTCTGATCGCAAACCTTTTAAATCGGTCCTTGAGTTCACGTCCTTTTAGTGAAAAATGTCACATAATTTCAACAAGAAGGCCAACTGTAGATCTTAAACCTTTAAAAATTTAATCGCACGGGGGTGCGAAAGACATTTTAGTATAACGAGTTTCCTTAGCTCTGCAGTTGTTACAAATTTTTATACTATTTTATTGGCCATGTCTGCTTCTTCCTAATGAAAAGAATGCTTGGATGACGGATGACATTAGTTACATGGATAGTTTTCGCACCTTAAGGGTTCGTCATGAAAATTCAAAACCTCATATTGCTTCCATTGCAATATTAGTAAATTTTGGAAACATGAGAACTCACACTTCTTTGAGTGACGCGTTTAAGAATTCATTTGAAAAGCATGGTGAAAGTATGAAAAGAAATAAGTATATAATGGGACAATTGATACATTCTGTTTGCTATTTAGTTCAGCAGGAACTCCCATTCAGGAGTAGTGACTAGTCCGAAAATTCGGATAGCACAGGTAACTACGTAGAGCTCATACACCTAATTGGTCAAACAGGTGTTAAGTTAGAGGAACATCTTTGGTCTGCGATTGTGTTTTGGGACTGCGACTTTGAGAATGACATTCTTGAGTGCATTTCTCGTGTTTTGATTAGTGAAATAAAGAATGAAGTGAGTGAGTGAGTGAGTGAGCGAGTGAGTGGGTGGGTGGGTGAGTGAGTGAGTGAGACATGTTTTATATCAATGATCATGGACGAAACCACTGATGTATAAAATAAATCACAACTATCAACTGTTTTTCGTTACATCACACCAGAGGGACGGGTTGAAGAAATATTTGTAGGGTTTCGTGACGTCAGTAGTGATCTCATAGCAGTTAGTTTATCTAAGCATATGTTGTTCGAACTTCTGAAGGAATTCAAATCTGACGCGAAGCTCATAGCATTTGCGGCCATGATGGCTGGAGAGCATAAGGGCTCACAGTCAATTGTTAGAGGAAAATATGAACAAGCTTTATTTGTGCATTGCTATATCCACAAGCTTCATTTAGTTTCGTAGCAATCAACCAGTCAACTTAATAAGTGTATTGTTTCAAACAGTGTTAGGACTATCTGAATTGCTTTTCAAAGTCACCCAAAAGAACAGAAGCTTCAGACACCGAAATAAAAAGCGAATTCCATCAGTGCCTGTCATGAGATGTAACAACAAAAGGCAGAATGATTGATGCCATTTTCAGGTTGAAGACTACATTTGCCGACCTATTTATGGCAGAAGATGGGGTTGAATGGGATGCTGAAACAAGAGCTTATGCATCGGCGTACTATCAGAACCCTCTAAGCTTTGACTTCGGATTCTTACTTTTGGTATTTTCACTTCCTAAGTCTGATTCTTTGTTTAACATCCTTCAGATAAAGATGTTTAATATTGCTTTCTGAAAAAAAAAATCCAATCACTTCAAAAACAGCATGAAAGACTTGCGTGACAATTTTGAGGAATTAATTTAGTCAAGGATAGCATCTGAACAAAATTGCTACGAAACACCAAAACTTACAAACAGATCGAGACTGGATAAAGGAGAAAATGACACAAGATCACCGCATCGATGAATATTTTATGAGATTATAGATAGGATACTTGTCCAAATAACAAAGAGATTTCGGATATATCTTACTACAGTTCCTTCCATTGTTGGCCAGTGGTTCATACGCGGTATACGAGAAGACTTTCACAGGGTGCGCTTAAGAATGTTTTTACTTATTATGGACAGTACTTCAACATAAGATTAAGAAACAACTCCAAGAGTTGTATGTCATAGGACTTAAAGATGCTTTGCCATATGTGTATAAACTTTATGAATTAATTTTGACTATTATTGCCACCAATGCATCAGCAGAACGATCTTTTTCAGCGCAGCCCAGAATACACCTTATTTAAGAAATACTCACATTCAAAATAAACTTTCATCTCTGTCCTTGTCATCACTGGAAAGAGTTTGGCTAATAAACTTAAAAAGCAACAGTAAGCATCATTTGAAAACTCTGCCATTGCTGCTGTTTTTAGAACTTTTTTTTAGAATCGGCGCATTCAACTGAAGTGCAAATAAATAGACAGTGTAAATTGGAGAGATTATAAATACAGTTTTAAAAAGTTATGCCGCTATGCTGCATCCGTCTTAACAAATACACTTTTTGTACTACTTCGCGCCCATGTGCATAAGCGTGACAGACGACACCTTCGCTCATGTGTTACACCATATTACATTCAAAAAAGCTGTATGCACAAGAGTAGCTTACTGGTAGGCTTTGTTTTGTAGGTTTTGTTCGCGGAAGTTGCTCACAGGAAAGTGTGCTTTTAGGACGGCAGTAATTTTTATTTTTATATTTGTTTGTGTTTGTTTTATGTTATACAATTGCATGCAACCTATAGAATATTTATCTGGAAACCATCGGAATTCGCGATTGCCACTCCCCAAATTAGATATGAAGCAACCGGCAACAGTTATGAATTATCTACACCACACCACTGACTCCAAATATTTCCACTGTTGTTCCTTTACTATCCTTTATTCATCTTCTCTTCTGTTCCTCACTCTGCAGTAAATTGTCACCCAATTAGCGGAAGGTATGACGGCACAGCTGTGAGGAAACCAGAGGGAGCTGAGCCACGCCTCCCATTAGTCTCTGTCACTAACTGAAGGGTGGTTAAAGGAATGTCACCCGTCCCTGGACGTTTCTCTCCCCTTCTTCTATCATCTGGAATATTCGCCTGGAAACCAGAGAAGCCGAGAATACGACGAGATGCCTATAAAAAGGGTTTCAGAGAGACAGTCAGTCAGTGTTAGTGCTGGACGTGCTAGTGAAGTAGCGCCGTGCAACGGAAGCAACTGTACGTGCATCGGAACGATAACGGACGAACTGGTGAATCGTAATTGTGTGCATTACGTAATTTTGTGTAATTGGCAAGTGTTTAACTGTAAGTCGGTGGAAATAAAGAACATTTTTGAGTGGTGAAATTGGACTTTTCATTTCACGAACCCACAAAGTCACACTGGTGTCAGGAAGCGGGAAGATAACATCACCGAACATTACAGCCATGGAATCCGCATTGGAAATGCTTTTGGCGAAGATGAACGAGTTAACAGAGAAGATGGAAGCGGCAAATAACAACCTGGCCGCAGAACTGAAACTAATGAAGACGGCTAACGACAACATCACCGAGAAGATGGAAGAAATGAAGGCCGAATTAACAGCGAAGACGGAAACGGCTAACAACAACTTGGCCACGACAATGACCTCAAAGATGGCCGAACTGACCACGGAAATGAAGGTGGCGAACGAGGCTCTCGCCGCCAAATTTGAAGAACAGTTGGCCGGCGTGAGGGACGACGTGACGGAGCTGGGCAAGCGGATGGGCCAAGTGGACGAGCGCGTCGAGGACCTGGCGAGCCGCGTTAACGACCTGGAAGGGAAAGCCGACAGCAGCGTGAAGTCCCTGAACGCCATGGTGGAGGACGTCGTCGGCAGGAAGCTGAAGGATTTGAAGGCCGACGCGCCGGGACGCGACACAACATCTGCGCGCGTCAAAACTCCCAAGTATGACGGCGCGTCAACGTTTGAGGTCTTCCGCCGCCAGTTCGACACAGTGGCCAGGCACAACGGATGGTCACTGGAGGAGGAGGCCACACAGTTAATAGCCAGCCTCCAGGGAAGAGCCGCGGAAGTCCTAAACGCGGTGCAGACGACGGCGGCGCCCAAGGACATCTGGGAAGCCCTGGAGGATCGCTTCGGGAACCACCGCTTAGCCGCAGCATACCGCAGCCAGCTAAAGGCAAGGTCACAGCAGCCGGGGGAGACGCTGCAGGAGTTCGCCATTGCGATCGAGCAGCTGGCTAGCAAGGCCTTGGTTGACCTGCCACTTGAGTTCGTATCCCGGGAAGCCGCCTACAATTTTGTCGACGGGGTACGGGACACGGAGATTCGTCAGCGCCTAATGCTCGGGGAATATAAAACCATCCACGAGGCGCTGACAGCGGCATTAAGGATGGAGGCGGCCAAAATAACATCCATTCCGACGTCGAGAACGAGGAGTGTCCGCCACGCCGGAGACAGAAGACCAGCTGAGGGACGCCGGCGAACACCTAGTGGCCTGTGTTGGGGGTGTGGACAGCCCGGACTCCTGCAGAGAGACTGCCCACACCAGGAAGAGCAGCCGGAAAACGAGTAAGGGCCGTCGTGGAGAGGGGCACGTCGGCGCCATCACCACCATCCCCTCGAGTGACACTGCGCGCCGTCAGCCGGCGTATGGATGACAGCCTCATCGCGGACGGTTGGGTAAGAGGGAAGCCGTGCCGCGTGCTGGTGGTAACCGGTGCGGCCGTGACCATCATCAGACCTGACGTGGCGAAGGGTTTGCCGGCAAGGAAGCCAAACCGACCATACCAGCTTGTCACGGCATCGGGCGACACCTTGCCTGTGGAGAAGGAGGCCCTGCTGGAGCTGAACTTGGGACGGAGTGCCGTGCGTCTGTGGGTGTTGGTCGCGAAGGTGGCTGAGGAGGTGATCCTGGGACTAGATGCCCTCAGGAGCCATGAGGCGACGGTCGACGTCGGCAAGAAGGTCCTGCGGCTTAACGGAGAAGAGGTTATACTCCGTCAACCCGAAGAGCGCCTTGGAATTTGCAGGGTCGTCTTGGTCGAAGACGTGGTTGTCCCCGCGAGGAGCGAGGTGGTGGTGACGGCGCGACTGGAGGGCCAGAGAACCAGGAACATGATGCTGGACCAGAAGACGTCTGTAAACGGACTGTGTGTAGCCAGGGCATTGCTGCCGTGCCGAGAGGAGGTGCCCGTGAGACTGCTAAATCCTACGGACGCCGATCACGACGTCCAGGCCGGGACGGAGTTGGGAATGTGCGAGCCCGTGGTGAGCGTAACAGCTATCGACGAGACACTAGAGCCGGCGCCGAAGCAACACCTGGGGCCCCGGCTAGAAGGCTTGGTGGAGAGGGCGGCCGACCACCTGACCACAGAACAGCTGGAGAAGGTTCGACAACTGCTAAGACGGTATCAGCGCGTCTTCAGCCAAGGTGATAGTGACTACGGCCGCACAGACAAAGTGCTTCACCGCATCGACACCGGAGACGCCCGGCCTATTCGGCAACCACATAGACGCGTTCCGCTGGCGAAGCAAGGGGCGGTGCGAGACATGCTGGAGGACATGAGATCCAGGGGAGTGATTGAAGAGTCTGACAGCCCTTGGTGTTCCCCTGTAGTCTTGGTGACAAAGAAGAACGGCGAGCTGCGCTTCTGCGTAGACTACAGAAAGTTGAACGCCGTCACCCGGAAGGACTGTTTTCCCTTACCCCGGATTGACGACACCCTGGACACGCTAGCTGGTGCACAGTGGTTCTCGACCCTGGACCTGAAGTCGGGCTACTGGCAGGTAGCTCTAGACCCGAGAGACAAGGAGAAGACTGCATTCTCGACGGGCCAAGGGCTCTGGCAGTTCACGGTTATGCCATTTGGCCTCTGCAACGCACCAGCTACCTTCCAGCGCCTCATGGAGTCAGTGATGAGAGGGCTGACTTACGATGCCTGCCTGCTATACCTGGACGACATCATCATCGTCGGGAAGACTTTTGAAGATCACCTCGAGAATCTGAGTAAGGTGCTACAGAGACTGCAAGCGACCAACTTGAAGCTGAACGCGAAGAAGTGCCAGCTCTTCCGCAAGGAAGTTAACTACTTGGGCCACATAGTCTCAGCAACCGGAGTGGCCACAGACCCGGAGAAGACACAGGCTGTGGGAGATTGGCCTCGCCCATAGGATAGGAAAAAGTTGCGCAGTTTCCTGGGGCTGTGCAGTTATTACCGCCGCTTCATAAAGGGGTTCTCCAACATCGCAAAACCCCTCACCCGCCTGACGGAGGAACACCGGCCTTATGTGTGGACAGAGGACGCCGAAAACGCTTTCCAGCACCTAAAGGAGACCCTGTGCAGTGCTCCAATTTTGGGTTTCCCACAACCGGGTGGCGCCTTCATTGTGGACACCGACGCCAGCGACCATTGCATTGGAGGTGTCCTATCACAGATCCAGGACGGCCATGAGCGGGTGATAACCTATTACAGCAAGACGCAATCCAAGGCAGAGAAGAACTACTGCGTCACCCGACGGGAGTTACTGGCGGTAGTAAAGACATTGGAGCACTTCCACAAGTACCGTAGGGTCAGCCATTCCACCTGAGGACTGACTATTCCGCCCTAACCTGGCTATTGACCTTTAAGAACCTGGAAGGCCAGACAGCATGTTGGGTCCAGAGGCTGCAGGAGTACGACTTCACCTCGGAACATCGTAGAGGGAAGAGCCACGGTAACGCAGACGCCATGTCCAGAAGACCCTGTCCAGAAGAGTGAGGCCAGTGCACAAGAGTGGAAGAGAAGGAGCGTGCCGCAGCAGTCCGAGTAGTTGTGGCAGTGCCTGCGGACGGTTGGGATAGCGCAGGCGTGAGGAGGGAGCAGCTGGCGGACGCAGACTTGGCGCTGCTCTTAAGGGAAGTGGAGGCAGGGACGAGACCAACCTGGGAGGACATCGCAGCGAGGAGCGCCACCTACAAGTCGTACTGGGCCCAATGGGACTCGTTGAGGACCAGAGAGGGCGTGATGTTCCGGGTATGGGAATCACCCGATGGGAAGACGCAGAGAGAGCAGTTGGTACTTCCCCGGAGTAAGGTCCCGGAAGTCCTGGAAGAAGTGCACGCCGGTACTTCGGTAGGACACCTGGGAGCGAACCGAACGATTGACAAACTACGGCAGCGCTACTACCGGCTGAGGCTCCGAGCAGATGCTGAGAGATGGTGCCGTCAGTGTCACGTGTGCGCGGCGAGTCGTGGCCCCCAGACGAGGAGCCGGGGTCGCATGCAGCAGTACAACGTCGGAGCGCCATTCGAACGGATCGCCGTTGACATTGCTGGACCGTTCCCAGTTTCCGACCGAGGCAACAAGTACCTAATGGTGGTCGTGGACTACTTCACCAAGTGGCCGGAGGTGTATGCCATCCCAAACCAAGAGGCAAAGACAATCACAGACTGCCTCGTGGAGCAACTGTTCTGTCGATTTGGGGTGCCGTTAGAGCTACACAGTGACCAGGGTACCAACTTTGAGTCCAACCTAATGAAGGAGGCACTACAAAGGCTTGGGGTGAACAAGACTCGCACTACGCCTCTACATCCCCAATCGGATGGCATGGTCGAAAGGTACATCAAGACCTTAGAGGAACACCTGAGGAAGGTCGTAGCCAGCCATCAGCGAGACTGGGACGTCAAGGTGCCACTGTTCTTGCTGGCCTATCGCTCGTCTACACACGACACAACTGGGATGATGCCAGCCAGCTTAATGTTCGGTCGAGAGTTACGCCTCCCTTGTGACCTGGCTTTCGGAAGCCCTCCGGAGGTGAAGCAGCCGGTGACCGAGTATGTGGAGAACCTGGTGGACCGCCTCCACGACATGCACGAGATGGCTCGCCATAACATCCAGAAGGCGAGCGACCGCATGAAGACCAGATATGATAGGCAAGCCAACAGCCAAGGGTTCCAGCAAGGTGACCTGGTCTGGTTGTACCGTCCTACCCGGACCAAGGGACGCTGCCCGAAGCTCCAGCAGCCATGGCAAGGACCGTACCGGGTGGTGAAGAGGATTAACGACGTGGTCTACCGCATCCAGAAGGTTCCCCGAGGAAAGATGTTGGTGGTACACCTGGATCGACTAGCCCACTACGATGGTGCTGTTCGGGACGACCAGCTTTGAGGAGGGAGCAGTGTCACCCAATTAGCGGAAGGTATGACGGCACAGCTGTGAGGAAACCAGAGGGAGCTGAGTCACGCCTCCCATTAGTCTCTGTCACTAACTGAAGGGTGGTTAAAGGAATGTCACCCGTCCCTGGAGGTTTCTCTCCCCTTCTTCTATCATCTGGAATATTCGCCTGGAAACCAGAGAAGCCGAGAATACGACGAGATGCCTATAAAAAGGGTTTCAGAGAGACAGTCAGTCAGTGTTAGTGCTGGACGTGCTAGTGAAGTAGCGCCGTGCAACGGAAGCAACTGTACGTGCATCGGAACGATAACGGACGAACTGGTGAATCGTAATTGTGTGCATTACGTAATTTTGTGTAATTGGCAAGTGTTTAACTGCAAGTCGGTGGAAATAAAGAACATTTTTGAGTGGTGAAATTGGACTTTTCATTTCACGAACCCACAAAGTCACAATATGAAACCATCAAACAAAGGAAGTTCATTTTTGTTTTGTTTACATAACAGTTGAAAAAGAAGGAAGGGATCTTTAGCGAATGATTTTGTGACAAATTCCTCTATATTTATGAGTAATGGGTTTACTTTGTCATACAGATATAAGTTTGTTTATGAAAATCAATGCTATGTGGCGTGTTTTGTGCAAGTTATAGAAAGTACTATTCTTCAGGGAATAAACTTTTCATGCCTTCTGTTAGAACAAAAACTTACGTTAAAGACTTTGGGAGGGATGCTTCCACCTTTGAATATTCCTCTGAATTGTTTAGTTATAAGCATAAGCACGAACAAGAACTCAGCACTGGGTATTTCACTGTTTGACGAAGCACATATCAAAGAAGAACTAGCAATTGTATTTAACAAGAGCATTATAAGGAATAACGATTTCAGAAAAAAATCACATACATTAATTATTGATGGAAGAATGAAAGAAAATGATATAATGGGCTAGGTAAAGCTCTTAGATTTCTACCACACTGAATAGCACCACCATCCACTACCATACTTCTAGTTTTTGGGAGTGTTCACTTTATAATAATTTGTGGTTTGACTTTTTGTTATTGATTTCAGAAATACTATCATATCTACGAATGCAGAATAATTTGTAATTGTAAATGCAAATATTGAAAACTAATCATGTGAACCCTGAATTACAAATTGTAATGTACTAGGATATGTTGAAAAATCAACAGCAGCTGAGCACCCATTGCTATTGGGCTATGACATCAAGTTTGATGAGACAAAAGTCATAATGCAACTTATTAATGCGCGTGATTGTACTTAGAAGCCATCAAGATTTATAAGCATAAAAATAATTTCAACTGAATGGAGCAATCTTCAATAGAAGAGTAGCACAGTTGCAAAAAGCTTGTGTGGTATTGCTAAATAAGACAAAACCAAAAAGTAAAAAACGAACAGGACAGGTCAGTACAAATCCATAAGGATTGATAGATGGGCAACCAATAGGATATAAGGGGAAGATGCCTTACATCTACATAGTTTGGATGCTCTATCACGTACAACTCCAATTATTACCAGCCAGGATTCCACCTCGGTAGATGGTAGCATGTCTGCCTTACATTCAAGAGGTCCTGAGTTCGCATCTCGGTTAAGGTGAGTTATCTGGATAAGGATTTTCTGGATTTTTCCCTTATTCTAAAAGATGAGTATCTGGTAACTCTGAGCTCTGTGGACCTGCACTCATTTGAGCACCATTTCTCCCATTTCATTCATGATCCGATATGACTTGATATGGATAATGTAACTTTGTTTTTTTAAAGGAATAAACCTTTCCAAATGGGTAAAACATTAGGTTATATCTCATCAACTGGAACACAGCCCACAAGCTCAGAAACTACCTTCCATTGTTTTAACACTAGCGATGATAACTTAAGCATGCACCCTCATTACCAACTTTCAGGAGCTGCTATTACTCCTTGGTAACTTTATGATAATAATGATAATGATAATTTAACATTATAATATTAACACGATAATAAGGAGAAACAAGAAAAGGGTTAATAAGTACTCTTTATACATAAACACTTGACTGTTTACATTTAATGTGTATGTATTTGGCAGGAAGTGAATTTAATTGACGATGTCATAAATGAGCAGTAAGTTTATCATTATATCCAACATCTCACATTCCAATGCAGATGCACGAACATAATTAAAAATATCTATTACAGAATGACTTTAGCTAGACGCTGAGAGTTATAGTGTACAGATAGTGATTTTAGTATCATATGATATCACTATAGTTCAGTTTCACATGACACTAGTAATGTTAAGAGTTATTCTAGCAATCCGTTTATTAATAGTTAGATGATATGCAAATATAACTTATGCTCCAAGTCTTCAGATTTGATTCTTCTTGGAGAGTTTTGCTTGACACTGGTTTAATTCAAGGGAAGCAAAATTATGAAATATAATATTTGTTGCTACATAAAAACAAGAATTTCCGAACCGATGTAATAGAATGACACTATAATTCTGGAAAATAGTATGATGGATCCTATGTTATGCATATGCTGAGAGTACTTTAAGAAAAATTTTAAAAATTTACTAGTTCAAACTAGTAACCGTTTTTCACAGGATACTCATAATGTACGTGGTTTTTAAGAAAGCATTTATTAATTTGTTGAAAGTATCTTTAAAGAATTGACAAGCATTCCAAGAATGAACTACAAATCTACAGGTTCCTTGAAAGTTTTTTAAATCATTAGTCAAAAATTGATCCATACAAAATTATAATTTGCTAACTTGTGTTATATCATGTAAATAATTTTACAATTATATTATCAATAAGAACAACCAAGTAAGTGAATGTGGCAAGCCTAATGTTACAATAATGTAAGATTTGTGCATATTATGTTGCAGAGGTACTCTAGTGAAAGATGTTTACTTTTCCTCTCTGAGATTGGCCAGCTAACAGCACTAGTTGGACAGCTATATTTGTTATTTACATTCCATTCCTGACTGTAGATTTTTTCATGTATTTCATCAAAAAATGTTGTTATTGTACATATTTAATTGACTACTTAGTAAAATTTAAACTGCCATTAGGCAAATGTTAAATAGGTAATCCATATATAGCATATATAGCATATCATAAGGAGCACAGTTATATGTCATTAATATGTACCAGAACCTTAAAATATTGTTACTTAGTCCTGTTTTTATCTTTCACATCACTCAGTTCTCCATGTCACTCTTTTAATCTAGTTCAACTTTCACAGACTTCACTAGTTCACACTGCCACTTCACTAATGTGAACTAGTTCAATTTCCCGTCACTTCACTTTCTTCTTTTTGTAATGAAATACACATGAAACTGTCTCTTTTTCTAGATGGATCACTCACTGGGTAGTAAAACACAATACCCCTTAATCCCTCACAGTAGCAACATTCAGTGTAGATTGCAACTTATACCTCAACCTCACTTAGAGAACACAGATTATGTTACACCAGAATACACTTACTTCATCACTGACTCACTTGTATAGCAATTGGTTAGAGTTCCGGAACATTCTACAAGAGAAAACTCCCAGAAGATTCTGGTTATGTAACAATAGCACTTACAGTGTTTATACTGGAAAAGTGCACCACTTATCTCTGTTTAACTCTTCAACTTCCTGGTACCACCTTCTTGCAGCTTGACTATGGCTGCTGCATCATAATATCAATAAAGCAAAATGGCCACCAATTTTAAATCAGCATTATTTCAGTTTGTTGATAACTATGTTGTAGTTTTAATGTATACAATTACATTAAATGAAATAACTTTCAACTCCTTGAGTGAATGTTTATTCCAGCACTCCTATTTGCCCAATATATTTGCAAGTATAGTGATTTCTGTTATAAATATAGACATAACAATGGTAACCCTATTGTGTTTGCTCTTGTGGTAAATTACGTTTCATAAAGAAACTTTTACTGACAGTTATGTTTAATGTTTGCTTGTTTAATGGAGGAGTTACTGCATTTTTCAATGCCACACCTGTAATGTCTGTAATTAAGGAGTAGGATAACTTTACGAAGGTTATTCGTAAAGTAAGGTCCGTTATTTTTTATAAATTAAACCATCATAGATATTTGAAAAAAGAATTTATTGGTTCCTTACATCTTTCTCAATTTTTCTACATAGTTGCCATGTTTGTTTAAACATTTGTCATAATGTTCTACAAGCTTCAGTATACCGACGTCATACACGACTGCTGCCTGTGAGGATAACCAGTTTTCAACTGCTTCTTTCACCTCGTCATCTGTGCGGAAGCGCTTGCCACCGGGAAACTCCTTTAGGTAGCGGAACAAGTGAAAATCGCTCGGCGCCAAGTCTGGACAATACGGGGGGTGGTCAATCTGTTCAGATCCAAAAGAGCTGACGAGATCTTGGGTTTGCCTGGCAGAATGTGATCTGGCATTGTCATGCAGCAACAACACTCCAGACGTCAGAAAGCCACGTCGCTTATTCTGTATTGCACGTCGGAGGTTAGTCAGAGTAGCGCAGTAAGCGTCTGCATTGTCCCTCGTTCCATAAACTTGACTTGCAACACATGTCTATCCCAAAACACGGATGCCATCATTTTCCGTGTTGATATTGTCTGCTTGGCCTTGACCTTGACTGGTGATGTGTGGCACCATTCAGTCGATTGACATTTTGACTCAGTAGTCATGTGAGAAACCCACGTCTCGTCCCCAATGACAATGTATTTCAATAGTTGATCTCTTTCCTCATGATATCAGCTCAAAAAGTTCAGTGCAGAAGCCATTCTTGTCATTTTGTGTTCCTCAGTAGGCAGCCTTGGAACCCAACGTGAACACAATTTGCAAATTTTCCGAGATAATTTTGTTCAGAGTTGTTCTACCCACATCCGGAAATTCCATTGCTAAAGTGGAAAATGTGAATCGCCGGTTTTCACGGATCTTTTCATCCATGGCACTGAACAAGTCTTCTGTGATCACTGATGGTCGGCCTAATCGCGGTTCATTATGGACATTGGTACGTCCACCTTTGAAAGCTCGAACCCACTTACGCACTTTGGTGTCACTCATCGCACTGGGGCCGTACACTTAACCATCCGTCGATGAATGCCCGCTGCTGAAATGTTCCTTGCCGTCCAAACGCGAATCACAGACCGTATTTCACAGTTGGCGGGCGGCTCGATTGTTTGAAACACTACACTGTTAACACACACTGCACCACTACCAATGCAAATGGTATCGTTTACGCGCCAGGCATGCCGGGAGTTGGTCCGCAAGCGTGTTTCAATGTTCACGAGAAATTCGATGAGCTACGAATCGGACCTTACTTTACGAATAACCCTCGTATACTTCTGATAGCTAAAGGCAGAATAGCAATCTTTAAAACAATTTTCTTGCGACCCAAAATAAAGTACAATCGTCACAAATAATGTATTTATTTAACCACAAATTATTTCATATTTATAAATGTCTATGATAGTTGTACTTTAAAAAATATGGAAACAAAATATAGGATATTATTTAACTACCTCTAATCAAACACATCACAATAAGTATTTCTTAAGTTTTATACATGTAAATATAAGTTTATTAGAAACTGAATAATTATGTAAGTAGATAGATGAAGCTCACTAAAGGAATAATATGTCAATACCTTCTAAAGCACTTGTTATGTCAACTTTCTCCAGAACTTCTACATCATTCAGAGAAAGGCTCGATGATTGGTGTGTTATAATGGCAGCTACGGCATTACCACCTGTCATTGACATGAGGTCTGTATTTCCAAGGTTGGAGACACTGCCTGCAGATTTGGAACGAGCCAATGTACTTCCTTCACCAACCTTTTCACCACCATATCCTAAAGTTTAAAGATAAATTTAATCAAATATAAACATCTGATACTCTTAAACTTTTGTAATTTGTACAATTGCTTAACGTGGCTGATAAATATGTAATAAGAAAGCATGCTAAAAGCACCAAAAGATAACAATTGGATTAAGATTTTATCACTCTTAAAATGTATACAACTCTCAATAATATGCATTAGCTTTTGTGTTAGTACTAGGGATAATTAAAGAAACAAAATTTTAATATTTCTTGAAGAGGTAGATGTTGAAAATAAATATGACGGTTTATGTGATGAAGAAGGTCAAAGCAGTTTTACATTCTAAATGCCTTATTATATTATTGCAAGCAGTGTAATAACGATATTTAAACTTCCATATTGTAGCCAGTACAAGAATGGTTTTCAACGTGAATGATTTCGTCCATATATATTTGATTTAGGACAATTTAAACCCCTTTTGCAACACATATAAGCAGTGGTGTAGATAAGGTGTTGCCCAGGAGGTCTGACCTTCCCAGCGTAACATCTTAAAAATATGAAATAAATGATAAAATAAATGAGTAAATAAAAACTACGAATACAATGGTATGGAGACTGTATACATTTAGCCTGATGTGCTTAGCCATAAAAATCATAGACTAGGAAACAAGAAATACAGATTTGGAATAATAACAATAAACAGCTGACCTAAATAATAGAAATATACATGGAAAACACTATATATTAGACTACAGATGAAGTCCAAAGTCCTTGTTTAGGCTAAGAGATATATAACACACTTGCTTGACAATGTTCGATGCTGGGAATAATATACTCTACTAGAGTAACAATTTTGTTTTGAAAGTATATTCTTTTATAACAATGATGTGCTTTATTTCAGTACACAGGCTTTGTGAATCCTGGTTAGTCCTTTAATAATGTATTAATTGAAATTAGAAAATAATTTTGGCCCATGTCTATTGCAGAGAGTACTTAAGAAGTTGGCTGAATGCTTTTAGATATTACATATAAACACATGTACGCATACAAGTTTTCTATCTTTATAATATATGGTCGACCATTAAGAACACCGATTTTGACTTTACTCTGTAACTGTGGTGGTTAATAGGAATCTTACTATATTATTCTCTTATCTCAAGACATGTTCTATAGATAGTATAATGTAATTACTTTTATTTTTATTAATAGTACTTTATTACATCGAAAGTAAAAAAGCTAGAATTATAAGGCTTGTAGAAAGTGTCTTGCAGTGTCGGCTACTGCCTTTTCAGCTACAATATTGTGACTTTGTGGGTTCGTGAAATTAAAAGTCCAATTGCACAAACTCAAAATGTTCTTTATTTCCACCGAATTACAGTTGGAACACTTGCCGATTACATAGAATTACTTATCTCACACAATTACAATCCACCAGTTCGTCTGTCACAGGTCCATTCCACGCTCACAATTACGTACAACTCCTCCGATACACGTACACCGTCTTCCAGCTCGTTCGCTAACCTTCGGCGCTCCTACGGCTGCTCGCCAAGAACTGACTGACTCGTCCACTTCAGGCCTTATATAGGGAAGATCGCCGTTTCTGGAAGGTTCGCGGCTCGCACAATTATCCCGATATTTCCAGACGTCTGGGTGAGGGGAAAGAGACGGTACAGGGCTCGTGCCGCTCTTCTAATCATCCCCTCAGTTAGTGACACGAGACAAATGGGTAGGCGTGGTCTAAATGCTTCCCGTCTGGCCCTACTGCCGGCCGGTTCTCTCGGGAATTCCGACGTTCGGGTGACAGTATAGATTGTCAGTTACACATTGCACTGCCACATATAGAACAATAATAGAATACAAAAGCATGAGAACTTATTGTCACTACTTCTGCTTAGTTCACAAATGTTTAGCTCACTGGTTTACAGAGATCGCAAATATAGCGCTGCTGTAGGCTTCAGAATATCTGCCGTGCGCTAAGAGCACACTAATCGCCATCAAGTACTCAGAGCAGACAAAACACTGAAGAGAAGAAGAAGATATTCGACTATAGCACACGTGAATGTACAAGTTTGCTACTATTTACTGGAAATTCTGCCACATGGAGGCGGAAAGGGAAATCACAGTAGTGGCCGGTACTGCATGCCGGCCGATACTGCACGACTCTCCCCTATGTTGGTATTACTTATGAAAACATTATTTATTGAAACTTACATCTGGCATATGTACCCCAGGGCTTTCTCTGTATGTTACAAATCTATCAATGAAGTTTGTTTTCGTATTCAGATAGAGCTGTTTCTTAATTTGGGTGATACCACTTCTAATCTCTTCCTTCATGTGTAATATTATTTGAGGATTATTTTTATAATCTTTCAATTTTATATGCCTCCAAGGGAAAAAAATCACAGGGTATTAGGCCACATGACCTTGCTTTAATTCTAATCATCGTTGTGTGAAGCCCGCCTCGGTAGCGTGGATGGTAGCATGTCTGTCTCACATTCAGGAGGTCCCGAGTTCGAATCTCGGTCAGGGTGAGTTACCTGGATAAGGGGTTTTCCGGGTTTTTCCTTTATCCTTAAAGACGAATGTCGGGTAACTGTAAGCTCCATGCACCCTTGACTCATTTGAGCATCATTTCACCCAATTCATTCACCGTCCAATATGACTTAACGTTGGAGGACGTAAATGACAAAAACAAAAACAAACAAAAAAATCGTTGTGTGAAAGAATTCGGGCGTAAATTTATTCCGCAACAAGACTATCGTACCTTCCAAGTTGTGGTTGGTAGCGTCATCCTGTTTACCATTCACATCTTCAAAAAGTAAAGCCCGATAACTTCATAAACTCAAAATCCACACCATACAGTTACTTTTTTGGGATACATCATCTTTGAATGTGTTACGCAAGAATTTTCTGTCCCTAGATGCGGCAATTTTGTTTGTTAAGGTATCCGTTCAAATGAAAATGTGCTTCGTCAGAGAAAATTATTTTACTTGCAACGTTTTATTGTGATCTACATGTTGTCTTCCCAAGATCCACTTACAAACTGTGTCCTTTGCAAATGGTCAGTTGGTGTAAGTAGTTGTGTTAACGGAATTTTGTAGTCATGCAAATGAATATTCTTTGTGAGAATTAGCTGGATGGAGCTTTTCGCAATGTCCAACTGACGTGAACGACGGTGAATTGATTTTTGTGGACTCACAGCAACACAAACATGCACAATTGAGAAGTTCTCATCATGCCGGCTCAAACGAGAGCCCACTGAACTTTTGATATCTGCAATCAAACTTGTCTCAAATTTTGTCATCTGCCTACAAACTGTTGACCCATTTTAGGCTTTAGAGAGCCTAAGTAACTTCCGTACAGTTTCTGCGTAACATTCACGGCATTTTTAATGCGTTTCCCGATAAATATTCATTACTCCGTTGCAAAGCGTTCCATGATAAATAACCGCAAGAACAACCGATTCTCAAAAGGTAAACAAAATGCTCTCTTATCAGTAATAAAACATTAGCGTGCAATTAAAAATCGGCGTTCTTAATAGTCCATCCTATATAAGTATGTGTGGGTGGGAGTGTAAAATATTGAATTATTGAAGTCATACCTGAAGAAGTGAAAGGTTCTATATTGTGACTTAGGCACCTTGGGGAAGTAGTACCTAATAGTTCATTAGATAAGACCTTCCTTTAACAAAGGTCCTCTAGCCACTGCTTATAGATGAACATATGTGTGTACCAGTTCAGTACATGCTAATTATTTATTAGTCATTCAACACTGAATATGAGTTTAATCTTCTTTATATGCTTAGCATAAGCTCACTTCTTAACTAATTTTCATATTTGTGGTTATTTGCTTAATGTGAAAGCTACATATGTCGTTTGAGTAAGTTGTGGAATAAAATATTTTAATTCCTTTCCATCGCACTCATAAGAGACACATTTGACCTGGAACGCTTGAAACTGCACGGAAACATGCTTATAATAACAAACGACCATTACAACAACAGCAGTCTGTCTCACTTCTATGCAAAACTTCGCACTTTTCTACTGGCACCATTATAAGTTCTATAAGCAGATAAGCTCTATATCAGAATAACTGCTAATTTTGTAAGAATGCAATGTGCTGAACCACAAGTGAAGATATATAGTCCTTGTTTCATCATAAAACTTCAATCGTTATTTACAGTCAATTTGATGCACCAAAATATAAGCATATATTGCAATATGCTTGGCAAAACACAAGTTATGGCACTGACATACCCACATCATCATTTGCAAATGAAATTGATGTGCCTTTTGCACTGCGTGTATACGAAAGTGATTTGGAATGTTGTAACGTGACTTCAGTGAGGTATGAATATTGTTACATTCCCTTTTGTTTTAACCAATCACTGGAAGTGTGTTTTGCGCTATTATAAGTATTTAAGCAAAGCGGTTTTAGCACTGTTGTATGAAGCTGTAATTACTTACTGACGTCATTAAATTACGTATAATTTCTATCCTATGGTACTTAGATCTTGTTACTTCGTTTCTCTCTAATAAAACGCCACTGTAGAGAGAATGCAATGTTTTGTATGGCAATCACAAAGACCACTGTTTTTATATGATCGATTGTTATTCTAAGCTTGTTTTCATGCGGTTCCGAGCGTTAGAGGTAAATGCTTCCCCCTGTTTGTACTTTACATGGATGAATAAACATTTAAGGAGCGAAAGCACACAGATTTTATCTGATCCTTTCAGCTAGTAATATTGCAGATTTAGAGGAAAACAAGCACAAAGCATTTTTAATTTATTACAGGCAAAAACATAGAAATGCAAAATAGAAGAGAAGAGTTCTCTGCAACTTCACAGGTAACAATACATAATTCTACCTGCTGGAATATTTGGAGCATTGTGACATGCTATATTTGTTAAACACTGGAATTAAAAATTCACAATTCTTTTCTTTGCTTACTGTATCCTAAATTTCTGGATAATGTATTTATTGAAATAAGTATGCATTTGTGAATACCATCATCGGTTAAAAATATTTACCTTTACCATACTGCTTCATGGAACTGTCAATAAGAGGAGGGCGATAGCCTGGGTCTAACAATGCAAATGTTGATGCTTCTGGTCCAATCCCTCTTGCTTTTTCCCATTCATATAATCTCCGAGTAAACTTTTCTGAAATTCCTTGAAATCGAAAAAATCCTGTTGAGGTCTGAATAAGTACCTCCTGTTTTTGTCTTCCAGCTCCCACAGCTAGGCGCATTTTTTCAAGTCTAGGCAGACAGTTAAATGTTGACAGTAGGAAAAAATTTGTCTTTTTAGTAAACACTAAACATATGATTAAACTTAACAAAAGAAACATTTAAAACAATTGAATTTATGAGTTTGTAAATTTGTTTACGTTAAATGATAAAATAAATAAACCTTGGATTAAGCTGAAAATAAATTAATTAATATGTTAATAAGTAATACCAGATTCACTTCTAAAATAAAAACAAGCATTCACACCGACGATGTGAAGAAGCAATTTCCATAAAGTAAATTGACCTTGATAAGAGTAACTAAAATTTCGGAAATTAACAATGCATGCTTTAGGGTATGTTACTTTGAAGTATGTATGTGAGATTCTAAGATGAGTATAGATGAAACAGATAAGAAAGTTTAACTGATGTTTGGGTAACCTATCTGGCAGCTTAGTTACAAAGCATCACTATGGTAATGCATTTTCCTAACGTGATTCTACACCCTAACTTAAGCCTACTATTATCAAAAGAAGTATTGAAGGTAGTGGAGATCGGTACATTAGGACACAAGAGTACGCACATTCCTTCTTACGCGGTCTTCTCTTCGGGAAAGAGTGTCGAAATCAGCTTAATACAAATTGCCTATTTACTGGCGATTAATTGTATTAACTTGTTCCGCATTTAACCGCAAATTATCAGCGATAAAATGAAGACTTTCATAAAGAAATGAATATTGAAAGTTGTGCTATATGGATATGGACAAATATCCATTCACATATGTATCTGGATATGTAAAGCCAGATTTACCACATAACTTGGTGCTAGTAATAGATAATGCTTCTTACCACAATACTAAAGCTTCAAATTACTTAAGTGATATACTTTCTTGTTTACAGTATCATATTATCCCCTTTGATGAAAATAACATAAAACAAAATTGTATGATTTAATTCTAGCCAACAAGCCGACTCAGAATTACGTTTTTATTGACCAAATACTGTCAGGATATAACCATGCGACCTTAAGGCTTTCTGTATAACATCCGAATCTGAATCCTGTAGAATTAAATGGGTTCATGTCAAATACTGGGTTGGTTGTATAAGTGTAACCTTTAAAACAAAAGACGTTGAAATGTGCCGCCAATGATTTGAGTAAATTTGAAGATTAAATGGAGAAATGTATTCTACCATGTGAATGAAATAGAACAGGAGTACTGGAAGAAAGATGCATTAAAGGAAGAAAGAATATAAAAGAATTATAACTAAAGAGAATGCGATGGAAAGCAGTGAAAAGGATGGCAGTAATAAGGACTCGAAAGAAGAAGATATGTCAAGCATAAAATAATAAAAATATAATTAAAGGCAAAATTGATTAACTCCATGCCAAGTTACTATGTGTAAAAAAAAGAAACATTCTGAAACTATTCTACTTAGCTTGTTGAATAATGTAGGACTGTAAGACTTCCCTGAATAATGACTTGTGAAACAAACAATCCAGTGATACTTGAAAGGGTGAACTCATCGTAATGAGATATCACTGCCATTGAAAGCCAGAGGAAACATTTAAGAGACTCGCATCAAAGCTTTCATTTAAATATTTCAGTGTTAAAGAACATTGCGCGACCTATACACAACACACAAGGTCACCAGCCACGTTCGATCAGCTCGGGCACTCAGGCCAGAGTGCCTTTCAAACAAAAATATTACTGGAGAAAAATAAAATACATCACTTTTTGGATCATTTGAATTTTCAAAGAAAATTGGAATTGGTCACTGAGGAAGGCACTGCATTTTGTGACTTTGCTGCTAATGATGTGAAATAGGATTCTTGCTGTTAGACCTGAGGCTGCGTTGAATGAGAAACAATTACAATGATATACTAGGCCAAGCCTAGTCACATAGAGGAGTTACCATGAGTGAAGGCAATGCCAAAAGGGACAAAGAAAGAAACTGGCATGAATGTACACACACAGCTTCCCATCATATTGTCGGGATTTAATGACCTTTCCTTTTATCACTTTCTGCACGAAACAAACTGAATGGGCAGCTCTTGAATTTCATATACCACTGAACACTGATTTAGTTTTTGTATAAAGGTAACAGTGCATGTGAATATCTATATGTTGCGAAAGGTGCCTGCCGTCTGCCCATCTCTCGTATTGTGTCGGTGTAAATTGTTACACTTCCAGGAACAACAATGGAAAGTGAACACTGTCCTTGATCATCAAAAAAGAATAAAGAATTTCCTCAGAAGTAATATTCTCCACAGCTCAGGAGAGTAGAACGAAATTGGTGTACAAAATTAAAATTATGGTCTGTATTGATTATACATGTAGGTTTATTTTTATACAGGTATTATTAATAAAGCTAGGCTCCTGTGAACTACCTTAACATATAATACAAGGACACCACCGATTGAAGGAGTAATATTTTGGTGTTAGGCATCAGAGTCTACACACAAAAATTAAGTTACTTATGGATTATATGAAAACTGTCACTAGGATTTTACCAAAATCTTTGGGTTTGAAATGTTACTTACTCATAAGGACATATAAGATGTTTTAATATATCTGTTTTATAATTATTAATATTATTAAATATGCTTTTAAATTAAATAGGTAATTGTATTATAAATTAGAGTTTCCAGAAGAATAGCGTTGTTTTAAGTTTGTTCGTTATGTTTAATGCTATTTCCTCTAATGAAAATTTCTGCATTATGTTCATATGTTTTATATGTAACACATATTTATGTGTTAATGTTAAATATCACTTAAAGAGGGGCATATTACAACATTTACTGTCAACAATTAAGCACTGACAGTCTGGTCATAATATGAGCGCAGCATAAGATATCATAGAAAACATGACACAGATTTTGGAAATTGCATAGGCTAATTTCAGAACATTTGAGGAAGATGCTGGATAATTGTATAGAATACTAAGAAGGAGAAAACAAAATGTCATCTTTAAATACCAACGAGACTCAGGTAAATATATATATTAGTCGTATATAAATCAGTGAAACAGTAGACATGTTGTAGATTCAGTACATTGTATTCTTGTGTTAATATCGTGGGAAGCAAAATATAGCAATAAGAGCTAGCTTTACAAAAGTGAAATAAGTCTGAAGTGTTAGTGAAATTTGTGATGCTTTAAATACACAAGAAACATTTGCAATGATTAGAATACAGTTCTTTATTACAAGCAAGGGCATAATAAAAAGGATTTTCCTTGTATAAGATTAACATGTGTTCATAAGTGTTATACAACAAATCATAATTGTTATTTAACACAACCAACATTATCTTCCGGTAACCAAGGTCTGCAGATGAGCAGTGTCCCATTTATTTTAAGAAATTCAATTTCCTTCAGAGATATAATGCACTTAACGTAAATCATAATTTAACTTAGTTTTTAATTATTTGTACTGTAATTCCGTTTAAATTGTATAATTATGTGTTAAACATTGTAAGCTTGTTGTATAACCCAGCAACACTTTATAGGACGAGTGTTTAAATGTTTAATGATACTTTGTTAATTTGTTTTCGCACATAGTTTTGTAATTTAACAAAAAAGTTGGTCCAGTTACATTTACAATATGTGGATACAAAGAAAATCAAGTAAATTGGGTAAAATTGAACATTATAGAATTTTTAATTTGAATTGACACTTCCCATTTAAAAAGGGAGTTTAAAGTCAATTTAAAAATTGACACTTCATATTTACATTTAAAAATTCTCATCAGTAATATGCAGCATGAATTAATAAATCAGAGCTGTGTAAGATTTGAAAAAAAAAAATCTGTTCAACAAATAACCTTCTTAGCTAAAGTCTAATTTTAAACTCTAAGTTTGAATCTCAACTTTAATCATCTCTCATGCCCCATATATACACACATGGTAGGTAATGAACTTCTAGATTGCATGCATACACTTCTTGATTGTGTTATTTCTAGGTTTGCTTGGGGCATCTTTCTAAAAATAATGTGCAGTTCCCGAGGATAACTATTGCAACGGTCGAAAACCTATGTGCAGTATAAGCATGTGTAGTTTAGTCTTATCGATCTTGATTACTCGCCAAAATTACTGGAATTTCCATCGGATGTATTACCTCACCCGTCATGTGTAGCAGATGCTCTTTCTTCATGATTTTACTGTTTGTACAACTTACCTCTGAACAGCTCATCCTCTCGCTGGTTCCGAAGAGGTTCAGAACAAGATTCGATTGTTGCCATTACAATTACATTTAACACTTCGCTGAAGCGTATACCAATCACTCGGTATTCTGCGCCTGATGGTTCCGCAACTGCTCTGACGCATGTGTTGTTTGGGAGTGCAGTGCTCTTAGGCGGAAGCCCGATTTACAGACGTTGTTGAGAGGTAAATATTCTTTCCTGAACTTCCCCCACCATTATATTCCAACCACAATAACAAGATTGGGGCCAGTGGCGGATACTCGATAGCAGGTTGGGATAATGATAATGTTGACAAACCCCATGTTTCCATTCTTATGTGACTGCAATGCAGCATAAAGATGGTAATTTTCAATCTGCTTTTCTTCCATACCCAAGAAGAACTGCGGGCAGGTATAAGTTCCCAAGAGCATTGCTAACTTACGTGAGGTGAGGTTATTTAGAAGCAAATATTTTGCTTGTAACTCGCTATAAATTACTAGAATAATATCAGCGTCACATGTTTGTTGGAATTTCGTCCCGCGGGAGTTCATTTTCATGCCAGCTAATCTAATTACATGGAACTGTCACTTCTAAGCACTCTTAAAGACCATTGGTCAGATCCAAACTTGAACCCACGAATTTAATATCAGTTGGCGAGCGCCTAACCAACTGAGCCACCCGTACCAACACGAGATTCTTCAGAATCTTGTATCCAAAATTCTAATTCTAGTACCCCACAGCTGCTCATCCGTGTATTATTCTGCACGTCAACGATCTGCAGCTGGCCGTTTAGTGGAATTGCTTCTGGTTTGATTGCAAATGGATTTGTTATATTAACATTTTCACACCCATATTATCCAGGTCATTAAATATGTTTTCAAATTTTAACAAAAGAATTTCTAGAAAATGATGGTTGTTCGTAATAACATGACACTTTCTGCTAAATGATGACTGCAGAAGTGAGCAATGATGTGATTCTGGTTTTGGAGTTGATGCAACCGTAGCGCCAGTTTATATCTAAAGGACTTAACGGCATTAGCCATATTCATGTTAAAGAGTTTTTTCCCTTGTATCAAGGTATTTAACGATTTAAATGATCACAGAAACCTGTTAGAAGGGTTCGATGGACAATTGACTCGTTAGTAGATATTTCGGTAATGGCAACATTGTGATCCTTGAGAAAGGAGTCTGCTTCTGCAGCAAACTATAAAGGTATTGAAGCATTTACTCCTGCTTAGCCACTAAACTTGGGGTACTAAGTTAATTTGTCATTATCACAACAAATTTCTTGTAAATATTACTTAGACTGTCAATGGCGAGTGAATTGGCCTTAATTAATTTAACATCTGTAACTACTACTGACATTTTGTTTTCTAAAATTCTTATTTTGCACATAGTGCTTTCCTATCAACAATGCAATACATCATTTGCGTAGATTGTCTTTATATTCGTATTTTATTCAGAAAATCGTTAAATTTACCAATTTAAACATGGATATGAACCATCACAGAGGTAATTCATTCGCTGTTAATGATACCAATTTCTCCCACGAGGGATCGTATTTACAATCAATATTGTACAACGTCTCAAAATATGTGCATGTGAAGAGTGTCCCTTTATGAGTACTAGGTTCAAGAACCCCTAAATTGAAATTAATTCAATATGTACTCCATTGATAAATACAGCTAATTGTACTCTGAGTTTAACATCGTTGAATTTGTCTAAGGCTGAGTACCACAGTAAATCTTTTATCATAGAAATTAACTGATCTTCTATGCTAGAGTTAATCTCTCTTATTATGAAATTTTTCAGGTTCTTCATAGGCTAAGAGCCTTAAATGAATTTATCATTCTGGGACAAATCCTATGTTACGGTTACAGGCAAGTCTTTTGCAAATTCCACTTTAGCAGCTTTATAGCTAACCAGCACAATATTTGTGAGTGGTACTCCATGGTAGTCACATCTGTTGTTACTTAGAAGGTTCTGCTTTATAGTTCATGGAGGTTTCTTTGGCGTGGTATGTTGAAGACTATAGTGTTCGGAATGACTATTCATAAAATGGCTATTTATATTGTAACCTAACAATGCATTCGCGTTTCAGGACATATTAAACAATCTGATTTATCTCAGTGGAGTAAAAAAAAAAAAAATTTTCCTCCCTTTCAATTTGACACTAGCACATTTACGAAACGCCACTGAATGTTTACCACTGCCACATCCCGCTCATCTGCCAGAATGACAAACGCAGATCCGTGGTTGTCTACCCGCCCCTACTAATGTCACGTGGCATGGAAGGACTGAAGACAGGTGTGCACGAGTGTGTAAGTGACATGTTTGACGTAAATCACCACAGGCGGTGAAGGACAAAAAGGCTGCACGAAATATAATTGGAAAAGGGTATTTGGAAGGTAAATGTTCCTCCAGACCAAGTTTAGAGGTCTCGCAGCATTTTTAATTTATGAGGACTAAGAAAAATATGAAAACGCCGTAGTCAGGGAGGACAGTAAAGCGGGGTTTGAACCATGGAGTCATCCTTAGATTAACCTCGGCTACTCTTGTCAATCACAAAATACTTAGTAATCAAAGTATAACGATGTTGTATTTTTCGATGAAAATAGATTACTTTTTTTTTTCTAATAAGCTCTCACTTGCCAGGGTTATACTAATTTAGTAGGAATTTAGTCTCACCAGTCGCCAATAAATCTACTGATATGGGGCTGTCGCTTTCTAGCACACTTAAAAACCATCGATGAAGGCCGGGTTGGAAGCTGCGAATTAATAGATCAGCATTTAACCAAAATGAGTCATTCAGACTGACTTTGTTTTAAAATCAAATTACGTACTTCAAAGTTGTGATATCGGATGATAGGTGAAATGGGTGAATGAGCCCAGGGTCCATAGAGACTGACGTTTAAGTGAAACATTACCTAAATAAGAAATGAACAATATTTTGATCCAAGCACAATGTCCTATACAAGGCATTACAAACTCAACATTGAACAGTTCACTCACATAAAAGTAATTCTTATAAAAAATTTCATTTAATAGTATTTCGAAAATATGCTACAAATGATGGACCAAAGACATTATTACATGCCAGTATACACGCTTTTTGTTGCATTTTTGCATTTTTGTGCTTTTTTGTTTTATTCTGTATTTTTCTTTTCTTTTGTAAAATTTAGCGTTGGTATGAATCAAGACAGAAAATCTACAGTCCATTTTTAAAAATATGCAGAGATCGCATGATCACAGCAATACACGAGTAATAGCTCTTTGTCGGATTTATTCCTCGTGGAGAAGTTATTCTAATGTCTCTGACTGGATAAAGTTAAACAGTATGAAGTTCTACTGGATGGAAGTGTTTCCCAATATTAATTTATTGTATGTGTATGACACGATGTCATTCTGGTGGCAATGGGAAACTCCCAGCAACATGAGACACGGGCGTTTGTCAAGAGACAGACAAATGTTAGTGAAATGTTGTTTGATGAATGGGGTGCAGATAAACTGCTATGAGATCCTAATAATTATGTATCAAGTACTTTGGGCATTCAAAGTACAATTACTTTCGTAATAATTAAAGTAATGCATAGAGAACCATTACAATCAGACCCCAAGAAGGAAAGATTCTGCAAGGTTCACGAATTCGGAAGGGATGTTTTAAGGCTTGCAATATGTGTATAAGACATTCCGTGACTGTCTGTCTCCTGCGATTTAATTTATGCGTTTGCGTTAATAAGTAAAGCTCATGGTAAATTGTTCAAAATATCACATTGAGAGGGTATCGCGCAATGGCGAAGCGTTAATGTTGCCTCTGCTTCCACCGGCAACAGCAAATAAATTGAAGAAAGTGTATCCTCAGGGACCGGTTGGTAATAGATCCCCAGAAACCATTCGTGTACTAGTACTAAATAGCTCGTTATTTTGCTAAGCTTCGTATGAGATGTGAGTGACCTTGCGAGGCAACCGAGTTGTTTATAGCACGATTGTTGCCAGTGCAGTGAAAAGGCAAACATTGTGTTTTAGTGTTAATTCTTCGCGTGTAGCAATATTAAGTTGCATGATTTAATATTAACAGTACTATAAGAAGAATAACATCACAATGTGTGGTTAAAAGTGACTGTGTTTGTCTGATCGAAAACTTTTAAATCGGTCCTTGAGTTCGCGTTCTTTTGGTGAAAAATGTCATAGTTTCAACAGGAAGGCCAACTCCGGATCTTAAATCTTTGAAGACTAAATCACACGATCACACATCAAACGATCACACATTTAATTTTGATCATTCCTGCCACCAGTGCATCAGCAGAACGATCTTTTACAGCGCTACGCAGAATACACACTTATCTAAGAAACGCTCAAACTCAAAATGGGTTTTCATATCTGTTCTTTTTATCAGTATTAATCGTATTAAGGTGATGTTGAGGCTTATTTTAATAATTTTATAAAATATTTGTATTAATGTCTTTGTTCATTAATAATTTTATTTTTCTAAAAGTACTTTAATGTTCTCTATTTCCTTGAGCTTTAATTTATAAAGTATTTAAAATTGAAGTAAGTTAATTTATGGGGAACTATCAAGACATTAAAATATATGATACCAACTCTAAATTAAAAATTCAAAAGTTTCTCCACATAGACCCTTAAAGATGTGGATTTCTTTGTTTTTCATAAGGTTACTGTCTGCAGTAAGTCTAAGCGTATTTAGTGTTAGTATTTATGTTATTTTGAAACATTTGGAAGATATTGCTTGTAACACTTACGTGTCTTCTTAGTGGTGAAAAAATTCCTGCTATTATGCTATAATAATTTGGCTAAACCGTGAAATAGCTTCTTTCATTTGAATGCTCATGTACAACTCTAGAGGGGGCGAGGGTGAACCATCACCAGGTTCTATGGTACAATCAAAAACTTAGTGAATGCTAATAAAAGCTGCGCTTACATCACGCGGTTTTAATATTTGTAAGAAGTTATTTTGTCTTTGAAAACATTGATCTTTCACAGGTAACCAGAAAGAAAATCCACAGTAACTTTAGTCCACAATGTTTTAATTTATAATTGTGTCTTTGTGTATGTATAACGTTGCTTTAACGCACAAATATTGTATTCAGTTATTTTATATGTTAAGACAAACTACACATTAAGTTATAAAATTAGTTTAAACATTTCAAATAGAAGTTTAGGAACATCACTAATATATTCCAACTCTCTCGCGTTACTATAGCCTTACTTTCCAGTTGCTTGAAATCAAATTATAATCATTATTTATAAGATGTTAGCTTCACACATTTTGTGCTAAATAAGAAGATGGAGAAGCTGCAATGGCTGTACAACTATGCTATGTATTGCAAACAGCGCCTTCTACTGAGTATATATAATAATGAAACATTTCTTTGACAAAAGGTATATTGTTTTGTTGTGCAGGACGTATCTACAAAACTTGGCCGGCAGGTGCATGGCCCGTGTGACTTAAAATGTGTTCTCTGTCCTCGTAACCTACATCCGTTATAGAACTCAGTGCATCAGTCTTACTTATGTTCTAGTTCAGTTCACATGTAAATAACATTAGGAGTGTTTAGAAATGTTTGGTTTTGCTTGAAGTGTTTTCAAAATGTCTCGATCGCATTATATATTAGAACAGAGAGTGTTTATGTACGATACGTATGTACCTACAACATCTTGTGGTAAAGTTATAAGGCAAATTGTAACTAAACTTCCTGACATGCACATTCTGAGTAGAGAGGCAGCTTTTGCTTGTAAATATATTCAGTGAAATGGAATCAATTAGTGATAGGAAAGAAAAAATGCGTGTGCTTTCGAAGCAAAAATTAGACGAATTAGAAGAAAGGTTACAATGGTCATCTCGAAAATATTTTAAGCGCTTTGCATAAGAAGCCGACATCTTGAAAGCTTCAACATGGAAAACAACAATTAAAACTGAAACCATAAAGGTTACTGTTGTACAGAAATGGTTACTACATGATCGCCAGAGTCTCCCGCCTCGGTAGCGTGGAGGTAGCGTGTCTGCCTCACGTTCAAGAGGTCCCGAGTTCGAATCTCATTCAGGTTGAGTTACCTGGATAAGGGTTTTTCCAGGTTTTTCCCTTTTCCTAAAAGACGAATGTCAGGTAACTCTAAGCTCTATGGACCCTGGGCTCATATGAGCATCATTTCACGTATTTCATTCATCGTCCGATATGACTTAACGTTGGAGGACGTAAATTACAACCAAAGAAAAATCGCCAGGGTCTGGTAAGTTTCTGTAACTGGATTTTAATGAATGTTAATTATGAAAAAATTGATCCACGATAATACTCCTCAGAGATAAGCATGGTTTCATTTACATGGCCATGTATCATCACAGCTCAACCAATATTATGCTATAGACAAACCCAATTCCTTCGGGGAACTCGCTTGCTGATATTGCGTTTATCATAAATGCAGAAATATATAGAAATAATATACTGACACCATGTTTCGAATAACTGAAGGGACACTGAATGTCGGTCTGCATATTTCCAGTAGGGCTCTCCCACCGCGCATAAAGCGGATGAGTCATTAAGGTTTATTGCAGATATTTTAGGATCAGAATCATTAGTAAGGGCTTATCGCCCGCTCTTTCACCTGATCATATAGCATGTGACTCTTATTCATGGGGCAGCTTAAAAAATAAGGCATATAAAGCTAATCCCCACACATTGCAGGAATTAAAACAAAATAACAGGGCATAAAAGAACCCTATTTCGGAAGCTGAACTAGGCACGTGAATGTAAATATTCTTAGAAAATGCCGTAGATGTATGTACTGATAACTATAGATTATATTTTCAACATTTTCTGTGATAAGTGTTTTTCCTTTTTTGTTTGTTTATTTTGATAATTTTATAGTTTTTAATGTGATTTGACGTCCACGCATGTGCGACGGGAGACGGACCGTGCGGCTGCCAGCCAAGATTTGTAGTATACATTATTTTGTGTCATATGCTGCGTTTGATTTCTGGGCAATTATTCTGTCACAACTGAAGGTGAGCAGTGATTTCAGGCGATGCTGTCAAAATCTTGAACAATTGTATGATGAATGTTCCCTAAACATATTACATTAGTAAACCTATTTTCTAGGTATTGAAGCAATATTAATGGCGAGCAAATAAGTCGGCGAGCAATGAGGTTTCTCTCAGGGTATGCGTGGTTGTGTGTGAGAAGAAGATTTTAATAACACTAGAATGCCCGTTTCCAACTTATTTATTTACTGCTTCTTCTTTTAAAACATCGAAATGAAAGTTGCCGACCGAGGGTTACCAATCTCTGTTTAGAGTTATCGACGGCAGAATGTTTATTGCTCGATAAACTTTATTCGTTCCTCACGTATATATGAACCGACAAATATCAAACACAGAACAGGTTGACCGCCCTAATAGGCTTCACGCCTCTGACTCTTCTCATCGACCTGACGCCGAAGACTCCTCTAATGGCTTCCTAGTCACGAACTGTCCACATCGGCTCCACGCCGAAGACTGTTCTGCCTGACCACAGCTGCGCGTGTGTATATGTAACTTTCACTCTCAAAACTCCTTTTCAACCAAAGTCCCTTTGTGGTTGTTTTGTCGCCATTGTAAATGATCCAAAGAATTTCCTATTCATACAAGTCAAGTGAGCCCCTTTAGAAACTGCTAAGGACGCTGTTTCTTACATTGCTTTTGTTATAACGACTTTCCCTACAACTCAACTGGCCTTGCCCTTGTCGTAACAAAGAACCAACATTCCTTTGACAACTATCATGATTCTTTACTTCTGGCAAACCTTAATTTCGGTATCAGTATGATAAAGTTAGTTCATATGTATGGAAATATACAGAGCTATTCTTGCAAATTAAACTGAATTCGTATTAAAATTAATATCTTACCTTGCTTCCCTCTCCAAATACTTTTCTCTTTCTCGTTCCAGCCTTTGCTTTTCTCTTTCGATCTTCTGTAATTCTTTCTCTAACCAATGTAGCTCTTTATATTTATGACTTTTTCCTTTTTGATAGTTTTTTACCTCTAGAGTAGCAACCTCATTACTACCAACACCATCATCACCAGAAATAAATTCTCCACTCTTATTGGTAACAGATTGACACGTTTTGTTTTCTGTTTTTAGGTATTCTGTGAAAGAAATACAATACTCAGTTGGAATGTTATATTTCCTAATCACTTAGAATAATTATCAGCTACCATCTACAACTACGGCGACACTATTTATAATACCAGCTCTCATAGAATCGAAAATGCCAGTTTTTACACTCCTAAAACAAAGTAAATGTTAGCACTTTATGGAATTGTATCGCATGAAATGCATGGCTTGGTGATAGATGACCTGGAGTAATAGGTACTTCTTAGCAGCTGGTAGAACTATAATCCAAATATCTCTCAGAAGTGGTAAAATTCTAATTTACTCATTCCATTACGCTTACAATACCTTAAACATTTGTTTTAGTGCAGAGTGAACATACATTTTCAGTTTTACTTATTTTGCTATATTTCCCTGTATAGAATAATTTACTTTAAAATCAGCAAAATGTAAGTTATATTTAGACTCATGGACTGTCCTTTTCTGTGACGTTTTGCCTTCTGCTAGGCAGCATTAAGTACTTTTAATATTAAATGTGTTGAAAACAAAAGACATTTTCCTACGTCTAATTTAACTCTGAGAATAAGTTTGACTAATAAATGTATTCAGATAGCAAGAGATAAATCTTAAAATTAATTTTAGTAACCGCAAAATACAATTTACTTTACTCAATATTACATTACTAATGCTTATGTTTATTTTATTTCATTTTAACAAACAATTTCTTCACCATTATTCATTTAGATACTTATTGTGTAGTTGCAGTGTAACGCGCTTTTGCCAATGAACAAAAGTCTTTGTTGTCTGACTTGAGAAATATAATGTAGGTTACATCTTGCACAGCAATTGCTCGTGCACTAAATACATTTTCTGCTTATATTTGTAGCAATTCTAGAGTGCATTAGCATCTAACTTTGAATTTAAATGCATGATATCGATATTTCTTAGAACACCATTCTGCTAATCCCAAGGGGCATCTGGAACCATGTTTTATATCGCATATAATCTGAAAAATAAACTATAGAGGAATAGCGGGCCACTTGGCATAAAATGTAAGAATTAAGAATTAAAACGTTAGAAATGTTTAATCGCACAGAGGTTTGACTTACGTAGTCCCTCCTTTTGATTAGCTTTTGGGCTGGGCGTCTTAGCATTACTACTGTTGCTCTCATCTGCAGATACAACCTCATTGGCGTCCCCTTTGATGCTTGGCAAAGAATCTGTATTTGTTGCTGAAGAGACTGTAACTCCTGACGATGAAGGCTGCATGCTCTCCCACTGTTGCACTTTTCCTCCAAATTCTTCTGGGGGAACAGAACTTTGCTCTTGATCACTGTTAGGAGCCTTTCCACTACCTGTTTTCCACAACTGCCATTCGGCTATTTTCTTTCGGAATTGTGGTGTAACAGCATAGCAATCATCCTTCAAATTGCCAGCAGTGATAGCTGCTGGAGGTGCTTTCTTCATTCTTTGCCATTCCTGGAAACAATACTAATTTATATTACTTAATTTTATGTAGTAATAAATTATGCAAACAAAGGAGTGTTTAAGTAGAGGTATTTGGTTATACAGCGGACACCTCTACATAAATGTATTGTGGCTAACACCCCCGAGAAACTCATGAAGGGAAGGAGTAACAGAAGGCTATAGGCCACAGAGACAGCGGAAGTCTCTAACTGTTTCAGATGTGAAGACCCTTTCGAGCTGTCTATAGCGGGCGATAAAAACGATTCGTCCACCAACTCCCGGTTGTGGAGTTTCTCCTTCCTTTGATTACAATAGGATAGGATAGAATCCTACGAAGGGGATTCGACACTGCGACCAGTCTTGAGCTATTGTACTTATGTCCCCAAGTGGGGTACCTAGGGAGGAAGGACGAGGTGAGAGGAGGCAGAGTGCGGCCGACACAAGGAGTCACGACAGTGCACAGAGCAGGGTCTCTACTTTTTTACCAATTGAAAAGTCCCAAGCATGCCAGTACAAACAGCATCCCACTACCGTGGTCTTGAAAAGGCCAACCAAGCCGGCCCGGAGACCGCAGGCCGTCCTACCGGGGGAGAAACTGTTTACCAGGAGCATATCATCGTTTCATCTCAAGGACACTTCTACCCGGAAAGAGACCACTAGATGAGAGATGATGTGAAATGATAATAGAGATGAAATAGAGAGACATGAAAGTCGGGGGATATAATTATCCTACTCAGCCTACCTTTGTATTCCGGCACTGGTGTACGGCAGTATGAAACATTTGAGATTATTCAAATTACCCCGCTATACCCTCTTTATTTAAAATTATTTGAAGCTTCACCCTCATAGACTTGCTGAAAAATAGAAATTCATTGACATGGCTTAGCTACTCAATTTGCCCTTTACAATCTACCGCTGTCTGCATATCAACATCATTTGCTTCACCACACAAGCATTCAAAACAATGTAATGGCGATGTTTGAAACCATCTGAAATTGTGTTTGGTTAATATTCTTGAGTCTGGAGCAATGGTTCAGAAATGGGAATTCCTTTAGCGCGTCCACTAGCAAACCACTTGAACTCAGCACGATTTAGCTATCACACTCTGTAGATTTTGTGATGCGTTTTACATTCCCTGCTGTTCCCTTTAACCAATCATCTTTAATGTTTATTTTTTAAAAATCTCATAAATATGAGTTTTCCCCACTTTAAACAAAACAGTTAATTATTTAGCTTGGGCGTTTGTTCTTTTCGTGTTCTTCAATAACCTTAATTTTTTCCTCCAGTGATAATGTCTTATGTTTAGAACAAATTCTACAAAATTTGTGCACACAAAATATGTTTTTAAAAATCACCAAAGTTCACTGTTTTCTTTTAGTCATACTTTATCACGTATAACAATCAAACACACTGTAAAACAGTTGTACCCTTACCGCGTGTGTTGGAAAACAGTTGAGAGAGCTAATGGTTTGTTTTCCCTTTTCTTCGTAGGATTACAGATTATCACTTTATGGTTCATGGAACTTCGGTGCAGGTACAGTCGCCCTAAATTTTTTTAAATATTTTAAAATACGTACGTTGTAACCTATTACACATAATGTAATACGTTTTTATCGGGTTATTTACGCAAACGATTCCGGAAAATGTCTCCTTTTCCCCGTTAGGCAGATTTCCGCCTTAGAGTATAATTTTACATGGGAAATTAGCTCCGTTCCGAAATTTATTTTCAGTTTTCCCTGGTTTCCGTCAGATAAGGGGTCCGTTTTAGACAACTTTTACTGTATTAAGGATCAAAGTAATTGAACTGGATACTAAATGTTACAAAACGGCGAATTATAGCGATATCTTCTTTTGAGAAACATTTAAATAAACAAGTGTTTAATCTATTTCTCCTGTGCATTGTTTCCATAATTTCTCAAATACTGATTTATAAGGTAACTAACATATATACTGGGCAACCTGGGTTATAACCATAGACGGGAGAAAATGAACAAGAATTTGCGAAGATATAAAAATTAAACATGGAATATAAGGGTTTAGGACAGATTCGCTTAAATAGTTTTAAAAATTAGTCATTTTTGCCCACGTTTGGTAATAACATTATATGGAACAGAATAAGCTTTGTGAAGTTTGTAGATTTTAATACCTCAGATTCAGATGCACTTAAACTTATAGAAGCATAAAAATGCTTGTTCTTGCTTAATAATTGTAATACGTTACTAGAAAGAGTAACTGTTGGCGAAAATAATGGAAACCGTTATATTTCGCACTATATCACATAGAAGAAAAGTTATATTTTCGTATCTCTACTTGACTTTGTTGTAAAGGATAGGAGTATGAGTAGCCGGGACTTCGGCTTTGTAGACCCGCAACCACGAGGGAGCCACGACAGCCCAGAGGACAAAGCCCCTGCAACTTCCACGCCGAAGCTTCCTGGGGTCGGCGGGTAAAACCGGTCTCCTCTGCACAAGGAAATTAGTCAGCAGGAGAACGCCTCGTTTTGAGCAACGGAGCTACTAGGAGTACCCTTTTCCCTGCCATGCAGCACTGAGATACCTATTCACGTTTTGCAACTCTGTAAGAACAGAGCGGATTAAGGGTAAAGTGAAATAAGAAGTGAGGCGAAATAGAGGGAGAGAAAATTCGGGGATTAAAGGGCCGTTCGCCTTGTGAACTGGGGAATCCCATTAAAGAAAAAAAGAAAAAGAAATCACTCCTAAAGGCCAGCTACGGGAATCGAACTCATGACATCCTGGATATGAGCCACATGCGTTAACTCCTAGTCCATCTCGATCGGCTTGTTGTAAAGCATAGTGTGGTTATTCCCAAACGATCTTCCTCTAAATGTTTTTCATTGAAAATCGGCCGAATAGATTTTTAGGTAAGTGCAATTAATTGCTAAATGTATGAACAACAAAAAACTTACAAAAATATTAAGAAATATGGAGGTTTTCTTAAAATTATATGAAATACAATACTATTTTTCCCTATATTGAATTCTACAGTCTACAAAACGAAAAATTACTTATCCGTTCTCCAATTAAAAATAAGCATCCTTAGAAACGTGAAATTTCATATTTTCCTGTCTCTACATTTAAATAACAGCAACTATGATTGCAGAGGGCCTGTTCCAGTTATACTTACACTGAGGACTTTTATGCACTGCACAGGCACGCCTAATCGTAATCTTGTAAATATGTCTTAAAATGATAGCACTCCAGGTATATTTTGAAGCTGAACTGTTCATTTCTATAACTCGTTAGATCTATCTAACAACAATTTTCAGACAGCGTAAGAAGCATTGTGTGTTATGCATTTATACAAACCAAGAAGTCTATAGCAGGGTTGGCCAACCCATTTTGAGCTAGGGAGAGTAAATTAATTTTTTTGAACGGTCATTTAACTTTTGATATTAAAAATATGTTGAATCTGAACTAAAGTATTATATAGGCTTAAATAGTGTATTTACATTACTGTGACTGTAGGCTGAAGTAAAACACATAATATTTTAAAAGAAACTGGCTTATTGTTGTTCACTTTTACTGTAAAACAACATATAATTTAATACTTTAGAAAAATTATCATAAAGGGAACCATAAGAATGGATCTTATTTAATTTTTTAATAGGTAATTTCAATGAATTTTGAAGACTATAATTTTAATGTGACTTTAAAACATGTTTTTCCTTTCTCAATTTTCGTAATATGGAAATACCACATGTATTGGCAAGATGTTCATCTGTAAAAGTTGAAAGTTATTTACTCTTAATAACATTCTGGCAGAAAATATTTGTCCACAACTGTGGGGAGCCAAATACTTGTACCTACTAGGTATAATTTGCCTTTCAGTAAGGCGAACTTCACTAAACCTGTTTATAGGGACATATTTTCAAAATGTAATCAAATTTACAATGTTCTCTAAACTTAGCACAATTTTCTGTATGGTTTTGAAATTATATTATTTTCTTTTGCAATGATAGGGGATATTTATGAATCTGAAAAGTGAAATTCACAATAAATCTATGTTATTTGTTCATATTTGACATAAAAAGGTTTGTAAGGATAAATAGGTTCAAATAGGATCTTAAGCAATGGGAAGATTATTCCAGATGTGCGGAGCTATTACTTAGATCCGCGAGACTAGGTTGCCTGCCCTGGCTCTAGAGTTTGTTTAAATTATTGAAATTAACTTGAAGTGAACTTACAACTCTGTCGAAATTCCATTGTTGGACAACACACGAAGAGCTAAAATGTGATATTTTCAGTAAAATAGTACCTCTTTGCTATTTTTTATTCTGAATTGACTTAGAGGGCTATAGAAATGGACAGTTCTCTTATACTTGCTTGCAATTTCTTCCTGAAATGAGGTGAGAGGTTGTCTTCATCAAAAACCTTAAGCCCAGCAGCATCTTTTTGTGCTCTGGTTACTTCATTGCGGTCTGTGGAGCGTTGATAAGCATCCGAAGTCGATGCTAGAGAAGTCGATGCTGGGTTCAGACTTTGTCCTCTACAAGTTGGCTTGTATGTGACTACTGATGACGATGCAGCTCCCGATCTCACAATTTCCCATTCCGTGAGCTTCTTGTGAAACTCCTGCGTCAGTTTCATTTGCAGCTCTTCGTAGTTTCGTTGAATTTCTGCATGAATATCGCTTCTATCCATGAGCTCATGATTTTCTCCTAAAAGCAAATAATAGATTCAATTATTGAAGGAAACCATATAGCGTGGATTTGCCTAATAAGGTTTTGAAAGAATACCTCGAAGTAGAGGTATCTACCTCAACTATATTTACTTCAAATATCTATTCATAAGGAATCTACATATAAGGTGCGTTCAAAAAGGAACGAGCCTGAGTCATAATTACAGAAACCAGTACCTGTATGTTAGAAATATTGGCCCTGGCCGTTGAGACACTTGTCCCACTGTGACACAAGGCTGTCTCATAAAAGTCCCGGGGCTGCGATTTGAGCCAGTTCCGCACGTACAGGTGGACGTCGTCGTCCAAGGTGAATCCTTTGCCCCTCAGAGCCTTTTTAAGGGGACCAAAAATGGCTTAATCACTGGAAGAGAGTTCTGGACTGTTTGGAGGGTGGCCGAGAACCTCCCATTTGAATTTCTGCAGAATTGCTGCGACTATGTTAGCCGTATGAGGCTTTTCACTGTCGTGGAGCAGAATGACTCCACGGGTGAGATTGCCTGGTCGTTTTGATTTGATCAGTTGGCGAAATGTTGGTCAAGGATTTCGAGTAAAGCTGGACTTTCGCTGTTGTCCCATGTTGCTGAAAGTGTATCAGAAAGGAGCCATCTTAGTTAAAGCAGAACCTCAGCATACCCTTTCCTGCACTTGTGTGGATGGCCCTGGCCTTTTTTAGTTGTGGTGACCCTGGATGCTTCCACTGGAGACAGTCGTTTTGATTTTAGTTCGAAGTGATGACACCGTGACTCATCTCCAGCCACCACTCGTGCCAGAAACTCATTCCTTTCCCTAGCATAGTGCTACAGATGACCAAGACAGTGGGCCATTCGACATGCTTCTTGGTGTGGTTGAGGACTGGGGCAGCCATTGGGCACACACTTTGCACAAGAGCACTCATTCCTTCATGATAGTGTGGATACTCCCGACGCTCAATCCGACCTCGGCGGCTATGGCTTTCACTGTCACTCGGCGGTCCTGGGTAATGAGTGCATCAACCAGCAGGACGATTGGCTAACGACATCCGTCCTCCCCTGAAAAGCTTGTGCCGCGCCTTGACCCTTGCAAGGGACATGCAGTGTTTGCCGTGCACTTGTGACATTCGTCAATGAATGTCCGTTCCCCCTAATCCTTCCGCTGTCAGAAAACGAACAACACCTCTTTGCTCTTCTTTTGGCGCCTCCATTTCACTGTTTGCAATGCGACTGGCAGCGTTGGACGATTGATGCATGCTGCTGCCAGCTTTGTATAGTCACGTGACGTGCATGAGTGTCCTCTAGTGACGGGCTGTGAACTTGCACGCTCTGGTCGGAACAACATTTCGTTACACACGCCACGATATTACCATCTTGTCACCGGTTTGCGCATACCACACTCCGGCTCGTTGCTTTTTGCACGCCCCTTATACTATGGGGCCAGTGGCGAAGCGTGCAATGAAGCGCTGGAAGCGCTGGAAGGAGAAAAAGAAGAAAAACAAGAAAGTTCGGCCAAACAATATTTTTATTTGCTCTAGATACATCTTCAAAATTTATTCGCAAACATCTCTGGTTCTGCGGACAATTTGACAGCTGCTTAGATTCGAGTGACCAGCTCCGCGAACTCAGTTTCATTTCTGAATATTTCTGTACTTACGCATTCGCAACCTTGAATACCATGCTTCGTAGGTTTCCGGAAGGAATTGCGACTCTTCGATAGTTAGGAAGCTCTGGCAGACTTTGTGACGTGAAGTCTCTGTAGCGCGTGAAGAAAAGTTTATTTTTTGTTTTATGTGGCACTTTTAAACACCAGTGTAAGTACATTTCAGAAGCATTAGCAATAGTACTTTACGCAGGTTGTGTAATGTGTAGTGTTTAACGCCTACTTTTAATACATGCGGCACCGCAAGTGGTGACACTGATGATACATGAGATGAAGGTGGAGCGGGGGAAACCGGGGTTCCCGAAGAAAACCCACCCCAATGCCATGTTGTCCACCACAAATCTCACTTTGCGGTCGCCTGGGATCAAAGCCTCGGTGAGAGACGAGTGGTCTAACCACTCAGTCACGGCGCAGCCATTTTGCGTAGATTGGTATTTAGTGGTGATAAATAGGAAATCCTCGTGAAGTTATAAGTTACTAGAAAAAGTGTGTGAATTACATACTTTCTCCGTTTTAGGCTAACAGTTGACGCAGTGTGGTCCAGCTCTAGGAAAAATTGGAACGTCTGAGTGGAGAGGGGTGTGTGACTAGCCTTGCAATGCAAGAAGGGCGCACAAGTGACTGCACAAGGGTACTGAGGAGTAGCCTTAGTTCTTTGAGTCATTATTCTGTCCTATTTTAATGAAAATTATTATTTGGAGCTTCTCTCGCCTTGAAAGTCACGCCTAGCCCCTGTTTGGGATGCTGTTTTTCAGGATTAGTGATATGACGCATACAAGTTAGTTTAGAAATTTAATGTGTTACCCTCACATGTGCTTCTACCTTCGTTGAGCCATTCAGACTTGTAGATCTAAATGTGTAAATTGCAAATGCAATATCAATAAGGAATTTTTGGGTGCAATACGATACTCCCTCTACTTATTTTAAGTATATAGCAGAGAGTGCATAAACTGAATAAATAAAAGGCGAAACCCATGAGTGATACGTCAACCACGCACCGAATGCAGAGCTGACAATTAAGTAAATACTTTTATAAACATTGTAATTACTCAAACACTTTGGTAGTTATTTGGAAACGCAGTATAATGTGTACGTGCTTTATCTCCATATTAATTCGTCCAATATGACTTAACGTTGGAGGACGTAAATAAAATAATAAATCCATATAGATAATATTTTGTATGATTGCTTTTCTGCACCAAATTTGACTGTTTTTCCTACATTTACTGGCTTCAGCAGGTTAGTTACGTGCGCAGCAAGCTAGTAGGAAGAAAATCTAGGTATTTACATGCTCTATAAGACATTGAGGCGGTCCTTGCCCGTTAAGCACCTCGTTGAGCCCTCCCGGCACTCAACACCTCATAAGATAGGACATGTGATAGGTGAGGACTACGGATGGGAGGTTTCCAACAGGTCGGGGGTTTTTCAGGGTAGGTCTGCATGAATACTCGCTTTTGAGTTCCAGGGAGTGGGTGCGTCCTGACAGGGTGTGGGTATTATCACATATAAGACACCACGACCTTTGAATATCAAGTTTATTGTTATAATTAGTCCTCTCCACTCGCCACTATTGACGATGTTATTCGCACATTAGGCGCGAGATTTGAGACTTTCCCGTTGCTGCGCGCATGACACGACTTATATGTATCGGTGTACGCGTTGTTCCTGAACGTCGGTAGTGAATTACTTCGCACAACGTAGTATTTCCGGAGGATTATTAAACAAAAGAACAGAGTTTGGTAACATCTTAATGACGTTGTAACGAGTGCAGTTTCTCTCATTCGCTAGCACAGAGTGTTCGATAACCACGTAATGTGAGTTACTTCGTCTATCCACGAACGCGGACTCTGATGAAATTTCTGTACTTGTTGCCTCCCTCACACGCCGAAACAGAGTGTTTTTCCTAGCAAACATCGAATGTCGCCATTGCACAAATTTCCCCTTCCTTTCGCCGAATTTTGGACACTTTAGGTCATGTGACCGGTTGCTTGTCCCTTATAGGTTGTGTTTTATCCCTACTCTTGAATAAATAGCAATTTCTAGTGTATGAGGTATGTATTCCACGCGAATTTCTCTTTCCCACAGTCTAGCTAATTAATGCATAAGCATGTTTGGAACTGTGTGCCTTAGATTCCAGAGTCTATTCTCTCGTCACGTATTATATGCAGGTCAATACTTAGGCTGGCGCCGAGGGTCTGTCCTTGGACAATGCCACCTTTGTCGGCTAGAAATACCCAAAGAACCTGTCTGTGCGGGAAAATGTTCATTTTGCCCTCTCCCTTAACACGTTGGGTCCATGCTTTTAATAATATATATTGGGATTGCCTGTTTAGTATCTGCACTTGTATACTTAATCATTATCCTCTATATTTATTATAACTTTAATTCATATTGTGGTATCTATCCGCCCTTAATTATGCATGTAATAAGACTTTCGGGGTTATTATGATGATGTTGTGCCTAACAGGGACGGTATCAACATCTTACTTTATATTTCTGATACCTATGATATGAAGCCCAGATTTCACAATAAAACTGGTAATTTCAACAGTGTCAGGCAAATAAGGTTTTAATATATATCTTCTATTATCGTAAATTTATTGACAGTTTTTCTGCGGAATAAGCTTTGAACAAATGTGAACTTTGTTTTTATACTAGAGGCACATGCTGTGTTAAACCATGAATGTACTTTTAAGCTTTAGCAGCTTCAGCAGGATCCTTTGAATATGTCGAGTTCATAGAATTAATAATTTTGGATTGTTGTTTGTTGTCTCATGGCGTATCCTCACATTGTTTTAAAGAACACTGCATTGTTTGCGATAGGAAATTAGCCACCAAAAACAAAATGCGAGGACAAAGGTAACACTGTTTGAAACAACATGCATCTCGAATCTTCTCTTGGTAATTTTAGTTCATTATCTGCTCCGCATACGGTAACGTTGAATAACCTTATTCAGACCCATTGTGGCGAATTTAAGGCAACTCAGGTGTACTGGACATGTGGGGTTTTAACCCTTCGTTTATAGTTGAACCTGTGTAAACCAATTTGAATTTATGACCATGTCGCATTACTGTACAAAACGACACTGAACGAACATACAGAAGTAGTTGCTCAGCTTCTATGTGACACATTTAGATAGTTTTTATTACCAATAGAACCGCATAAAATGCTCCAGAATGAGCGTGGATTAGGCAGTTACAGGAACAACGACACGTGCCTCACGCTGTCGGAGTTCGCAAGTATAGGTCACACGCCGTGCCACGTGCTGTAACTGTTAGTAAACATACCGGCCTACTCCACAGTAGTTTGCTAGTATTAAGAATCTGTTTGTCTTATGAAACCACAATAAAGAAGCTATTGCTTAATTATTTCTTATGAGTGTTTAACGTGTTCCATTATTCCCTTGTAACAGTCCATGATGATAAATAAGCTGGTGGACAAATGCAACTTATACCTTTTAGAGGGAAGCTAATGTTAGTGAGGTTGAGGATGGAAGCATTAAATGATAAACAGAACAGAAAGCAACATCAAGAATTGTAGATAAATTAACCAAAAACTAAATGGCATATACAATGAGACGAACATTTTATTTCACGTGCTGGTAATACTAAATAAAGCATCTGTAACTGAAACGGAAGCTGTTGATATTTACAGTAAGTGGTTGAAAGTATTTTAAAATTAAGATCATAACCAAATGCTCTGAAGTTAAACAAATAAATATTATCATTGATGTAACTATTTTGACAATTCATATTTTTAATGAAACTAAATTAATCATGCGTTCGTTGAACTTCCTTCAGCTCTTCCATCCATCAAAACCAGAATCGTCATTTCGGCGTTCGTGTAGCGCTCCATATTGCTTGGATTTGCTATCTAAGTACGCGCCAAATCCTCCCTGTTAGGACGGAATGTTTAGTTCTACACTGAAGAGCAACCTTGCAACTGTCCGAGTTAATAGTCGACTTTCGCACAAATAACCGCCCTTTGCTCGATTACCTAAAAGATAGACTAGGGTTACTGATAAAAAGCAGGGAGTAATGTTTTTGTTTTTGTAGCCGGTGCGTTCCAATAACAACGTTTGAGGTTCGCACACCAGTGGTTCCTGCACTGCCTAATCACAAAATCATGTAATATTTAATGCTGCATAAAATTATATCTAACAGGACTTTGCAGCTACGACACCAAAATTCGGACTAGTTAAGCTATAAACTACGCAACGGCTATAATCGTTCTGTGTCGTTTTGAAACAACCTGTAGATGTATTAGAGAAAAGTTCAGTTTTAACGAAAAGTAAAGAAGGGTTCTGAAGTCGTTTATAACCATTACTGAGTGAGTAGTTCTTTTCGTTCCAGTACTTATTTTAAGTTTCACGATACTTTAGCATTACCGAGTAAACTTTAAGTTTAACGCAAAGACAGAACGGCACAGAGCAGCCCTCGCAAACGGACCAGAGCACCGCAAGTTTGCTTCCCTGCCTTTTGGGCTCTCCCGTGAGCCCTGAAAGTGCAGATATGCGATAGGCGACTACATCCGGATGACGTGGGCAAGCATGGACGGGGTCTCAAACGTTTCCAGTACGAATGTAACAGCTGACGCTGCCAAGTTCATCCACAATAGGGTCGTCCACCCGAAAGGACGCGAAGATGTCCCGATCGAAGCCAGAAAGAAACCCTTACAAACAGCACCTCCACTATCGAGCCGCAATACGCCGAAAACCGTTACCTCAACACGCAAATCTGAAACGATAACAATGAAGAAAATCATAGGCACATAAAAGTCGCGGTGAAAGGTGGACCACCCCAAAGTCCACCTACCGGTGCAGGAAAACCACCAAACCTCCATAGGTCAGAGAGACCGGTGGTTGGGAATCGCACCCGGGACCTACCAAATGTGAGCCTTTTTTACTTTTATTTTTTATTTTTCGTTAATAAAAGAATAAAAAAGGTGTATCTATGCTTATAGATATATATTTCTTTTTTTCCTTTTTCTTATTTAACCTTTTTTATTATTTGCGTTTATTTTCTTATCTGTTCTCTCTAGTTTTACGCATATTTACTACACACATAAACACCCATACCCAAGGCGGGACTCGAACCCGCGATCCTCTACGCGACTGAATACTAGAGACATACGCTCTAGCGACCATGGCTACGAGGGCCGGCTCGCCTCGGACCTTACCGCGGAACCATCGATTATTTTTTTACTATCCCTAGAAGAAAGTGATATTGCTTTTCAAAACATTTGAGGTGTAACATTTTGAACCGGTGGCCATTGCGTTTGTTTTTCTTGGACGCCACTGATGAAGAGAAGTAAGTGACGTTCCCCTCCACTAACAGCCGCAATCAAAACATGGAGTTTGACATTTGCGAATATTAATAAACCACACAAATATTTTACAAATTCTTAACGTGTCTATTTACGCTTCTACTTGAGCTTTTCATCTTTAAAACATTTCTGAAATAACAGCGAGAAACGAATTAAGCGGACACACCATCTTCTTCAACATTTAGATGTTTTAATAAAGTGTTTTATTCCCCATTCATAGTTGCAATATATAACACATAATACAGACAACAATATATACACACGCAAAAATATATATGTACACAAGTTTTATCCCGGGTGACTAAATAGTACTCAGCAATACTAATAAATTTATTTTTATAGTTTCGTGAGGTGATATTTTTTAGAAAATCTGTAAGATATCAACGTGTTTTCATATTAATATGATTGTGAATAGGGCGTGACTTTTTTTAATGACAATATATCTTTCATCATTTCTTTGGTTCTCAGGTCTTGGAATGTACAGATAGATACTTTTTTGAACTGTCACTTAGTTTATTAGGACGTATTACAGCACATGAAATTTAAACCATGTAAGCACATTCATAACAAAATTAGTGGTGCTGTATTGAAACACAGTATGATGAATTCACCTCAAAATGCTCTTAAAATGGCTTCCATTTACTGCCAAATTCATACCAAAGTCTGCCCGCCTCGGTAGCGTAGATGGTAGAAGTCTGTCTGGTGAACGCGAGTGCAGTTAGCCCCTCAAAGGAAACTACCCTCCCGCCCTCTAATGACCGTCATAAATCTATCTCCACACTTCAGAAATGGAACACTGTCGTTGACGACCAAGTTCAACTCTGATTTTCTCGAAGTGACAGTTGCATGTCTACTCCACGTGGAGTCTCAGTTGCCAAGGTTCCAACTTCCAGTTGATCTATTTCATTACGTGCAGAAATTCGTTGTGTGTCACGATGTGGAGACCGTGGGAGGGAAATGCAGTGGTAAATGCAGTAGATTACTTTCAATCAAGTGAGAATAATGAAAGTGATGACAATAGTGTGAATAACTGGACCGAGTTATATTCCTGGAAAAGTCTGAAAAAAAAATTATGATGGGAACTGTTTCTAAGCAAATTCAAGCGCTTGTTTTGAACACATATAAATATGTGCTGACAAATAATCTTGGTAAGGGGTCGTACAATGAACCAGAAGATAAATTCTGGGTATTCACAGAAATACAGTAAGAAATATTGTGACGAAAGGAATACCAAAGACGCTGATCAAATGTGAAAACAAAAGGAAACGTTTCTCTAAAGTAGATAATTTCACATGCGATTTGATTCGTCGAGAAATTTATAGACTCTATGCAAAAGAGAGAGCGCCCACCTTAGACGAACTGGTTGAACATTTGCAAGAAATTTGTGATTTTCCTTATGGACACTGCACTTTGCGCGGTCTCCTAAAGGAGCTGGGTTTCAAATACCGCACTTTGAGTAAGTTAAGGGTTATTATGGAATTCAGTAGAATTGTAGCTTGGCGATTCGTCAAAACTAAGAGTTAACTAAACAGACTTTAACGTGTGTGCCTCACGTTCAAAACGTCACGAGTTCGAATCTCGGTCTCGAATCTCTAATATTGCAATTAAGTGGCGGGCTTACGCTTGGCAATCCCGCAACATCATTGTGTGTGTGTATATAAGGGAAGGTCAAGAATCAGCGGGTTCTGTCAGTATTTCAGATGCAACTAATGCGTTCAGAACTACAAGTCTTTACAAATAAAGGGTATGGTTCCTGCTGATGGCAAAGCTCACTGGAACATTCATGAAGCGATAAATTTCCGAATGGGATAATTCCAAACCCCATGGTCATAGGGGTTCAGTGCAGCACACTTTGAGCATCTACTGTAAATATATACCCTGTTCATAATAATCGCAGCTTCACGGGTGATCAGCCGTGTCAAGCCTTGTTTAAAATGTTAAAAATGTGAAGCTAGGTTTAATAACGCTCGCCGCGAAAGTTTTAAGTCATACATCATGTTCATATTGTAGTTATTGTCTGTTAATAAATGTTCTGTTTAGCAAATATGTGGCTTAGATTTAATTTTACACGATGCACCTGAATGAATTATTTTCTAAATTAATAGTTGCATTTGTTATCTTTGAACAACCTAAGCGTAACTTTTACGCAGCTTTTAGTTTAGATTTCGTGAATATGATTGAATAGCTTAATAGAAAACCGCCCCAGCCCCCTGATAAACGCACAGGCATGTGACGAATCGGCTTCCAAGCGCTGGCCAAGTATACAATTTCACCTGCTGTTGGTGTGAACGCATGCTTGGCTGCAAACCAAAACAAAAACATTTCATTATGAAGTCCTACTTTGTTGCCAGACTCTGCAGACGAAGTATTCAGTAATGCTCAATTATGTCATTTATCTTTCAAGATGGATGAAATTGTTATGGGACTTAATTACTTGTCACATTTGCATCTCCCAGCACGCGAAATCCTAACACGCTGTATTTGGAGCGCATGTGAATTTTAGTAGATAGGGAAAGTCATATGAGTGCTACAAATCAAATGTTTCATTCCTTAATTTACAGCGGCAACAGATCATTCCACTGACCAGCTCTCAGTGCCAAGGGAAGGACAAACAACATGAAAGACTCTAAGATTGTAAACAGGTATAAATTCCTCACCCTGCCAACTTGCAATGTCATCAACCTGTTATGCAATAGAACATTTGGCATCATGTGGTTCTTCCACATCTGTCAGACTTATTTAAATAACATTGCTATTTTTTCGGTTGCTAATAGAACGAATGAAGCTGTATGTGTTTCATGGCAAACTAATCAAGTCTAATATTTATTATTCCCGAACTTTTTGCTTTTCATATGGTATAAATCAATAGAACTAGCTATATGTTTTATTTTGATATGTCAGGTTAAGGCTTGAGGCTAATTTCCAACATTCACTTATACAGGCCACAGAAACTACCGCGGGATGAGGTAAAGTTACCCTGAGTCGTCTATTTCACAATTAATACCATGCTGAGATTGAAGGATAAAACCTATTTTGAATATTGTCACCCGAAATTGTAACTAATGATTTGTATGTGCTAGCTGCTGACATATACAGAATTTATATTTTAAAAATGTTACCGTAATAATAATAATAATAATAATAATAATAATAATAATAATAATAATAATAATAATAATAATAATAATAATAATAATAATAATAATAATAATAATAATAATAATAATAATAATAATAATAATAATAATAATAATAATAATAATAATAATAATAATAATAATAATAATAATAATAATAATAATAATAATAATAATAATAATAATAATAATAATAATAATAATAATAATAATAATAATAATAATAATAATAATAATAATAATAATAATAATAATAATAATAATAATAATAATAATAATAATAATAATAATAATAATAATAATAATAATAATAATAATAATAATAATAATAATAATAATAATAATAATAATAATAATAATAATAATAATAATAATAATAATAATAATAATAATAATAATAATAATAATAATAATAATAATAATAATAATAATAATAATAATAATAATAATAATAATAATAATAATAATAATAATAATAATAATAATAATAATAATAATAATAATAATAATAATAATAATAATAATAATAATAATAATAATAATAATAATAATAATAATAATAATAATAATAATAATAATAATAATAATAATAATAATAATAATAATAATAATAATAATAATAATAATAATAATAATAATAATAATAATAATAATAATAATAATAATAATAATAATAATAATAATAATAATAATAATAATAATAATAATAATAATAATAATAATAATAATAATAATAATAATAATAATAATAATAATAATAATAATAATAATTGGGGTGTTTCTTTGAAATATCGTGTCTCATCTTTGGAAGTTACTGAAATTACAAGGGAACTATCAGTATGCTCAGACCTGCATGCGCTTTTACGTGAGGCCTGTGTACCAAAAGCTGTGTGCGGGGTATAGCTGGAAGTATCCGACAGTGAGTTTGGAATACGTAGTAACATATAGGCATAATGACACAGCATTGTACAGGAGGGATTGCTAACCCCTGAGCTGTAGCGGTACACACGTGGCATAGGGAGCGCCGTCCCCCACACGTGCCACAGAACTGACGAGGGATATGCAGTAGCTACTTGCAGGTCGTAGCATGTGGCATTTTCCAGATTTCAGTTTTGGGCGTTGCAGTTTTACTCCGCAGCAGAGCTTTAGTGTACATGGTTTACACATAACAGACATTATACCATAAAATGTCCAGGTGCGTAGTGGTGTGAGTACAGTGGTATTTCCTTTGTTAGTACCAAGATTGACATTTATTTGACCTTTCAGTTCTATTTATGCTTTACACACACACACACACACACACACACACACACACACACACACACACACACACACAAATACGGAGGTTTTTATTTTCTAATAATGAAACTTTTTAAAAATAAGATGACTCAAAACATGCACTTCTATAAAATATTAATTTCGAATTTTTGAGTGGAATGTAATACTTCTCTAACTACCAAGTATATGCTTAAAAAAGTTAAAAATTGCCTGTCAAAACATATTGCTCTGTTTTGTTGAATCCAAAAACCAATCGTGCACGTTTATATTACAAAAAATCCTCAAACATTTTACACAAGCGGCAAGCTTACAGTTAATAATAGTTGTATGCATACCTTCTGCAGCGACATCAGTAGGTGTGATGCTATCTTCTTGTTTCACCTTCTGAACCCCATGATCTTCGAATTCGCCACTATTGACTTCTTCAGTATCTGGAACGAGAGTAAGATGTCAGTAATATTGATGTATTTCATCTACTTTATGTGAACAGCTGAAACAATTCGCAGCGGCGAACAAGAGTCTATCAGAATAAATTACTTGTTTGTGCTACTTCAGAAATATCTAAGATGAAGTGGCAAATGTAGTTCTGAATAGGCGTAATTAGGAAATTAATATTCTAAATAGGCAATTACATATCGTAAATTTCTGCCACCTGTATTTACGCCCTGTTTTTCTACATATAGTTTACATCTTTTTAAATTTAGGGATTATAAATGTTACGTTTTACTACAGCTTCCATAAATCCTTATTTTTGCAAAAGCGAGTCCTGGGATGCGGTTTTGTTGTTTGAATCGCAATTCTACAGAGGGCAAGATTACTCTCTCCACATTAAACTAAGCTCTTACGCTACTAAAAATCAAATTTCAATTATCAGCAGAAGGCGGGTAAGCTCATGCCATTGTGCCAATTGTTGCTAGGTAACGGTAAATTGAAGGGTAATGTAAGGTGATTTATTTTGTGGTAGTCAATGTATATTGCAGTGTCTGTAATTTTACGGTATACTAGGGTTAATGTTCGGTATAGAAGGGAAAGCTTGTTGGTGGAATACATTTTCCTTCAAGATGGTAATCCAGATCTGTACGAGATTAGCTGCTGTAGGATCGGCTCAGTAATGCTCTACCTGGAACAAGTGGGTCTTTGATTTGGCAGACAAAAAAACTGAAGAAATCTCAGATATAAAGCTTCATATGGCAAAATTCAATGGGCTTCGATGAGAAAATTAACTCAAGGGATAGCAATCTTAAGGTAGGCAACACATGCATCTGTAAAACAACTTCGGTTATGGCCTTATAAACTTACGTGGTTCATTAACTGATTGTAAGAAGAGATCACAGAATTGTGAATGGGTCCTAAATCACAATAGACTTAAAGTTTTAAGCAAAATTGGCTTTACAGAAGAAGCCAGGTTTCGATTATGCGGTTATGTAAATTCTCAATTTCACGAATTTCATCTTCAGACAGTTCCAATGTAAGTAAATGTCCTCGACAATATGTTTAAGCTTGTTGAGGTCTGCTTTCAACAACAAGCATAACACTTCCAGCATCTGCTAGGAATGTGGCGCGTGTATGTTTACGTTTTGTTCAAATACAAGCTCGTGCTGCCAACATATATCTTGGCCACGATATGAGTGTGTTTGGAGGAGGGCGTTACTGTCTTGTTGACAATGTGTAATGTCATCAAGGCTAGAGATTTCAGGGGAGTGAGGGGCAGAGCAATAGCGGGAATGTACAGTTAGACGAAAAAAAAAACTGTACTACAGTAGGAACTGCGTATATTTTCTTGACCTGACTGCAATTTCTTTGCCACGTCCATAGATGTTTAGTTCCTCTTCCCTCCGAAGACACGCATATCGTGGCCAACTAATAACTTTTTATGCTAGTACCCTGTTCAGAATGTTGCTGTTGAGTAGATAGCACTCTGGCGTACTGTACAAACACAGAAAGACCTCAGTTCGGTGAAGATGAAGAAAACTGCATTGAAACAACTAAATACACAACTCGATTTATTAACACGAACCCATTTCTTCGAAGAAGCTTGAATTACGGTTGGGACTGGATGGCACAGAGTTGCTGATTCGCCCTTCTCCAACATCTTCATATCTTCGCCCAGTCAGAAAGGCCTTCTTCACCTTTGTCCACTTCGATGCTCGCCGATGAGTAGGTGGTGACATACCCGAACTAGGAGCAGCCCTCGGCACAATCTACAAAATGACCACACAGTCTTTTGTTATGTCCTGCTTAAATGTGAATACAATAATAATATCTAATAATAATATCTAATAATAACAATAATACTAAATTTAATTGAAATTAACTATTTAATTATCCTCAGGAAAACCTGAGAATGCCTCCTGCTGAAAGTACTTTACACAGGACTATGCCTATTATCCTTTTATTAACTAACAACATTTTAAAGACATAACCTTTGGGAGTGGGTAATTTGTATTTGTAAGGAAACGTCTATGTATGCCACATCCCTGCTCCAGATTATTCCCTTATGTCGTTTTGAGTAAGTTTCCTTTCCAGAATGCTGGATATAGGTCCATTAAAGTGCATGTGCCAGGCTATAATTACTACATTTCGGTATGATCGAGCATTGTTTTTATTTACGTCTTCCAGCCGTAAGTCATATCAGATAATGAATGAAATGGGTGAAATGATGCCCAAGTGAGCCCAGGGTCAATAGAGCTTAGAGTTATCTGACATTCATCTTTCAGGATAAGAAAAATCCCTGGAAAAGTCCGAGATTCAAACTCGGGACATCTTGAACGTGAGGTTAGCATCTAAGCCACCAAGCCGGGCCACAGAGAGAAAGCGAGAGAGAGAGAGAGAGAGAGAGAGAGAGAGAGAGAGAGAGAGAGAGAGAGAGAGAGAGAGAGAGAGAGAGAGAGAGAGAGAGAGAGAGAGAGAGAGAGAGAGAGAGAGAGAGAGAGAGTAAGAAAGAAACGAACTATTTGGAACTGAATAAAGTGTAAGGAATTTCAAAATTCAGCCCAGTAACATAGAATATCTCCGAAGTGTAGAATTTAACATAAATTGTCTTTAATTTTATCTACATTGTTTGGGCCGAAAGATTTTGGCTCTCTCTTGCAATTTATGAATTATAAAAAATCATTTAGACTGAAATATTTGTGTCCCGTCCTTGAAAGATGTAGAACTTAAAAATATCATGTTTGGTGTCGGTCGCTTGGCTCAGTTGATGAGATGCTGGCCTGTTGATCCCAAGTTCGCGGGTTTTTCAATATGCTTAGAAGTGACAGATTTACCAAAATTTAAAGGAACTCCTGTGAGACCAAATTCTGCCACAGCGTCTGCTTTTGGGTTATGCTATTCTCTCTATCTCTCTGTCTCTCTCAGACGCGCGCGCGCACACACACACACGCACGCACACACGCACGCACACACACACACACACACACACACACACACACACACACACACACACACACAAATACGCACACAGACACGGGCCGTTCACCGAAAATGCTTCATTTTTCAGGAAGCTTCAAAACAGCATTTGCAGTGAAATTTAGGTGTCATTTTTAGTGGAATGTACTAAACAGAAGAAGTGGAGAAGATAAAATCGAGTTCAAATTTTTGTCTCAGCCTCTCGGGAAGCTACATAAAGCCAGGACATAAAATACCCGTTTGCTAGGGAAGGGAAGTTTTCGTAGCTGTCTGCGTCCCCACGTGACCGGAGGTATAAAAATATGCATATGTTGCATTTTTATGGTGTCTGGCAACTCTCCAACCAATTCCTGCACAACTGTTACTGCGTATTATTTTCATACTTAGACATTCCATAAACCGCAAACAGCATGCCAACTTTTCAGTGGAAACTACACTTAACAAGAAATGACTAGTTCTGTTTTACATTATTTCACCTATCTGGAATGTGTTATCTTGATACACAGGTACAATACTGTATGAAGCACAGAGTTCTGCAGCTTTCCAAACACAAAAATGAAAAATTAATACTTGGAATATAACATTGCGCTGTTTTCGTTTAATTCTTAAAACTGCAGCTGGGGCAATAAATACTCAAAACTATTAGTCAGGTAAAAAGTTTTGTAGCTGAAACAGCACTGAATCAGTTTTTGACATTTCACTTTGTATTATCTTTTGTTATTACATTACATTAAGCATTGATTTACCACTTTTGACATGACATAACGCTATAAAAATATCAGATACGTCTGTCCCGTTAAATTCCACTATACACTTAATGGTTCCTCGAGATTGCGGGATCAAACCCTGCGGAGGGTGCTGAATTTTTCGGGGGTAAACAACCTTAGGAATGGCTTTGCTCGAAAGAGAAACAAAACTATGATTTCCTGGTAGGTTTATATCAATTGCCTCAAGCCGCTTATATTCGAGTGGCCAGTCCTGCGATCTCATTCAGTACTGAATATTTCTGTATTTACGCATTTATAATCTTGAATGTCATGCTTCGTAGATTTACAGAAGCAATCGTGACTTTTAAATAGTTAGGAAGCAGTAACAGATTTTTTCACGTAAATAAAAGTGCAACTTTGTTGCTTTTAAATACAACTGTAAGTATATTTCAATAGCATTAGCCCCCCCCCCCCGCCACGGTAGCGTAGATGGTAGAGTGGTTGCCTCACGTTCAAGAGGTCCCGAGTTAGAATCTCGATCAGGGTGAGTTACCTGGATAAGGTTTTTTCCGGGGTTTTCCCTTATCCTGAAAGACGAATGTCGGGTAACTCTAAGCTCCATGGACCCCGGATGCATTGAGCATCATTTCTCCCATTTCATTCATCGTCCGATATGACTAAATGTTGGAGGACGTAAATTAAAAAAAAAAAAAAAAAATAGCATTAGCAATAGTATTTTACGTAAATTGGTGTTTAGTGGTGACAAAAAGGAAATTCTTGTGAAGTTTTAAATTATTAGCAGAAGTGTGTAAATATTTCCTCCATTTTAGGCTAACAGTTCACGCGGTGTGGGCCAGCTCTAGGAAAAATTGGAGCGTCTGACTGGATAATAGAAAGAATACTGAATAATAGCATAGTTAGCCTTGAGTCATTATTCTCTCTTATTTTAATAAAAATTACTATTTGGAGCTTCCCTCGCTTTGAAAGTTACGCCATGCCGCTGCCCAGTATACAAAGGGACGCTGAGAACCATCGTAGTTAAATAGCGTTCATGAATAGAAATACAATTTATTCTTAATGGCGTAAACTAGAAACATTATTACTTCAATTTTGCTCTCTCTGGTTAGCATTTTCCTTTTTCGAACCCTGTTATTTGTTTTTAAGGAATTACTGTCTTGAAAAGCTTCACACTTTCATGCTGGTTTGTTTCTTGTTATTGGGTATATTTTGTGTTTAACAATTCTTGTGTTTGTAATTAATTAAGTCAATTCTTTTTAGATCACTACCGTGCGAGGAAGTAAAATGCTATAATAGCGATATGTTTGCACTGAAACAATTTTTTATCAGTGGTAAACTGTATGGTTTTTTTTTCCTTTTATTTTTTTAAAGTTGACCTTTTACCATACGCTATATTGTGCTAAGTAGCTGCTGACGTTAGGAAAGATGTGCTTATGTTTCAAATTTCCTCAGATAACTTGTCAACAATGGCACATCGCTTCAGGGTGGCAAATATTAATTCCAATATATCAAATCAATAAATATTGTCAGTGGAACAGGTGTATGTAATTCCAGCTAATAATCCTTCTCCCAAACTAGGAAAGAGGCGGATCAGTTCTCCCTGTTTGCGTTAGTCAGTGTAGACAGTGAAGCTGTCATTGTCCTTATCAGAACAATAATAACACTGTCAGTACATTTTATTATAAATAACTAACCTTCTTCAACCCAAATTATAACAACGTATTTCGATTAATTTAAGATCGAAATAGAGGAAAAAATGCACATCTTGGCGGTAAAATATGCGTTAATTCCGCTGCGACATTTGGTTTTGACTGGTCAACATTCAACAGGTCACAATTAAACATTCCATATCACGCTACATTTTGGATGACGTCACCTTAATTTGTACCTATTTAAGTAAATGCATGCTTTGTTACAAGAAAGCATCTTGAATTGTAGAGGTGGATAATGGTACAAGGTAGATTATTAATATATGTATGCCGTGCAGTATCGGCCGGGTTAAGCTTTTTGACTTTACACTGTAACTGTGGTGGTTAATCGAAATCTTACTATATTATTCTCTTACCTCAAGATATGTTCTATAGATAGTATAATGTAATGATTTTAGTTTTTCAGTTATGGTACTTTATTACATCGAAAGTATAAAAGCTAGAGATATAAGGCTTGTAGAAAGTCTCTTGCAGTATCGGCCACTGTCTTTTCTGTTACAAAATAGATTGTCAGTGATACATTGCACTGCCGCATATAGAACAATAGTAGAATACAAAAGCATGGGAACTTGTTGTCACTATTTCTGCTCAGTTCACAACTGTTTAGCTCACTGGTTTGCAGAGATCCCAAATATAGCGCTGCTATAGGCTTCAGAATATCTTCCGTGCGCTGAGAGTTACACTAACCACCATCAAGCATTCAGAGCAGACAAAGAACTGCAGACAAAGCAGACAAAGAACTGAAGAGAGGAAGAAGATATGCGTCTCTTTGGCTTTGTCCTACTCCATACTCTCATAATCATAATAATGGAAATGTTCACACATTGTAATGATTGACTGATAATTGAGTCTCAGTTATCCAACGTTCACTGATAGCCGAGCGAATATACATAGGCAAGCCTGTAGGGGCTACGCCTACAAAGATTCAAATACCAACGTTGTATTGACTTTTTTTATTAATTGTAGAAATACGAAATATACATTACACGCATTGTAATGTAACTTCCAATTGCTAAGGTTAACTTGATTTTATGGCATTGATGCTCACACATAAAAGCTGAAACACTCTACTCCGTTTTTAAACTGAAATAAATATGTTATTCCTATATTTAAAATAAAATAAACATGGAAATTAACTTAGTATCGCTTGTGTAAGCCTTCTGTTTCTATTACTGTCCTCATTATGCGGGATATCGACGAGATCAAATGCCTAGTGAAATTTTCACGAGAGGATGCTTCGCATTATATGCCAACACCATTCATAACAGATGAATGAGCCCGAGTGTTTACACAACCAACATTAATGCCTTTTTTTATTTAAGTTAATTGATGGAAATTAATTATTTCTCCACACTAGCCGTATATAGGCTAAGATATTTGATGGATAGAGTCAACGTGAAAAATTCAATGCCATGGCCGGGATTTGAACCACGGATCTACTGGTTTCCGTCCAGTCGCTCTTAACCTTTGAGCTACCATGGCCAACGTGCCTTCCTGACATTAAATTCTCCAGTTGACTCGTATATTTCCCCGGTAGACCACTAGGCGCTCTCGCATCCGAGATACACCGTTTGTGGCGACTTACTATTGTAAGTACTTAAGTCCCAGGCTTCATCATTTAACTTTTATTATTTAAGTTAATTGATGGAAATTAATTATTTCTCCACACTAGCCGTATATAGGCTAAGATATTTGATGGATAGAGTCAACATGAAAAATTCAATGCCATGGCCGGGATTTGAACCACGGATCTACTGGTTTCCGTCCAGTCGCTCTTAACCTTTGAGCTACCATGGCCAACGTGCCTTCCTGACATTAAATTCTCCAGTTGACTCGTATATTTCCCCGGTAGACCACTAGGCGCTCTCGCATCCGAGATACACCGTTTGTGGCGACTTACTATTGTAAGTACTTAAGTCCCAGGCTTCATCATTTAACTTTTATTATTTAAGTTAATTGATGGAAATTAATTATTTCTCCACACTAGCCGTATATAGGCTAAGATATTTGATGGATAGAGTCAACATGAAAAATTCAATGCCATGGCCGGGATTTGAACCACGGATCTACTGGTTTCCGTCCAGTCGCTCTTAACCTTTGAGCTACCATGGCCAACGTGCCTTCCTGACATTAAATTCTCCAGTTGACTCGTATATTTCCCCGGTAGACCACTAGGCGCTCTCGCATCCGAGATACACCGTTTGTGGCGACTTACTATTGTAAGTACTTAAGTCCCAGGCTTCATCATTTAACTTTTATTATTTAAGTTAATTGATGGAAATTAATTATTTCTCCACACTAGCCGTATATAGGCTAAGATATTTGATGGATAGAGTCAACATGAAAAATTCAATGCCATGGCCGGGATTTGAACCACGGATCTACTGGTTTCCGTCCAGTCGCTCTTAACCTTTGAGCTACCATGGCCAACGTGCCTTCCTGACATTAAATTCTCCAGTTGACTCGTATATTTCCCCGGTAGACCACTAGGCGCTCTCGCATCCGAGATACACCGTTTGTGGCGACTTACTATTGTAAGTACTTAAGTCCCAGGCTTCATCATTTAACTTTTATTATTTAAGTTAATTGATGGAAATTAATTATTTCTCCACACTAGCCGTATATAGGCTAAGATATTTGATGGATAGAGTCAACATGAAAAATTCAATGCCATGGCCGGGATTTGAACCACGGATCTACTGGTTTCCGTCCAGTCGCTCTTAACCTTTGAGCTACCATGGCCAACGTGCCTTCCTGACATTAAATTCTCCAGTTGACTCGTATATTTCCCCGGTAGACCACTAGGCGCTCTCGCATCCGAGATACACCGTTTGTGGCGACTTACTATTGTAAGTACTTAAGTCCCAGGCTTCATCATTTAACTTTTATTATTTAAGTTAATTGATGGAAATTAATTATTTCTCCACACTAGCCGTATATAGGCTAAGATATTTGATGGATAGAGTCAACATGAAAAATTCAATGCCATGGCCGGGATTTGAACCACGGATCTACTGGTTTCCGTCCAGTCGCTCTTAACCTTTGAGCTACCATGGCCAACGTGCCTTCCTGACATTAAATTCTCCAGTTGACTCGTATATTTCCCCGGTAGACCACTAGGCGCTCTCGCATCCGAGATACACCGTTTGTGGCGACTTACTATTGTAAGTACTTAAGTCCCAGGCTTCATCATTTAACTTTTATTATTTAAGTTAATTGATGGAAATTAATTATTTCTCCACACTAGCCGTATATAGGCTAAGATATTTGATGGATAGAGTCAACATGAAAAATTCAATGCCATGGCCGGGATTTGAACCACGGATCTACTGGTTTCCGTCCAGTCGCTCTTAACCTTTGAGCTACCATGGCCAACGTGCCTTCCTGACATTAAATTCTCCAGTTGACTCGTATATTTCCCCGGTAGACCACTAGGCGCTCTCGCATCCGAGATACACCGTTTGTGGCGACTTACTATTGTAAGTACTTAAGTCCCAGGCTTCATCATTTAACTTTTATTATTTAAGTTAATTGATGGAAATTAATTATTTCTCCACACTAGCCGTATATAGGCTAAGATATTTGATGGATAGAGTCAACATGAAAAATTCAATGCCATGGCCGGGATTTGAACCACGGATCTACTGGTTTCCGTCCAGTCGCTCTTAACCTTTGAGCTACCATGGCCAACGTGCCTTCCTGACATTAAATTCTCCAGTTGACTCGTATATTTCCCCGGTAGACCACTAGGCGCTCTCGCATCCGAGATACACCGTTTGTGGCGACTTACTATTGTAAGTACTTAAGTCCCAGGCTTCATCATTTAACTTTTATTATTTAAGTTAATTGATGGAAATTAATTATTTCTCCACACTAGCCGTATATAGGCTAAGATATTTGATGGATAGAGTCAACATGAAAAATTCAATGCCATGGCCGGGATTTGAACCACGGATCTACTGGTTTCCGTCCAGTCGCTCTTAACCTTTGAGCTACCATGGCCAACGTGCCTTCCTGACATTAAATTCTCCAGTTGACTCGTATATTTCCCCGGTAGACCACTAGGCGCTCTCGCATCCGAGATACACCGTTTGTGGCGACTTACTATTGTAAGTACTTAAGTCCCAGGCTTCATCATTTAACTTTTATTATTTAAGTTAATTGATGGAAATTAATTATTTCTCCACACTAGCCGTATATAGGCTAAGATATTTGATGGATAGAGTCAACATGAAAAATTCAATGCCATGGCCGGGATTTGAACCACGGATCTACTGGTTTCCGTCCAGTCGCTCTTAACCTTTGAGCTACCATGGCCAACGTGCCTTCCTGACATTAAATTCTCCAGTTGACTCGTATATTTCCCCGGTAGACCACTAGGCGCTCTCGCATCCGAGATACACCGTTTGTGGCGACTTACTATTGTAAGTACTTAAGTCCCAGGCTTCATCATTTAACTTTTATTATTTAAGTTAATTGATGGAAATTAATTATTTCTCCACACTAGCCGTATATAGGCTAAGATATTTGATGGATAGAGTCAACATGAAAAATTCAATGCCATGGCCGGGATTTGAACCACGGATCTACTGGTTTCCGTCCAGTCGCTCTTAACCTACCGGGGAAATATTCAAAGGTTAAGAGCGACTGGACGGAAACCAGTAGATCCGTGGTTCAAATCCCGGCCATGGCATTGAATTTTTCATGTTGACTCTATCCATCAAATATCTTAGCCTATATACGGCTAGTGTGGAGAAATAATTAATTTCCATCAATTAACTTAAATAATAAAAGTTAAATGATGAAGCCTGGGACTTAAGTACTTACAATAGTAAGTCGCCACAAACGGTGTATCTCGGATGCGAGAGCGCCTAGTGGTCTACCGGGGAAATATACGAGTCAACTGGAGAATTTAATGTCAGGAAGGCACGTTGGCCATGGTAGCTCAAAGGTTAAGAGCGACTGGACGGAAACCAGTAGATCCGTGGTTCAAATCCCGGCCATGGCATTGAATTTTTCATGTTGACTCTATCCATTAATGCCTTTTTTCTAATAACATTGCATTTATTTTTGAAAACGACAAGAATATGTTATTTGCGTTTTTATAAATGAATGTGTTTAAAATATTATTTATCTTCGGTAAATTACGTAAAGCATTACAATTAAACGGCAATAATTAACAGAAACATGCACATCAATAATTCCTTTTTTTAATATATTTATTAGATCGGTCAGCAATAATATATGCTTTGCAGATCTGAGAGAACAGATACAAAATAATTATAGAGTAATAACATTGTAGAGGTAGGACAATGTGCCTCCTCTGAACTAAAACAAATGTGTTACTGCACTAATATAAATGTGGCACTGAACTAATAAAATGGTTTGCATACTTCCATGGTGAGAATTTACATAGTAGAACAGAATAATAGAAAAGATCAATTGAAACAGTAGATTATTCAGAAGTGGAAGTGCCATCACTGTAAAGCAGGTCCTGTGGTAGTCGTCGCTTCAGTCGCGTTGGCCGGCGACTTCGGACGCCGAAGTTAAACGTCACCGCTCCTGGGACGTGGCGTAGATTGTAGAAGAAGCGTCGAGCAATCTGTCGGATGAAATGATTGGAGAGGAAGAAGTCCCAGCTCGTGATGCAGCTGCTGGTTGCGGACAAACCAAGGAGCATTGGTGGTGATTCGCAAGAATCGACTCTGGATGACCTGTAGACGCCTCAGGTGACACGTACTGGCAGCCCCCCAGACCTGGCAGGCATATGTAATGAGAGGACGAACCAGAGATTTGTATAGGAGCAGTGAAGATTCTAAAGCAAGTCGAGTATGTTTGTAAAATAATGGAGACAGTTGTGAAAGACGAGCGGATGCCAGGGTAATGGTGCGGTCAATATAAGGCTTCCACGTAAGCCGAGTGTCCAGTAACACTCCAAGGTACTTGACTGGTGTAGGTGAAGGGAGCCACGGCACATGATCAGTCAGAAGGCGTATAGGCGGAGGGGGATTATAGCGGCGTAAAGTAAAAATCTTGGCTTCAGTTTTCTATCAATAATTCGAATTCATGTTGGTGCAGTTAAGAAACACTAGCCGTGCGTTGGTCAAAGTATGAAAGGTAGAGTCAGACTGAAAACTTCAATGTCATTGCCGAGATTCAAATAACTGAATTTTTCAGTCTGACGCTATCTTTCCAAAGCGCATATTTTGAACGCAGTGTTAACGAATGCTTCCGATGTTTTCTGAATTGCACTTTATTTCTAGTAGCTGCTCACTTTTCGTTTAAGTATATATATATATATATATATATATATATATATATATATATATATATATATATGTGTGTGTGTGTGTGTGTTAAAGAGTGACATTTTGTGTAGTTGCACCATTCTATGGTGCAACAGGTCTCCACGTTAACATGCGAGGCGCGCATTCAGAAAGTCTCGGGTTTAATTCCCTTCAACTGCCCAATTTAACATTGGGATTTCCGCCGTTGACACTGTTTTCTCGTCTACCATGGCTTCCTTTCCCTCATTTCTGTTTCAATCCGCTTCTGGGTTTCAGGTTGTTGGTAACTGGTTGTTGGTAATGGTGCGGATGCTGGATCTAAGGAAACAGTATTCCTCCTGGCCCCTGGCAGGCTGCTTCGTTGGCGTAATCAGACAGCATTGAGCTCACGTACGTGGCATTCAGATGGCCTATAGAACGAAATTTCTGTGTATATACCTACCCTTAGGCCCAATTTCACCAACATATGTTAAGATTTAACACGAATGTTAGTCTACTTAGCAATAGTTATAACAAAAATTGCGTTTCACTAAGAAGTGTTAGCTTAACACTAGTGTTATTTCTCTTGTTCAACTAACAAGCCATATTTTTGTTTTTAAAGTCTTTTAAAATTGTAAATAGTCAAGATGGCGGGCGTGAACGCAGTATTTGATATCGATTCCCTACATTTGACCGTGTAAATGGCATTCGTAATAGAGTACGGCCTATGAGGAGAAAAGATTTTGAGAAACTATCAGAAGAAGATTTTGTACAGAGGTGTAGACTGTCGAAACAAGTTGCTATGAAGGTTACTGCACAAATGAGGTTAGAACATGCATCGAAAGGAATATGCCGACCTCGCTTTTGCTTCAAGTATTAATAACCTTGCGGTTTTATAATTCAGTGAATTATATGGATACTCTGTACACCTCCAGTCTTGAAACGTTCAAGTCACTCGTCACTTCTGCCCTTCACACCTCGTTTTAAATGTATATAATACTTACGAAGTAGTGACACATGCATTTGAATTAAATTAGTTTGCAGTCTTTTCCCACGTGGTATCTTTCTCTTTTACATTCACCGCATCCATCCTCTTTTTTTCCACGACATCCTTATACTTCTTCACCAATTCAATTAACAATTCTTTCTCCATGGATGATAAATTTGTACCACGGCTTCTTTTACGATTTTGTCCACCCGCCATTTTTTCAGCTGTGTGCAGACGAAAATGAAAACAAAAGCGCATCGCAGTACGTTCATAAAATAATACGACTCATCCATAGCCTTCTATAGCTGTGATATTTACAAGTTTCTTGGCGTTAACACAGGTTTGTTAACCTTTTCAGAAAACAGGTTGGTGAAATACAAGAAATTTAACAGCTTTGTTAGAGCTGTGACAATTGTTACCTTATATTTGTTAACTGCATTTTAACATCTCTTGGTGAAATTGGACATTAGAGTGGTAGGAGGTTGGGGTTGATTAAGTAGTGGAAGGTACACCTCGTAATTTACAGTTGGGTTGTTTGTGATACATCCCGAGATAAATATCTCTAATGAATAAACAGCAGGAGACGTATTTAGGCTATTTTCACTATTATGCTGCTGGACTTATATCCTCTTCACAGTTTAAACTCCTGGCGGTTTACTTATTTGTCTGAAAATAAAGGGAGGAGGTAATTATTAATAATATTTATGTGTTGTCACCGCAACCAACAAAAATAGCTCGAAAAAGCAGACTGCAAATACGAACTATCTAAAATGCCGTAAGTGATGCGGAGTAGGAAACGAAAAAGGACGTGTAAAACGTTAAGATTTAAAACGTTCATAATAACAAAGTCTTTGGCGTGAGAGAGTGACGGTGTTATTAATGAAGAGGGGAATGTCAATTCCTACAAAACTGGTAGTGAAGTGAATTCCTACATCGTCGTTATTTCAAAATTAAAAGATAGTATTTTCCCTCATACTCTGTATAAAATTTAGACTGTGCAACCATGAAATTTGTTGGCGTGGTTAAACACGTTCTCTTGGTCCATCGTCAAAATAATCAAAGTAAAAAAAATTACTATACATTTCCATGGTGATTTAGGCGTGTATGACCTCGGGCCGAACTGCCGAGCCCCTCCCGTCGGGGAGATGTTCGGATTGGGTTGGAATCGAGGGGGCAGTGTGTTCCCGACACCCACGGAGAATTGGGTACCTCCGGCCAGGCTACGGCCGCCCGGAGGGGATAGAGGGTTGCCTAATAAGTCCCGGGTACTAGCCTGCAGAGCTAGTAGAAGGTGTGCTAGATCACCAGGTGGCCCAACCGAGGTTTTCGGTAGTCTTCCCTCCGGGGTTGACGTGCGTAAGTGGTGTATACACTTCCACCCGTCTTGACGTAGTAGTCGATGGGAGGGGGGGGGCTTTTTAGACTCAAGGTATTGCCCCATGGAAAGAACCCTGGAGTTTTCCATTGCTCCAAGGTAGAAGGAGGCCCGGGTCTTTGGTCCTAGGGATCCAGGACTAAGGGAATAGAGCCACTGGAGTTAAATTAAATGTATGCCCCGGCAGACTGTTGAAAATTGACTGTAAGCGAGTCAGGGTGAGTAACTGATCACCTGTTACTGAATAAACAGGTTTACCAATCAACAAATTAAGATATCTCCAATTCTCAAATATATTTACCTACTATAAGTTTGTAGGAATTCACAGGGACTTTTGAAGAGGATAGCACTAAGGCCGAATTACAATGCTGTAACGTAATGTGACTAAACATGAATGAAATTAAGAAACGTGAACTTCTTAACATGAAATTAAGAAAGAAATGTTGACATACGAAAGGTCATTTTAGCTTAACAAAACGGGATTGATTCTGATTCGCAGTTGCTTTTATTACTGCACGCCCAGTGCTTCATATCGATTACTTCAAATGTCACGGGGCATCCAAACACAACGTAGAGGAAAGAAGTTAACTCGCGTTAAATAACTGAAATGGTCCCACAGTAGCGTTTCGATGTCGCATTCGGGAGATCTCAGGTTCGATTTCCATCGGGGTGGCCACTCTGAGGATATTTTTGTGGTTTTTCTGGGTCATTAAGCAAAGGCTGGGGTGGTTCCACTTCTATTACAATTTGCTGTACAATTTCGTTTCATCTGTTCCAGGTTTTCAGAACCAGACGACAGCGCTTACATTGTTGTCAGAACGGGAGAATGTATGCTATGGAAAGGTTTCTCGCCGCGTTTGGCGGAACTGCTCGGAGCTGCTTGACTTCCACAGGACCTCGGATTGCGAATGACCTGAGTGGAGCTTGTCTACGCCCATAATGGAACAGTATGTATCCTATCCTTGTTAGCCCAAATCTTCCTCCGTGTATTCCATAATGGTCTACTTGGGGAGCTATGCCCCAGACACTGGAAGTCCCTTCGTCTGACTATTCTTAACCTCTAATCACATTCTCTTACAGAATTACAATAAGGCTAAAGAAGTCGCAGAGTACCTATACAAGTAACAGCTTATAATATTGTCACAATAACTGTATTAATTAATACTAATAATAGTTGATGTGACTTCAGTAATACGTGTGACTTCACTCCCCCACTCCATCACTTGTTGGATAAACGTGTGTAAGCCGGTTGCTTGCCCTCTCTCTTGGACTAGCCGTTGGCCTGAATAGCTGGATTTGTAACGCAACCTCTTGAGGCAGGTAACCGGCCGCTATGGCCACCTTTGTAATCTGCTTATTTGTAGTAAATATTCTTATTAACTGAATTATACCTTTATTTAATATTACCATACATTTTGTGGAAATGAAACCTAATAGAAAGTCCCAGCCTCTCGGCAAGCTGGTATTTTCCTACCCTGAATAATTCCCCCGTGTACGATTTGACCATATGATCCTTACCTATCCAGTACAATCCATGGTTAGTTCGTCACAATATGAATGTTTGTATTGATTTTGAGTCCAAGTCCATAACTGACTTTTCTTTTAATTCCATCTGCTGTCGTGAGAACCCGAGTTTCAAGAGGAATGACAAACCGCAGCTTACAAAGCAGGCAGCAGTTTATCTACCAGTACAAATATCCAGGAGAAGACATACACGAAGTAAATTCTATACTAAGCCAATAACGCTCGCTAATTCAGGACAAAGAGGAAAAGGTGTATATCCTATTTATGTCAAGAACTGAGTACTGCTTAATTTAGAGTCTAACATTATTCCATCGACCTAATTGTTATTGGGAGCATAGGATAGCTAGAATAGAATGGTACAGCGGGCATTCGGCACTGCAACCAGTCTTGCAGTGGGATACAACCGGTATCCCACCCACCGTGGTCCTGAAACGACCGGCTGGCCCGGAGAACCGAGACCGCCCTGCCTGATAAAGAAGTGTTTACCAGAAGCATATCATCCTGCCATGCAGCGCCGAGACTCCCACCGACGCTTCTACACTGAAAGAGATCACAAAATGAGAGATGATGTGAAATGATAATGGTGATGAAATGGAAGGAAAGAAAATTCGGGGTATGTAATTAACCTACCCAGCATTCGCCTCGCGACCCGAAAACAAACACCGAAAAAAAACACGGTTCAGGTAGGCCGACCACGGGAATCGAACGTGGGCCTCTCAAATGCGGGCCGCAGACGAAATCGCCTGATCCATCCCACTCGTTTATTGGGAGCATACAATTAGTTTTAAACTATGTAAGTTAATAATATGCAACAATGTTGGGTTTTGTGTTCCCATTCTTATAAAGTTTCTCAATGAGCTGTCGAAACAATTTAGGAGTATTTAAATTTATTTGCAGTTTAAGGGGAGACTAAATAACAAAAGTTGCTCCCCCTCAAACCCGTCCTTAGATCTTCTTTTTCTTCTTCTCTTCTTTTCTTCTTCTTTATTATTAAATTTTCAATGTACGTTGCTTTAAAGTTTTACTCTTCTCTTTACTATGAGTTCTGAACCACTTCAAAGATAAAATCCTAACTCCTACACAGTTGCAATTTATGGTAGCTTCTATATATCTTTTAGAGGAAATTTTTCTCTGCAAATTGGTACTGCAGTTAGGTATGGCAGCATCTGTGTATTCAAGCCATGTGGTTTCTTTCTTTTCAGGTTTTCTCCGTTTTCGTTTTTAAGAGCGTTTTCCGTGAATAACATTTTCCGACACAAATAAACCGTTTTCTCAGAATCTGGCGAAGATATATCCATTAAATTGTTGAACCGATCACAGATTTCATATTTGATTAAAAAATAAAGTCCTAGTCAGATTACAAATTCTTCTGAATTTATTAGTAGTCTTCCTTTAGAATTAGTTTTGTTCAAAGGTAGAGTAAGTACGTCTTATACAATTCTGCCAACAAATATATGCTATTTTCGATAGCCAATACTTTGGAGCTTTCAAAGTTTCATCTAGGTCTTTTGAATAGGTGAACTCAATAAAATTTGTAAAGTCAAAGTATTACATTTTGCCTTGTGATGTACCTAGTTGCTTGTTTCAAAGCAAACTGAATTTTTGCGATAATAGGTTGCCAACCAATTTCTAAAGTCATAAGTAATAGTTTTTGAACAATATTCACTTGCATAATTGTTAGAATTTAAGTGCACCATTAGCCCCATTACACCTGTGAATGAATTTCACAAACTTACATGTCCTGGATGTATAGTATTTCTGTGCTTCACCCAAACTTCAGTGCTGATGTGTAGTGTAGTGTTCAACGCCCTCTTTTACTACATGCGGCACTGCAGGCGGTGACACTGACGATTCATGAGATTTTTTTAGATGAACATAGAATACCGGTAGAATGAGATGGCGAGGAAACTGGAGATCCCGTTAAAAACCTGCCCAAGCACCTTGTTTTCCACCGCAAATCTCATTTTGCGCTCGCCTGGGATCGAACGTCGCCTTGGTGAGAGACGAACGGTCCAGCCACTCGACCATGGTGCAGCCCAAACTTCACCGCTTTATAAAACCAATGGTCTTAAGGGATTAAAACACTTAATGCTAGATATATTACAAGAGAGTTCCGTTTTAACAAAAGGTACTTTTTTTAAGAGGCGATCGTGAGGGGTTTTTGAAATTCGCGATTCTAACAGTTTCTAAGATAATGAGTAATGAATTCAGCGGATTTAAGATCGGCCGGATAAGGCTATTAATCTCCTCTTAACAGAGAAAATAACGGTTCAAGCTAAGCGGTACTATAAATAAAAGAAGCAGCATCACAGCTTTAGACGCTTGAAGAGTAACCCATTCAAGCAACCTGCGACACAGTAGCAGGAAAATCTATTCCTAGACAGTGGGCAATTAAAAGTTATTGCAAACCACCATAGCAAGGAAAAATAAAGAAAATGGAGATGGCAGCGATTTGTTTATATCTAACGAGAGCAGATTTGTTTCCTGGCACTATTTCTAGTTTCCCTGACGATTCTGGAATTGGGTGCAGCTGCTGGAATGTTTACAGACCTTTTGTCTGGAGGAACGACGTTTGAAACGTTATATCTGCGTAGAAACGAAACTAAAAACATAAACGCAGAACACTTCACTTCAAGTAAACAAACGGCTTTCTCTTCCTGTGTGCGAAAATGGATACTAAAATGTTTGAATCGCCTCGAACAATGACTGTTCCAAATGCAAGAATAGAATGTGGAGTCGAAATGCAAAAATAATTTTTATGGGCTCAATCGAGCCAATAATAATAATGCTAATAATAATAATAATAATAGTAATAATAATAATAATAATAATAATAATAATAATAATAATAATAATAATAATAATAATAATAATAATAATAATAATAATAATAATAATAATAATAATAATAATAATAATAATAATAATAATAATAATAATAATAATAATAATAATAAGAAGAAGAAGAAGAAGAAGAAGAAGAAGAAGAAGAAGAAGAAGAAGAAGAAGAAGAAGAAGAAGAAGAAGAAGAAGAAGAAGAAGAAGAAGAAGAAGAAGAAGAAGAAGAAGAAGAAAGAAGAAGAAGAAGAAGAAGAAGAAGAAGAAGAAGAAGAAGAAGAAGAAGAAGAAGAAGAAGAAGAAGAAGAAGAAGAAAGAAGAAGAAGAAGAAGAAGAAGAAGAAGAAGAAGAAGAAGAAGAAGAAGAAGAAGAAGAAGAAGAAGAAGAAGAAGAAGAAAGAAGAAGAAGAAGAAGAAGAAGAAGAAGAAGAAGAAGAAGAAGAAGAAGAAGAAGAAGAAGAAGAAGAAGAAGAAGAAGAAGAAGAAGAAGAAGAAGAAGAAGAAGAAGAAGAAGAAGAAGAAGAAGAAGAAGAAGAAGAAGAAGAAGAAGAAGAAGAAGAAGAAGAAGAAGAAGAAGAAGAAGAAGAAGAAGAAGAAGAAGAAGAAGAAGAAGAAGAAGAAGAAGAAGAAGAAGAAGAAGAAGAAGAAGAAGAAGAAGAAGAAGAAGAAGAAGAAGAAGAAGAAGAAGAAGAAGAAGAAGAAGAAGAAGAAGAAGAAGAAGAAGAAGAAGAAGAAATTAAGGGTTTTTCGAGTATTACTTCAAAGTTCATAAGTCACATTATGAAGGCAACTTCCAGTGCTATTGCATCCATTTACTGTCAAAACTTAATGGTCCTTAAACGATGACGGCTCACACCATTTGTCGATTAACGAAGTGTACAGTCGAATGCGCTGGAAACGAGTCAATATTCCTGGTTTTATGCATAAATTTTTATTTACTGTTAAGTTTACTGCAGTAATCCTCTACTAAAGTTAGCTACAATATTACGCATTTCGTGTATACAGAAAACACGTGTTATAACTCGTTATCTTTCCTAAGATTTATTTTATTGAAGACCTTCGACGAGCTCGGTATAGCGTTTTCTTTTTAATGTTTGACTTTGTTATTGTAGAGGTAAAAGTAAAGAAATCTGTTTTAGGTGGCTGTTGGAATAGTTGTGAATGTAGCAAGATAAAAGTGAATTGTGTTTAAATTCTATTTGTTAGTGTCTTTAAGACTGAGCTCAATATGGCGCATCTGTACATTTAAACTTACCTTATTTTTGAAAACAATCACTCTCTTGGCATATAATGGTAACGCAAACCATTCTTTAATAATTTTAATTGGAAAAAATCTGTATCTCAGTCTCTTAAATGTGGAAGAGATGTGGTACGCTTTGTGTCCAGTGTTAAATCTAAATATCTGACTGTCTCGGCTTGTGATATTTCTTAATATTCAAACTGGCTGATAAATTGTTCGGTTTGTCGTATACAGATGATTCCTATTGCTTTTGGTTTTTTGGGGAGGGATTAATATGGATCCTCCATTTTGACACTTTTGTTTCCTTTGTCTTCAGTCAGTTGCAGAGTAGTCTGTGCGTTTGCTTAGGTTATTTGGCGATTTGAACTATATGTAGAAACGGGTCTAACACATTTCCTTGTGGTACACCTGTTTGTGCATTCCTGAATTAAGTTTGGTAACTAAGATATTAAATGGATATTTATAGAACATGAGTTGAGTGTTAGGAATAATAGGTATGCTTAGCTTTAATAAAAAGCCTTTATGCAAGACTTTTTCACAAAACTTTCCCAAGTCCAGAACTAATCCAAAGCAGATGTAATTTTATTCAGAAGTATTGATGTTGTGTATACGACTCAAAGTTGTACAGAACAGGAGTGAGAAACGCTCACTGAGTGTCAGAAATGAGTGGATGTAGAACCTTGGAAACCTGTGGCAGAATTAGCCTTTCGAATATTTTTAGGAAACAGTGCCACACACTGGTGTTTTCCGTGTATAATATCGTCTAAAACTTTTTAATATCTGTAATCCACATCAAGCCTGGGCGAGTCAATCTGTTATTGGTTTGAATACTAGTTTGACACACAATGCTGTGTGAGGGGCAATACGGAAGTGTAGAAACATTTCACCTGAGTACCTGGAATTACTTCGCCATGGATTCTTCACATGCTTCACCAGCTTCTGCATGAACCGTCTCCCATTGATTTCAAAAATCTGGTACTCAGATATTAAGCTATAAATATAGACAGGTTTCAGGTACAGGAGGGAAGAACAAGTCTGGAGTAATTTAAACACCAAGCGGGGTACTTGAAAGTAGTAAGAGATGGGGCTGAGCATTCCTTACCAACCAAACTTGAGCCTTATTCTGCCACTATTCTGTGCACCCACGTGTAAGCTACTTCTTCCGCAACCACCACTTTACGTTTCCTGGCCTTGTTCAAAATGTAAAGCTCTAACATTTGGTAATCGACCGCATTAATGAATATTTATTTAACTCTTATCAATATTTGCAGTCATTTAATTAAGGAGAAATAAACAAGGCGGAAGCATGATTAATACTTCTGACTACTTTTTAGAAAACTAAAGAGAAATTTTATGCAAGCATGTTTAAGAGTGTGTTAGAACAAGCTGAAGAATCAAAAGCGAAACAATATTCCCTTGTCAGTTTATGCCATTTTTATATGAGCGCTGGCATATCAACGAAAACGAACGCACAGTTTTGTAAGCGTTTTCTCTTGTTTTCCTCTTTTACTACTTACGTGCACACAAAAACAATACCCACGGCGGGGCATGAACCTGCTGTTGTTTGCACCACGAAGTACCAAAGCCAAATGCATCAGAGGGCATGACAACGGAGTCTGGTCGCTTTAGTATTTTCTCTGTAAGAGCTATGAGTGATTTTGACATTAAAAGTTTCCTTATTTTCGTGACGTTTATGGAGTTTTGTGCAAGTATTTGGGCTGCATTGGGGTTATTGATTTTGCACGTCAAAATTAGTGAGTCCAAATTAATTTTAAATTTAGTTAGTGTGCTCCGAACATAGGGTAACTAGCTGGATTAGAGCTTTTGCTATCCCGCTTCCTTTCACCAGGAGTCTATTCATATCTATCTTCAGCCAATCAGAAACACCAGAGTATCTTCCCCAAGTGAAATAAGTCACGTGATGGTGGAGCTGATTTCGCTTTATTGATGTAAATGCCCTAGTTGCAATGTCAATATATTTATAAAATAGAATGTATACTTTAGCTCCATCACGGAGTGCCTCCTTCACTTGCTTTATCAAAGAAGAAACTGCAGACATTTGACTGAATTTATGACATATAATCCACATGACTTGGGTTTGTGCTTCTTTCAAAGTTTAATAGAAGTAAGTTTCATGTGTGCTTTAACAACAGACAGAACGTTGGCGATAGAGCTAAAGATATAACCACGGGCAGATTCCCGAAACCGTGGAAGAGGTAGGCCAGTGTAGGCCAGTGTGGCCCTCGGTGCTTCGAACGCGAAGAATGGAAAGGATGGATGAAGGAAAATGAAATGACTGCATACGGTATCGCAGACGGTGACACTCTGATACATGAGATGAAGATGGAGCACCGATGGAATGAGATGGCGGGGGAAACCGGAGATCCTGGAAAAAAACCCGCCCTAGCGCTGTGTTGTCCATCACAAATCACACTTTATGGTTGCATGGGATCGAAGTTGGGCCGTCTTGGTGAGAGCCTAGCAGTCTAACTACTCAGCTTCGGCGCAGCTGAGATGGGATAGACCCAAGGACGACCTCTTCTGGGAGACAACGCGTAAGCGCAGACGGCAGCCCTAATGTTTTAAGATATGGCCCTGCACAAGAATACTCACAAATCCCGAGCACCTAAAGATCAACTACTTAGTGAGTTTCCGGAGGGCGGGTCAGAGAGCATTCTGACCAGAAAGTGAAGCCTCACAAAACGCACCTCCAACCTCCATCCGCTACACGACAAATGCCATCGCCTTGTCCTTCAGCCTCTCCAATATTAGCTTCACGACGCGAGGAAACCTTGAAAAACACATGCCCAGATTTGGTGGTCAGCGGTAATCGAACCTGGCACTTCCCGAATGCGATCCTCACACGCTACCGTGGAGCCACATCTCTCGGTGACACTGGTAATAATTGGTCGACACATGCCTAAGTGTGAGTTAGGCATTCTGCATATGTGTGGCAGTTTACAGATTTCGCACTCTCTAGCAAAGTGGTACGAATATAAGCCAGCAAAATGCTGCTGACAAGAATTTCTGGCAGATTCTTGGCGGTCTTCCAGAATGCTACTTTCCACACAGTTGTCGCACACCAGCTGACTCGCGGCGCGTTCTTACAGAATACCTCTATTCTTGGAGTTCCATCGACAATATTTTTCTTGTATATTTGTTATACAGCGTCGTATTTTTCTAATCCAGCGTGTTTATTGGAAATGGTTCCATCTGATGCAGAGAGTACCTAACTGCACAAATACCGCATGGTAGTTAAGGTAGATATTTAAATATTTTGTTTGTTAATTATGCTAATAACCATTATGATCATATCCGATATGTCGGAACTGCTCCAACAGGAAGGAGTAAATCTGACGATATGTAGCTGTCCCTTTTTGAATCATTTAAACTATGGGTTTGGACCTGCGACCTTGGAATTAGCAGGTCAGCGCTTAAAGAAGTGAGCCTTTCATACTGATGGTAAAAGATATTGAAGACGTCATACTCATAGGAGATGATCCTGTATCCAAAACGAATGAACAATTTAAATGCAATTTTAGCTTTTCCCGAGTCGTCTTCGATGATACAGAATATCGTAAGTGGTTGATTTTCTCTTTCCAGTTAAGGACAATAGTTTATTCCATATCTTCCATGAAGGAGATACCAAGTATCCGGATGGTGGTGAGACATTAAATTCCTAATGCAAATATCGGTTCGGACCACTATCCTAGTACTACCACCTCCGATTTTGCTACCTTTATCGCTGCACCTGACATCCTTGTATAGAGATTCAACCTACCCTGTAGTGATGCAACATCGTGATTATTAGCAGCTACATTGGATACATGGCATATGTGGTGACTCCAACCGGTCTTGAAGCCTTTGGAGCAGAGAATTTAATGACAGCTCCATTGATAGCGGACGCCCTAGACGCACTGACCGCTATATTCGTACCGGTATGGGAACCATTCATCCATAAAACCAGAGGCTCTGGTCTTTTAAAGTTAATAACCCCTATCAAAAGCCTGCTTCAAATCGAGACTTGTTAATACCATCACTGTGTGTTCTTTTCAAAGAAGTATACCAGTTGATATTACAACGCAGCAACAGTTTCTCAGCAATGTCGGAAAAAAGCACGCACTCTACTATGCAGCGGGACCAACCTTAATCATGTGCAAGGGAAAAGTGTTGTTGTCAAACACCTCTATTATTCAAATGGTTTTCTACAATTCTGTGAAAAACATGTACAAATGTTCGTCCTGATTTGTCCAGTATAAAGGATGCATTTTCAGCTTTCTTTAACATAAGAATTATCTACATACAGTGAAAGACTGAAACAGATTATTATTTTTGTCATAATACCACTCGATTGAGGTGTTCCAAACTGTTCATTCCCAGACTTACCTTCAGTTGTGGTAAGGAAATATCCCATGAAGAAAACTGGAAGAGACGTGAAACGGGGTGAACTATTGTTTCTGACCACCATATTTTAAAGTCTTCTAGACTTATTCACGACTTATTAAACCTTAATTTGAATAATCTAGACCTTTGTGAAATGGGAAGCGAATGTCTTTTTGATGCATACTAGAATGGACAGAAAGTATCGTAACTGTTGCACTGTAACGGTTATTGATGTGATGGATACATACAGTAACTAGTAAGCCATTAACAACCACAAAGAAATAAATAAAAATAAACTATTTACCCATTAACGGCACCAAAGAAACGGACAGTAAATAGTTACACTGTCATCGGTTACGGAGTGTGGATAACATTCATTAAATGTGCGTTGGGTCGCCTATTACAAAGTACTCCTCTCATCTTGTTATGCAGTGTTAAGCACCTCTACAGAATATGCAACATTGTGAATCTAATTTACCATCTGGGGATAAAGTGCCTAATAATTATCCGCTTTGGTACACATACAGGAAGGAAGATAAATTATCTCCATCTTTTATGTTAAACAATATGTGTTTGGAAAATGATATTTATTTTCTTTAGCAATATCGCCTTTCAAAATGTTCTTTCCAAGTTTTATTTACCGACCTATGAGAATATGGTTAACTTCAATCATGTATATGTCAGCATTACCGCTGTACTTTTCTTTGCCATATCTGCATCATATTATGTGTGTATATTTAGGCTACCACATATCTCAGGCAGTAGTCGAGTGACTAGACCGCTCATCTCTCCCCAAGACTGCCTGGGTCCAATCCCAGGGAACGCATGTAATGAACGAAGCAGGGTTGTACTTCCTTCTGTTTCCCTTGCCATTTATTCCAACAACTGCTCCACCATCAACTTTCTACTTTATTTCATATCACCTTTCTTAGTCTGCAAACTGCATTTGCTCACCACTCTGTTTCCAGGTTGTTAAGATCAAGAGCTACTAAAGGTGCTAACCACGTTCCTCCCTGTAAAACTTCAATCATGACGCCCGTTATGGGAAGAGGTGGGTTTACATATGTAGGTCAAGTGATAGACCTTGGCCCTACATGAGCTGTTGTGCCACTGTGGTTAGTTTAGTTGATGGTTCACTTCACCTGTAAAAACTGTGTGTACCTATGTCCAGGAATGTTATGATTATACTTAAATTTAGTAATTAAAATGTTAACACAACTAGATAAACTTCCTTTAAGCCTGCGTCAGATAACTAAACAACAAAACAAGTCCGTATTGACATCATATTTATTGAAATGTTGTTACAGCTAATTGCTACCGGTATCTGTTAACGTAAGTTAAGTGCGAAATGGTAATCATGAAAACAAATAACTTAATCCCCATTGGTAATCGTTACTGGTAAATGTTATATGAAATTGTTAAAGCACTCTAACTGTAGCAATTATAACCGTACCTGAAAATAACTGTTTGTCACATACTTAAGTCCTTCTCTTTACAGTTCCAAATAATGTATTTACTCTCCTGAAATAGGTTGTCATCAGTGAACAATGACAAAAATGCGATCTGGCCTCTTATTCAGGCTTATGAATCAGCGATTACAAATTGAATTATGGTTACTACGTGTAAAATTAATGAAAAAGCGTTGAAAACAATATTACACACACACATACACACACACACACACACATATATATATCTATATATATATATATATATATATATATATATATATATATATATATATATATTGTATACACTAAAGTACACCAGAAAATTCCTTAAGTGATTTAGTGATAAAGAACATGCGTGTTTTATTACCTGGGACTTAGTAATGTTGACAGGAGATTTAGATTTGAAGTCCTTATCGATAACGCTGCCATCAACACTGCTAACTGAAATTTTTTGATGCCGTTCTTCTATTTGTGGACTGTTAGGAGTTCCACTCAAAGCTCCAGAGGAAGAAGTGCTTTCGGTGGGTGAAAATTTGGCTGGACTTGGTGTACCAGGGAGGTTTCTAAGCTCTTCTGTGGATGGCAAGGTGAGGGTTAACATAGGCGTGAGACGACGTCCTGTAGGTACATCCTTCATAATCTCTTGTGAAGGAGTATTGTCTAACGACAACCTAGCTCTTCTTACAGTTTCCTTTGCTGCCGTCTCGTCAGGCACCTGCTCCACGGAGGGTGCGGTGGCACTTGAAATCTTCATCTGCAGATATAAAAAAGTCCATAGTAGTGGTAATTTAAGCACACAAAGATATCACTGAATAAAGAAGACGTTTAGTAAATGCTTTGAAGAGATAGCTAGAGAACCGAAACATTTGGCATTTAATAGCGAAAACCTATTATTCAACAACCCTCAATAAAGGTGCAGTTTTAAAATATATTCACCAGAATAAGTATTATATACTACATTTATTTCGGGTAATGTTGTTTATAGTGTAGGCAGAGGATTTTAATTTTTTGTGGTTGTGATTGAGGGTGCGATTTCAAAAGCACAAAAAAGAATAAAAAAGAATAAAACTGTAATGAACCTCATTTTTGGTCAAGCCTATGGGCTGAGGCGGTTTAGCCGGTGAAATCTTGCTGAGTTCTTCCCTTTGCTCAGCGCCTCACGATGATGGGTTTTGTGACGGGCGAGGATTATGGATTGGGGAGAATTAAACTTGGTCGGGGATTTCTGTAGGGTATCTCTGCATGGGTTCTCTTAGCTGTATTTAGGGTGTGGGTGTGTCCTAACTGGTGATGTAGCGCTGTCAGAAATACCTCAACTGTTTAACATTTCAGTTTATTGTGTTCCTTAGTCACTCATTGCGCTCGCCACCTGTGATGTCGCTACTCGTGTAGAAGTGTGATAAAGGCTGCTGTGTCCCGTGTTTGTAGTGTGATGTATTGTAGTTTATTTCTCCCACGCGAGTAACTTTAAGTGTTCGAAGGTACACTAATGTCTCGCGCGCGAATCAATTTAATTGTCTGAAATACGTATAGTTTCTTGCGCCCGGACGGAGTTCTTGTCCTACGTGTTCCTCGGTGTAAATAGTGCAGAGTGTAATGTAAGTTATTTCTCACACGCGAATAAATATAACTGTTCGAAGATTCACTAATGTTTGACCCGCGGTCAGATACGTCGGGTTCCTTGCTATGTAGATTGCAGAGTGATGTATCGTCTACTGTCAAAGTTCTGTCATGATGATTTTCTCTCCCAATCTTGTTATTTTGTTTTTAAGTTTGAAAACTCACGCGACGTGTTATTAGTTTGACATTGGTTGACTTTTATCCTCTCTTCTGGTAAACGTTCAAATTTCTCAGTTTGGACGTTTTTTCGCCTAGCTTTCTCTTTTCCCACCAGAGAGAGAAATTATGCGTACACATGTCTTCCCAAATTCTGGTATAATCCTAAGGTCTGTTGTGTGAAGCATGAACCAGATTCTATGAAAGAGCTTTTCACCGCCACACTGGCAACCTAAATTACCTCAAGCTAAATCATACAATAGCTCATAGTTTCCGGTGGGTTGCAAGTATGCGTACCTGTCTGAGAAGATTCAATCATATTTCTGTAGGAAACATTTCCGTATGAGGGGTGACCCAAAATAAACCGGACTCCGAGGGCGCTGACACTCGTAGACGTAGTGCAGGGTTCTCACGCTAAATGGTGTTAGTAGAGATCTTCATGAAACAGCTGTGCAGACGGCGTCAGTGTAGAGCTACAGTACAAGTGTTTCTCTGACCGTTGGCGCGTTACCTCTGCAAAGACGTTATGGTAACTTTAAAATAACAAAGAGTATGTGTGAAATTTTGTTTCCTGCTTAAAAAAAAAAACTGCAACGGAGACACAACAGATGCTTCAGGAAGCTCTCCAGGAGGACGTTATGAGCCGCACACAGGTTTGCGAGTGGTTTGGGCGCTTTAAACGTGGTGAGATGTGTGTTGAAGACCAAGCTCGTTCTGGACTTTCTTCAACATCGCGGAATGACGAGAACATTGAAAAGGTCTGCCAAAAGATCACCGAGGATCGTCGCCAAACGATTGACCAAATTTCAGCAGTGACATTGAGGGAGAATTTGCACATGAGACATGTTGCTGCTAAATTTGTTCCGCGCCTTCTCACACAGGAGCACAAAACCATCCGCATGAATGTGTGTCAGGACTTGAAAACAGAGATTGCACGTGATCCAAACTTCTTGAACAAAGTCATTACAGGGGATGAGAGTTGGTGTTACGGGTATGACCCAGAAACCAAGCAAACGTCAAGCCAGTGGAGGACTCCCAACTCTCCCAGACAAAAAAAAAAAAAAAAAAAAAAAAAAAAGGCAAGTGTGGTCAAATGTGAAGACGATGATCATTGTCTTTTTTGATGTTTGTGGATCTGTGCATCGGGAATTCGTACTCCCTGGTCAGACTGTTAACCAGCTTTTTTACTTGGAAGTTTTAAGGCGTCTGCGAGACGTTGTGAGAAGGAAACACCCGGAACTTTGGCGATCAGGTGACTGGTTTCTGCATCACGACAACGCTCCAGCACACACGGCCTTACGAGTGACCCACTATTCGGCATCTCAGAGGTGGTCTGTCGAACCCCACGCTCCGTATTCGCCGGACCTAGCCTCGTGTGACTTTTTCCTATTTCCACGAATGAAAAAAAAAAACGCTACAAGGGGAGCGTTATGACGATGTGGAGGCGGCAAAATCAGCTTCGCAAAGGGCACTGGACATTATCAAACTTGAAGAGTTCCAAACATGCTTCCAACAGTGGGAAAAGAGACTTGACAGGTGCATCGCATGTAATGGAGAGTATTTTGAAGGTGACTGAAGTAATTTTGTAAAAAGGTTCATCAATAATGTTTTTATGACAACAATCCGGTTTCTTTTGGGTCCCCCCTCGTATTATTCGTATATGTAGAATATGATCTGCAATTATAACTTAACTGTCCCTGAGGGTTATTATTATTATTATTATTATTATTATTATTATTATTATTATTATTATTATTATTATTATTATTATTATTATTATTATTATTATTATTATTATTATTATTATTATTATTATTATTATTATTATTATTATTATTATTATTATTATTATTATTATTATTATTATTATTATTATTATTATTATTATTATTATTATTATTATTATTATTATTATTATTATTATTATTATTATTATTATTATTATTATTATTATTATTATTATTATTATTATTATTATTATTATTATTATTATTATTATTATTATTATTATTATTATTATTATTATTATTATTATTATTATTATTATTATTATTATTATTATTATTATTATTATTATTATTATTATTATTATTATTATTATTATTATTATTATTATTATTATTATTATTATTATTATTATTATTATTATTATTATTATTATTATTAATTATTATTACTATTATTAATAATAATATTGTTATTATTAATTATTATTAGTAGTCCTGTCCTGTACGGACCGCGTCGGGACCCACTTAAAATGTCCATAATACAATATTAAACAGAATATAATAAGAAACTCTAAGTATACCTTTACTGTCTAAAACTTCAGTCTGAGAAAGTACATTATATTTCTTTATCTCCTATACAGTAAGCTATTTTCTCCTTAAAAGCAATGAAAAGATACTCTATTCATTTTACAGAATAAAAATTTAGCCGAAGTAGTTATTTAATAACAAATAATGGAAATAACCAACGAATATTCCTAAATCTGCGAGGAAAATAAAGCTGTGATCAATATTTACACTGACCAACAGTGTTATTACTACTCTAGGGAGTCTCAAGTTATATAGAGAGCGATGCTGACTTGTATTATTTCATTTCAGCATTGCATCTCTTAATGATACAAACTACCTCACAAGGTCAGAGATTAGCAATAAATCATTTTGGTCATATGCATTTAGGAAGCCGAAAATGAAACCGAGCATCAGTGATTTAGTTTCGTTCATTGGTTTAACACTAGTAAAGAAACGACTATTCGGCTTATTTATTATATTCGAAAGTAAATAACTTCCAGAAGGAGCCCAGAGAGGTGATACGTACAAAGAAATCCAGCTCAGTATTGTGCCGTTGTGGGTTCGTGAAATTAGAAGTCCAATTTCTCAAACTCAAAATGTTCTTTATTTCCAACGAATTACAGTTGGAACACTTGCCGATTACATAGAATTGCGTAGCGCACACAATTACAGTTCACCAGTTCGTCTGTCACAGGTCCACTCTACACTCGCGATTACGTACAACTCCTCTGATACACGTACACAGTATTCCAGTCCGTTCACTAGCACGGCGCTCCTACGGCTGCTCGCCAAAAACTCAGCTGACTGGTCCACTGCAGCGTTATATAGGAAGATCGCGGTTTCTGGAAGGTTCGCGACTCGCACAATTATCCCGATATTTCCAGACGTCTGGTGGGAGGAGAAAGAGACGGTGCAGGGGTCGTGCCTCTCTTCTAATCATCCCCTCAGTTAGTGACACGAGATAAATGGGTAGGCGTGGCCTGAAGCCTTCCCGTCTGGCCCTACTGCCGGCCGGTTCTATCGGGAATTCCGACGTTCGGGTGACAATATTCTTTTATTTCATAAGCAACTATTTTAACAAAACCTGTTTCCTTAGGTTCATTATCCTAACTGCACTTAAGGTAAACTGAAAATAGACTTTGGAGTTTGGATTGTGCCTAATAGAACTTAGCCAAAAATGAGTTCTACAGAACTGTATTTAATATTTTAACCAAGACACTGTAAATAAAATTATTAGTTTACTTGATGAGACCCATTCAAAACTGCATTAAGTTCACTTATGTGCATTCTTCAGGAGAGAAGAAAAACTGTATTCATGAAAGTTAAGGAAAATAAGTGAACATACGAGGGGGAGTGAAATGAAAACCATGGATAGGTTATTTAAAAATTTTAATTTATTGAACAACAAAAGAAATATAATTATCATTTGTCGTCACACGCTCCCTGACGTTCAACACAGGTTCTCTGGCTCGTAGGAAGTGAAATGATTCCTGGAAGAAATCTTGTGGTCGCGTGTTCAGCCACTGGTGTATCCCTGCATCCTAATGAAAATTATTTTCTCCCATATCTCACTTTGGTGGTCCAAATTTGTGGCAATCACTTGAAGCAAGGATTGGTGAGTATGGGAGATGTGGAAATTATGGAA
>CM060950.1:93704011-93749011 GCA_030765055.1 Mantis religiosa
CGCTCTAGTAACACAGTCAACTCAACCGCGAATTATACATCAACGTCTCCAAAACGCCTTAAATACACTATAACCTTGGTTCTCCAAGTGGAGAATTAAAGGAAATGCACGAAAAACGCAAGCCATAATCTTCACAAAAAGACTCCTGCATAGGAAAAACAAGCGTGCCCTTCAGCCACTAATTTATCAAGGCTAAGGAATCGATTGCAAGGACCAAGTGACCTATTTAGGTCTTGTAATGGACCAGGGCCTCACCTGGGGCAAACGCACTACTACGATCAGAGCCAAGGCCAATGGCCAGCTAAATAAATTATTTCCAATATTTAATATAAACTGCCAGCTTAAAGTACATATGGGCCTTACCCTATATAAGACACTGCTAAGGCCTATTATCACGTATGCAGCCCCCGTGTGGGGATATGCTGCAAAAACTCACTTACACAAATTACAAACGCTACAAAACCGAATAATCAGAATAATTGCAAAGCAACCGCCGGTAGCACCAGCCAATCTGTTGCACAACGAATTAAAACTACACTCAATTGAGGAAATTATCAAAAGACTCAGCTTCAACGTATATAAACGCAAAGATAAAAACAATAACGTACTAATACAGCAACTAGGCAATTACGAAACCGAATGCAATAAACATAAAAGACCGCTGCCCATATTTAATAGGACCATAGGAATAGGAGACCCAGAAGTAGACATCCAAGAGTATATAAATACTCTCGTAAGACTTCCATAGAAGTAGTAAGATTACACATGACTTTTCACCACACCCTGACATTTGGCAGTCCACAAAGTCCTTGCTCTCAGTCAAGGCGGCTCTGGCTGGGAGGCAACCCCCTTCCCCTACACTTACACGACATATCGCTATAAATAATGGTTATGATCAATCTTATGCGAACAAATTCAACTTAGAATTGACCTCATACTAGACGCAGCTTACGCGCAGTACTAACAATTATACATATGTACACACTAATTTTACTTGTAAGGATAATGCACGACTAACGCTGTCCTAGCGCCCACCACTAGCATTAATGACACGTTCTACCCGCTTAAGGGTGGACAGACCATTAACTAACAACTAAAAGTACCATAGCTTACACATGACTACCTCCTCTATCATTGAGGATGCAACCACTACGTTAGGACGGCGTTTCCTGTTGGAAACGTCCCTACACCCCACCACATCCCTCACCATGAATCCGCGAGGGCATATTCAGGGCTTCGGCCATGCTTATATCCTAGCACCCAACCTCACCTCGGTTAAGCCATAGGCCAACCTGTACACGCTCTCCATGAATCCGCAGGTGCTTATAGCAGTACTGCTGAAATTCCTCTCCTGACTACTCTCCGGTGGAGGCTTTTTAGTGGGTAGTACTTTCGGGTAAAGCTCACACTCCCGTCTGCACCATCCCAGTACAGTCGGGGTTAGTCCATAAATGGATTTTTCCTCCACTTGAAAAAAATAATAATCATTGGGAAGGATAACGACACCTCTTTCCTTACCTAACCTGCCCTGCACTTGTCATGGACAAGGGAACTACCACTATACTCATATCTGTACGCGCTTGAGAAATTGATGGCATCATCTCTGCTCTATGTGAGGCTTGTGTGCCAAAAATGGGGTGCAGAGTTTAGCTGTAAGTACCTGCAAATGGGTCCAGAATAGTAGGAATATATATGTCTAATAACACAGCATTGTACGGGAGGGATTGTTTACTCCTGGCGAGCAGCGGTCTGTACATGGCATACCTAAGGAACGCCGTCCCCCACACGCGCCGCATAGCTGACGAGGGATGTCCAGCAGCTACTTGCAAGTGATCGTATGCCTCAGTTTTGGATGTTGCGGTTCTACTCCGCAGCAGACTTCTGGTGCGCATGGTTTATATACAGTAGGGATTATACCATCACATGTTCAGCTGCGTAGTGGTGTTAGCATAGTGGTAGTTTCCTTGTGAGTTCCGATCTGAAGGCCTGGAGCTTGCAGAGACTTGCTCCCTGAGCTCATAGACATTCAGTTGACTCAAAATGTTCTAAAACTTTTTTGATATTAACTGCATATAAATTTCAAAATACCTGGAGTTTCTCTTCAACTCCATCATAGGGTTCTGTTTTGTCTCAGTTCCGTTTCTTTCTCCATGCGCTTTCAATTAGTGTATGGTTCGAATCTCCTCTCACTGTTCTTGTCAGTTGCATTTACAAACAAACTTTATTGCGTAAAGGTCCTGAAGGAGAAGGCGATAGAATATATTGGGATTGCATTGATTGTGGTTACGGTCCATTCCAACATATCAAGGCTACAATTCGACATTTGCGTATTTGGCTCGTTTGATTAAAATCATATGCTTTGTGTACATGTATTATATAGTATGTTTACTGGGTTAAAATACACTAATTTCATAATGCCTAAACTGGCATTCTCGAAAGTTCGTGCCTTTTTGTAGGTTATAGGCCTATAATGGCTCTTCTCCTCCTTTTGTTTTGTTTAAAAAGCATAATTTTTTTCAAGATTTCTCGTTATTGGAATTTCATTTATTTTTTTCATTACTATTATGTATTAATACAATGATAAACTTAAAAAAAAATTAATATTTGACACTTTGAGCTCATGAGCTGTTGTTAACAACATGCCTAACGAAGTTTCTAATTTCGAAATTCCTTTCCGAATATCATATTGTTATTTGAAGCCACTGTTTAACTATTGATTACTTCAGTTTCTTTGCTACTGCTAGGGTGGAACCATAGAAAAATATTTAACAATAAACTTTTTCCTTTTAAAACAAGGCCATAAATTTAACATATACCGTAGTTTTTTTTCTTACAGATACATTAATTGTTAATGGGATACAATCGCTCACGCTGAGCTTCTTTTAAACAGTAAAAGAAAGTAAAATTTTAATCTATGAAGAAACTGAGAAAACTGAGAATATACCTTAAAACTATCAGATACAAAAGTATGTAGGCACTTATACAAGGTTTAGAAAAAAATAACGTGAAATAGGTATCTTACTTAAATAATTAAGGGACTGGATTTAAATTCATAAATAAGTTGTTAAACAATTAATAAAGGAAAAAAGCGAAACTGATACTTAAAAATCAATAAATACAATATACATTTTTGGGAATGATGTTTACATTTATTAAGATATGAAAACGAGAGACAATACAGGTAAATTGGGAATGCGAATGCTGTCAGTTAATTCCTCAGTGCCAAAAGCAGTTGCACAACGTTATCCCTAAAGTAAATTACAACTACAATATAAAAATTTTGTATTTTGGTGAAAGAAAGAGTTTAAGGAATAAGGTGAATATATAGAATATCTGTATAAGAGAGAACTTGACTAAAGCTTTCGTTCGTAAATTATTACGCAACGAAATGTGAGAAAACATTTTTCTGTCGCTATAAGCTTTGGCGTTGTAGAATAGTGTTATAATCCCTCCTCCATGTTTGTAGAAGTATTTAAGAGAATGATACCAATACCTCTTCAAAGTGTTACCTCGGATGCATAAGGAAAATTATCCGAGATCTACTACAAATTATTATGTGAACTGAATGTAATATTGTACTTACAATTGTATACTTATGGATACTTGTTACTCAAGGCATCATTTCTACAAATAGAAACTTATTTTGATTTTTGGTGTTCTCTTACTAACTTTATTTTCCAGAGAATTCTTAAGTATGTTACTATAGACTACAGGTCGTTATAACATATTTGCAGACTTCCCTACAACAATGCTCACCACATTTAATCAGTTGGTGCCCCTCTTTTTTATAGGGGTTGCAGTTTTGGGAAAGAAGCTATCTCTATTACTAAGCTTGTTATCTTGGAGACCGCTAGTGTGGGATGAAGTTCTTTAAGGTTACAGTAGCCGTGCTTCCACAAGTCCCTGTGCTTAAAGTAGCTAAGCTTAGAAGCGAGTCCCATCCAGCTCAGTGGGAGTGTATAAGGTGTGACATTGGTGCCCTGCTCTAAGGGGATTGGTGAAGCTTTGTGATGTTATCCAAATCACCGTCTGCTTCGTTCACAACCTCACGTGATAATTTCTGTTTATGCAAGCATTGCTTCACGTCACCAGTATATTCCTCTTTCCCTTATCCTGACTTTTCCGCATCCCACAACCACACAGAGCTTGGTCCCGTGTAGTACTTAGCTTGTCTGTAACCAACACACTGACCTTCGCGCATACAGGTTTGTGCATGTGACGGCTGGACGGCTCGCATACTGGAATCCACGCCATTGCCAGGGACTTTATGGGAGTACGGCTTCTCTACCTGCTCTCCTGATGGCTTGTGTATATCTGTAGTCTAGTAGACTCGTTTTATGTACTGCGCTATAGTCAACTACTTTTTACTCGTCCCAAAAATTATAAACTTAGTTATTTACCTGTAAATGAACATACATTTGAAAATAGAAGTTCATATCTAACTTAAAAGTTATAGAACGTTTAGCTGATATGTGAATGCAAATTGAAATTTTTGCAAAGTTAGCACACTGTCGTTTCAAATCCTGAGAAGAGAGAATTAAGAAAAGACGTAAGTAAATTAACTCATTTTTGACACAATTTAATTTTCCCTAAAGGGATTTAAAAGAAATGGATTTATTTTGCAAAGGACCTGATTGCCTCATTCCTGACAAATGTTATTTTTGTACGTGACCGTTTTCTGTCAGAAAAAAAAACAGTAACAAAACAAATATAATCCCGAATTTCAGCCTTATAGTGCCCCTTCAAGCAAAGGAAAATATAGCATTATAGTGAAACCATTAATCCTAAGACAAAAAGAGCCTTATATTATTGGAGAGATTCTTCTCAATAAATTACCACATAATTCGTCCAAAGCTCCTGCCGTTTAAGGCCTATCTACGAATATGATATTAAGTGACAGCGAGCTATGACGTTTCTTCATATGGACAGTATAGCTTACAATTGTAACATTGAAAGACAATTTCATGTGTCCGCATGGATACTTAATATTGAAGATAAATAAAAATCAGATGAGATAAAATGTGACTTTTATAATCATGTTTATACACTCTGTGGTTCGAGTTTTATATATTGTAATTTATAGTTATCTTTTCTGAAGTTTGAGCACAGCCTTCTGGTTATGGTTAATGCCAGCAATCAAGCATTACAATTTCCAGGAATAAAAGACAAGGTGAAAGGTAATTAAGTGTACTTTACCCAACTTTACATTTTGAATATATCCCTTATATATTCCGTTGGTGTATTTAGACCAATTACGATGAGATGTTTACCTGCAGTCAGTGGTCATGGTCACCATTGTCTACGGCGATGATTAGAGCAAAAGTCACTTGGAGCTAACTGCTGCAGAATTACTATGCCTGCTTATACCTAATAGTAATAAACATATCTCTGGAAGAAATTATGTTACCCGTTTTTCTCCTTAATTTTGTTAAGTGGGGAGTATATTATCATAGTTAGATAATCCAAGCTATATCACAAAATTGCGCTTGCTTCTGCACATGTTTCAAAGTGCAAAAACAGATATTCAAAGCTCTCAACTCAACAAATATTTCTTCATACAAAAGCCAGTTATTTATTGCAGCAATTCTTGAAAAGGTAAAAGAGGATATAGACAGAGATTTCTGGCCGTAACTGCCTCCAGTTTGAAGCAATTACGGGTTAGCGGACACGAAGGAGAAACAGGAAGAGTAGTGAATGGTCAATGATATATCAATTGAGACTTAAACCCAGGTGTGATACAACTATTTAATTATTTTGGTAATAGTATCTGTTCTAGCGCTTATAAAATTGCAATGTATTCACAACATACATGGACCATTATACCAAAACGGAAAAACGATTATAGCTTAATGATACTCATAAAACGTCAGCAGGCTTGAAGAGCTCAATAGATGTGAAAACATAAATAGGAAACATTTAATACCTAATAAAAATTATACATGATGTGCATGCTGAAAATTTGTTTAAGAGTACTGGGAGGTCGATAGGTTTCAAAAAATCCATTTTTTGTTTTTAATGTTAAAAAATTATATAATTCTTCAGCTTTAAAATGATATATAACATAGGGTGTCAGCTGGTATTAAAGCCCTTTAATTCGTCAATTTTCACATGGCGACGTAGTGATACGCCCACTTCCTGATAATGGTGCTTAATCTTTGATCGTGAAAACCTTGATTTTTCATACTTTAGGTGCATGTTTCTCAAAAACTATAAAAGATATTGACACAAAATTTGTAGTGGTTATTTGTCAATGTTCCTTGAACACATTCGGCTAACATTTATATTCATGTGATTTATAAAATGGATGAAAACAAATATCCAGTCCTTGAAAATATTATCTTTTTCTTTTTTACTCAAAACTAATTAATTTTTCGTGTGTATAGTATAAACTATATGTGATTTTCATTTAGCCGATATTATAAAACTGTATCTTAGGTTATTCAGGTGCATGTAGCTTTAAATTCCTACCAGTAAAGTGCACCTAAAATATAGGGTGCAATATTTTTTCAGGACACACGGTGTGATTTATGCCCCTTTTACATGGACTTATGTGAACGTAATTTAAATATTATGCAGTAGTTAAATGCCCACATCCTTATACAATACTTATACCGAATTTCAATTTCTCATAATGTTTAGTTTTCTATATATTTACATTTTAATAATGGTAAAAATTAGCCTTGTCTGACCAAAAATAACCTCCCAGAGCCCTTAAATGCACTTAAGAAAGTGTACTCCTACCGTAATTTAAAGGGATTTATAAATGGACATTTAGGACCCTGAAGTAGCAAGTGATGAGATTTCGTTAATTCTCTATTCTGATATTCGGTAAATAATAAGTAATCATTACCTTATTTGGAAAGCGGTTTTCCCCGTCCAAAGATTTGCTCCGACGTGATGTCTCATCCTCCTGAAATCCATGGACAAGAGAACAGCGTCTGGTGTTGACGTGCTGCACCATGCATTCATGAGTTGAGTCCGTGGCTGACGCACTTCGTTGTGGCCCTATGAAATATGTCAAATGTTAATAAACACTTTGTAAAATATATCACTGCTGTAGTATTTGTACACAGAGAGTGAATTCTAAACAGGTCTTATAGAAGCAGGGCTAAATGCAACATATACATACACAAAATAGAAGTCAATGGTGTGCTAAATTTTTTCCCAAAAGACAAAATTAAAAAGTCACATCTACATAGGTTATCTCTCCATATGCGCGGTTGAAATGTTTTCGACAAATATCTATTATCTACATTCTAATTGCTCCCTGATCACACCAAGTGCAGCGCATAAAGTTTACTGGGACATGTAGAGCAGGTGGATGCTGGAAGTGGCATTGTTTCACTACGCAATGTGAACATTACATTCCTCCAACTTTCGAATAAGTATTCTGGTATCAGTTTGCAGTGTCACATTCTAACTTAAATGTAAAGTATTTGGAAGCTTCTATCTATGCCTTGCAGTACAGCTGGATACTTCAATATGCGTTGTTTACCGGTGGTAAAATGTATCGCCACTATAAACATGTCTCAAACTAGTTCAATCTTACTGTAAACACCTGGGCGGGAAGAGAGACAGAGACAGAGATAATGGGACAGAAAACGGTTAAGCGAAGTTCATGGGTGTTTTCTTTTATTTGCATACGTACGACGAAACCTACTTTAAGTACAGTATTGTAAGTAGTTTTCTGATCACTGTTCTGTGCGAGCTGATTTCGGAGAGAGAAAAGTATGCAAATATTTCGATTCTTATAAACGTAATAGCCCCACATGTTATCTTTCTGATTCACATACCACATAGATGTGTTCTGTATACTATATACTGGTTAGACAGAAGAGAGGTGAAATTATACACAGTATTAACTTATTATGTTAAATTAAAGTGCATTTTATTTAGCAATTACTAAAGGACACTGCTATTATATAGGTAATATGTTTGTATTCCTATACCAGGCAGCTCTCTCACGAAGTCTGTATCGAGTTGAATGCTGATTAAGATGTTATTGTTTATAGTGTGGAGTTGCTTCTGATATTTAACACTGTATTTCCTGTATATCTTGCGTAGCTCACAAGCCGAGGAACACTTATGTATATGCAATATAAAACCAGTAAGCTTTTCATCATGGATTAGGCCGGTGCTTCAGCCGAAATGAAATACAATCGAGGCAAACCTTTAAAAAGTGGCGAGAGGCGAATTGCCATACATTGTTTTGCGGTGCTTAATGAAAGAAACCCGGAATCGTATATAAAAACATTGAGAAATGAGAAAGAAAGTGGTAATCTCCTTGGTGTTTCCGCAAGTAGTGTACATAGTGTTAGAATGGAACAGCAAGCAACCGGAACTCTAAGAACGCCCGGAAAATCACGTAAACGCAAACAGCGCATGGAGAAATACGAGTACGATGATTTTACGAATGGTGCTCATGATTATTTTTTCAGAAATGAACCAACTCATTGATTGAATAAGTTAATATGTAGCCCAAGTCTATTTATTTATTGTCCAGAAGTTAGCGCTGTTATATATACTGTTAGTGTATGTGCCTACATGTAGCGTCTAGCACGTGGCGAGTCGTGTCAGCTCCGCCTTGTTATTTACAGCAGGATCAAACTAGCGGGAGGTAGATATACATTACATAGTCATCGTCAGCATATGGTAGGATTAGAACTAGGATTACTACGGTGGGCATTCGGTACTAAGACCATATACTGTACTAATGTCCCCAAGTGGAACATTCCCTGGGGTATAATGAGACGAGAGGAGACAGGGGGTGACTGTACCAAGGAGCCACGACAGTGCAGAGGCCAGGGTCACTACATTTTACTTAGATGGAAATCTCCCCCGGTTGGCCAGCACAAAGGACATTCCCCCATACTGAGGTTCGGGAGCGGCACCAACAACAGGTTCGGAGACCGGCAACCGAACTACCGGAGGAGAATATCATCCTGCCATACTCAGCCAAGGCACCCGCCTACGCTTTTACCCTGAAAGAAACCACCAGATGAGAGATGATATGAAATGATAATGGAGATGAAATTGAGGGACAGGAAATTCGAGCGATGTAATTAACCTACCCAGCATTAGCCTAGCGAACCGGGAAAACCCCGGAGAAACCCATGGGCCAGGTAGGTCACCCAAGGGAATCGAACCCGGGCCTCCCTAACGAGCGCCACAGACGAAACCGCCTGAGCCATCCCACTTGGTACTCTGAAGTAGCACTACAGTACACTAATACTAAATGGGCCTTATAATTACAACAAATGATCAACATGACCACCATACGCATGAGGGAGATATCAGTAATTTTTCTTACTAACAATGGTACACTTTCAAATTAACAGGCGTGTCTGTAACGACCAATGAATTCGAAACCAATAGCATGGAGAAAGCATTTCAAATGTTCTCAGAGGACAGATTCTAGAGGATTCAATTTGGAGGATTTTGAAGGCCAAGCTAGCCGCGATACTCGTGTTGTGTAAGGTTGTGCTTACGAAATGTCGAGCATTCTCATAAGAGTGAGCTGGTGCTCCAACATCTACCAAGGGGCCATCTGTCCTAAAGAGTCATATTCTTCAAATCGTTATACAGCGTGTGCTTCAAAAAATAGAAGTACACTAGACTATTATCTACAATTACTTCTTCACTACCAAAGTGGAGTCTGGTTCCTAGAACAAAAACCATAAGAAACGTTTATATATGGTTTTTTTTTTTTGTATTTTACGTCCTCCAACGTTAAGTCATATCGGGCGATGAATGGAATGGGTGAAATGATGTTCAAATGAGCCCAGGGTCCATGGAGCTTACAGTTACCTGACATTCGTCTTTAAAGATAAGGGAAAACCCCGGAAAAAATTTATCCAGTTAGCTCACCCTGACCGAGATTCGAACTCGGGACCTCTTGAACGTGAGGCAGACATGCTACCACAACGCTACCGAGGCTGGCTTATTATATATGGTTGTAAACCTGCGAGTTGCTGCGTAAAACTCTCGGAAAAAGTTGGTTTTCTGGACCCTGTGTATTTGAACGTTTTCCTTTGTTTTAGTATGCGGTACTGAGCCCCGAATACTGTACTTACAATTCACGTACCTCTAACCAGTATTTAGCCATACCTTCATGATGATATTTCGGCTATCATCACAATTAAATATGAAAGCATGATAACCATTATATCGAATTGAGTCACTACAATATCACGAGAAATAGAATTTAATGTATTTTAGACTAAACCAGAATTTTGTGAAAGTATTATTGTGTCTTAAATACTATCTCTAGTTTTCAAATTCCCTCTGAATTTTGAATAACATGAAAATAGAGGCTTACCAACAAATATAAAAGGAGCTTTATTTATGGACGTCGTGAACTATTATACTACCCTGCATCCCATTCTAAATTGGGCTTAAAAGCCGTTAAGTTTTGCTTGGAGGCCTCTTTATCACGTTTGAAGTTCTTTTATGTGCCGTAAATCTACGACACGGTACCACCACTTCTCTTCTGAAGCAAACTACGAAAAAATCCACTGGTATCCGCCGGGAGTCTGAGACTAGCCACTTTCCCTAGACCACAAAGGACTATATTTATAGAAAGTGCATCACCTCACACTGCTGTTGCCCATAACTATTGATGAGTTACATGTTGACATATGGCAATTTGTTAACTGCCTGTTTGCAACCTTCCCATTCTGCTTAGTATATCTATATCTATTTTAGAGGTATATCCCATTAGAGTTACTGATCATTTTGGATATTTTGACCATAAAGCCTATCTAACAAAGAAAGTACTTGTGCTCGAACAAACATATCTGTATGAAAGTTTGGTACAGGGTCATTACGTACCTCTCATTGTGCTGGTGGATGTCGTTTTTCTGCAAAACTCTTTAATCACGTCATTGTAGACGCCATACGCAATGCATATATCTTAATTATAAATGTAAATGGGGACTTTCAATAACATACTCAAAGCAACATGAATGTCTGCAAAACGCACAGTGAAGAAAGACAAGTTGATTGCATGTCATATTTGCACATTCTATAATGTCAGTGTTGAACGCCACGTCAATTACACTGTTGAAGTTGTGCACTGGTTCGCCAATATCGTAGCCGTTTTGCCACGCGTAACGAAGCATTGGTCCATATACTCTCGCATATAGCTGATTGTAATTGACAGAAGGTAAATTCATGATAAAGAATCTGTCATGCAATTTTGGCTGCATGTTATTGGAACGTACTTTAATGAAGCCTGTTATTCTCTTGGCATATATTTTATATTGCCTGAAGAAATACGCATACAAATGTGCATATTTTGTAGTTTTATGTGGAATGATTTTTAAATCTACATCTTTTCCGCCAGATGCTTCCGGTAGTACTTGTTCATCCTTATGTCCAAACCAGGAGTCACAAAGTACTAATGAGTGAGTGAGTGAGTGAGTGAGTGAGTGAGTGAGTGAGTGAGTGAGTGAGTGAGTGAGTGAGTGAGTGAGTGAGTGAGTGAGTGGTGTTTAAGGGCCCGTCGACAACAAGGTCATTTGGGCCCCCAAAGTACTAATGACTTTCTCGACTTATTTGGATTCAAAACTGCCAAAAAAAAAAAAGTCCTCAGATGTTTCGTCATTTTTCCACTCTCACTGCCCGCCTTGGTAGCGTGGTTGTAGCGTGTCAGCCTCACATTCAAGAGGTCCCGAGTTCGAATCTCGGTCAGGGTGAGTTACCTAGATAAGGTTTTTCCGGGGTTTTCCCTTATCCTGAAAGACGAATGTCGGGTAACTCTAAGCCCTATGGACCCTTGGCTCATTTGGGCATCATTTCACCCATTCCATTCATCGTCCGCTATGACAACGTTGGAGGACGTAAATTACAAAAAAGAAAGAAGAAGAAAATATTTCCACTCTCACTTGCACGGACGAAGACATTTGGAGGGCACCGAGTTTCTGTTTCCCTTGACACACGGGGTCCAAATGTTCCAAAAGCAATGAGGTATGTTACATGCAGAGGCCTCTAACGAACGACTGAGAGTTTTGCAGGTGAGCGAGTATCACTAGTGCAATTTAAATTATCTCTCAGGCTATTTTGGTGTATATGTGTTTGTTCGAGCCCAAGTACTTTCTTTGTTAGTGATATTTTTTATATGTACGAAAATTACTTTGGGAATAATTTATAGGATAATAGTACGACAGGTAGTATATTTCATAAAGGGTTTGTATGGGAAAGTAGTAAAGGGAAGTGAGTTCAACTCCTGATTATATCTTAAAAACTTACTCAACTCATAATGTTTTAAAATTTTGGAATTACTGACTTTAAACCAAAATTCCCTTTTAAATTTTTCTTCGCTTCTTGTCATTTCTTTTCTCAAGTAAGCTTCATGTAATTTAAATATTTTGAACATGACTGATTACCACTTTTATGACCTTAAATATAATTGTTCGTAGAAGTATATTAACGGGGACTTTGGGTCAGATAAAGAACACGGGATATGGAGCATCAGATAAAACAATGAAATAATGACACATAAAGAGCCAACCTTAATGAAAATAGTTAACCCTTCGTTGGTCGCGGTCCGTTTAGTTACATTGGTCGTGTGTGTGCACTGGGCTCACTGTTTCTTTTTTAATCTTAAATTTATTTTAATGCTTCTTTAACTATAGGTGCACACACAATGATAATAAAGTTACAATAGTTTTATTATAATACGTGTAAACAATGCAATATTCGCTAGACATTTTTATAGAAACTAGAAACCGGTTACGTTTACCTTTTTGTTTGTTAAATTAAGCCTCTTTAAAATATAGAAGTCAATTGTTCTTTCACATTAACTGTTTAATGGGATTATAAACGGTAGGGATGGAAGGGACTATAACTATAGAATCAGACTGAAAATTTCGTTAAAGAACATTTACTTTCCATTAATTGAACAAATAATGGTCTAAACTATGAAGCACGTGACTTAAATGTAAGTCACCGCTTAAGATATCTCATGTATGTATGAGATCTCCTGGTGATTTACGGGGAAAATACAAGTCAGCTGGAGAACTAATGTCGTGCTGGTACCTTACCATGATAGCTCAGTGGTTAGAGCAACCAGACGGAGACCGGCTGATCCGTGGTGCAAATCCTGGCTATGGTTGACATTACGTTTCCAAAACGTTCCACTATTTAAAATAATTAACTTGTACTTATTCAATATACTCAGAATCATAAAGCAGTTGTTTGACGCATCAAAACCAATTTTTTACTTAGGTTTATCAGATAATCGCTATTTTTTCACTGCCAGTGGTAATTAATATCTTAAACATTTGTATGGCAAAAATGACGGTATGTTCACCGCAGATAGGTTGTGCACATTTCTTACAAGTTTAAGTTGCCTTTATGTTCTTTTTCTTGGAGATGGATCCATCAGCTTTTCCACTTGCCATAGATACTTCAGAAGGAACTGAATACCTCTCTCTCTCCCCTACAAGGTCTATTCTTCTATTCAGTTCCAATCTAAGTTTCTCCTAAATCCCTGAAATCAAGGCTCTAGCTGCAAGATGATGACTATTATAAAACCTTTATTGGAGTGTTATTCGTTATTCCACTGATCATAACACTCGAATAACGGTATAATAATAATAATAATAATAATAATAATAATAATAATAATAATAATAATAATAATAATAATAATAATAATAATAATAATAATAATAATAATAATAATAATAATAATAATAATAATAATAATAATAATAATAATAATAATAATAATAATAATAATAATAATAATAATAATAATAATAATAATAATAATAATAATAATAATAATAATAATAATAATAATAATAATAATAATAATAATAATAATAATAATAATAATAATAATAATAATAATAATAATAATAATAATAATAATAATAATAATAATAATAATAATAATAATAATAATAATAATAATAATAATAATAATAATAATAATAATAATAATAATAATAATAATAATAATAATAATAATAATAATAATAATAATAATAATAATAATAATAATAATAATAATAATAATAATAATAATAATAATAATAATAATAATAATAATAATAATAATAATAATAATAATAATAATAATAATAATAATAATAATAATAATAATAATAATAATAATAATAATAATAATAATAATAATAATAATAATAATAATAATAATAATAATAATAATAATAATAATAATAATAATAATAATAATAATAATAATAATAATAATAATAATAATAATAATAATAATAATAATAATAATAATAATAATAATAAAATTATCCGTTAAATGTAATATACCTACAAGGTAATTAAGAATATTTTAGAAAATGTGAACGTAAACTCTCTTAACGGGGCTTTCAGATTAGCGATCTCTCAGATACTTTTACAAATGACCAAATAATGCAGGAGAGGAGCCTAAGTTTTCCAAACACAAAGTTTCAAGTGGTGAGGAAACGTTGGGAAGAGACTTCACCCTGGAGATACATCAATCGGTAATCGAAACCCTGTCTCTGGCAGAAACACTTACATCCTACACTCTACTATACTAAAGCGACGGGCTGCAGAGAATGTTAATATTCATTAACTATCATCCTCACTTGTAATGGAGAAAAAGGGGAATAGCTAGGTACAAAGCAAGGTATTCCAATGGGATGAAAACTCTTAATAAGTACTTTTATCCCAAAATAAATGATATCACAAGAAATAAACTTATGTGAGAAAAGTATTAGCAACAACGAATAAATAATCAAACGAATCTGAAACTGCGACTCTTTCTTTTGTTCCGACTGTGCACCCCTAACTTTTCTTCAAGACTGTCATTAAGAACTGAGTTATTCTTTAAACTGAAAGAAGGGTCATTGGCCAAAGTGAGTGTCTACCTGCTAGGTTTGAAAAGCCGGGCTTAGAGCAGTGTAGCTAGTAAGAAAACGTTTCTCATATTGTGAAGGTGTTTTCCGACAGCTTGCAAAAGTGTTTTTAGATATGAAGAGGAACGCAAAAATCGATAGTTTTTTCAAACCTACCATTGCGAGCAAGATATGCAGAACTAGCGCTTTAAATGAAGTTAAACCTGAAGTTGGTGAGTTAAAAACTAAAAATGAGATGTGTAGTGTTCATGCCGCGAGGGAAGAACTTCGCAGTTGTAATGCCGGTTGTGATATCGGCATGTTGGTGCAAGAAACAAACTGTGTCAACATTTCTAGAGATGTTAGGTGACATACGGGGGTGTTAACTGGGATAGGAATACAGAAGCCGCATTAAGGTTCGCGAAACACCCGGGGTCTAATGGTACATTTCAAACGCTACATGTACTCTCAATGTCCCCAATATAATTACTTTGGCTGCCATGTTGCATACTAAATAATACATAAAATAACTTCTGTTCAGTTCAAAACTTAATAGCTATTGTATTATTTTACTACTTATGAAGTAATTTTCGTAATATTATTGGCGTATTTTCGACCTTATTTGAGCTTAATGTACGATATGAATAACACACTAAGTTGGCTAACCTGTAAATATTTGAACGAAATTTTGAAGCTTTAACGGCATGGAAGCCAGGCCAAATTAAGTTCTGAATAAAATTGTCATCGATTTGTGAAATTGTAAATATTTGAAAGAACTGCGAGGAAGTATGGGTAGCAGGAAGGAAGAGAATAGATTTTCACAAAGACCTATTGGTAAGTAAGATTTAGCATGTAGCTAAATACCGAAAATTAATATGATATAACCTAAATTGTGCCTTAATACATATTTATGTATAGTTAAATTCTTTACATTGGTTTACATACAACAGCATTAGTTTCATTAATATTGTTACTTTATTACTGCAATAATGAAGCTTTCTGTTTTTTGTCTATCAGGGCTCATCATCTCAGGCTACCAGGAGTACGATGGCACAAATCGAGAGTGCAGGATTATTGGATATTGTGTATGTTTCTTGTTTTGGTGATGTGCAGTGATCCTCAGGAACATTAGTAATGTAGCATAAAGCTTTCTTTCCCGCGTATGCAGCAATTTAATGTGGCATATGAAATATTTCTTTAATTTTGAGATTCATTTCATATCAGTGGAAAATTTAACAGAAATTTTGAGGAATACTGTGGCCAACAAGGAAAAGTGAAAAGTGAAGTTATTTTAGAAAGTTGTTTGGGTGTATTAGTTTTTGTGTTTGTACTCGTAGTTTTAAATTTAAAATATTTGAATCATATATAATTCCATGTAAGGTAAGTAATATCACTGAAAAAATAGCTGTGAATTTTCAGATATACCAAAACTGTGGCTGTGCATTTGTACAGAATTCAATTCTCTTTGATTTCTGTAGAATTTCTTTGTTTATAATTGTCATCATCTGTGTTTACGTATAATCTAGTTGGCTTAAATTAAAATATTTGGGCGAGATGCTTGATATGAATTTTATAAACTTTTTCTTTTAATTGCAATGATAAGTATTTTGAAGAATTAAGTTCTCTTAACTTTACTCATCAGTGTATATCTATGTCATTGATAAAGAATGTCGCAGCTTTTAACAGCAATTAAAAGTATGATCTGAGATTCCATAAACCTAATTTGTTCTATATTGTTTAATGCAGTAGTCACTATGTAATATTATTGTACACACTACACCAAATTCTGATTTCAGAAAGCTTTACAAGTTTTTAGTTTACAATTGTGCATTGCAAGAAATAATTAAAATGCCAGTGTGTCATCATAATTATATGCCACTTTTACTTTTATTTCTAGTATTCCAGTTATTCTTAAAACATGCACAAACACCCAGCTAGCTAGGACCTAAACACAGTGTGGCTTCATCACAAATTAGTAAAGCTTCACAATAAATAATAGGTTATTAATCCTCTTCCTTGTTAACACACACACAACACACACACACACACACACACACACACACACACACACACACACACACACACATACATATATATATATATATATATATATATATATATATATATATATATATATATATATATATAGACACACAGTGTCGAGGCCTAACACTTAGTCTTCTGCAATATAGGGTTATTGTTAAAGGCATATAGTGTTGAGCACCTCATATATCGCAACGCAATTTGGACAAATGGGTTTAGAAAAATAACAAGTTAAAGTGATATTTGCACAGCATTGGTGTATTACTCTGTACTAGTTATTGCTGAATATATGATATGGGTATGCCAAAAACATTTGGAAGGAGAAAGTTTACAGGCAATGCTTTTACAAGAAACAGAACAGTGAATGTGGAAAATATAAATACAAAAGACACTGAAACTACATATAATATACAAGTTAGTAGGTCCAGCTCACAAAATACATGTGCTATACATCATAATAGTCATATACAGAAAATGATGAACTGCGAGTCTTGTAAGCAGATAAAATAGTTGAAGAACTGGCCAAGAAGGCAATAAAAATGAAGAGAGACTTGAAAAAGCAAGGAAGGATACAGAGACTCAACACTATGCAGCAGGAATATTCTGACTCATGTGAGAAGTCAATAATTAATATATAAACTTTCCAAGCTGTTTTTCTCCGTTTCACATTTTTTCAGGTTCAGGAACACTTTTTTTTTAAAAAAAAAGCTATTCAACAAAAACATGTGAATGTTTTTCTGTATATTGAGCAGACTTACAAGAATAATAATAAGAAAAAGGGATTTTTTCTCAGAGATTCATAATAGTAGTTTAAAAAAATATCTGAAAATTAAGTGCTTTTTTAAAGTAAAACTATAAAATTAAAACAAATTATCTTTACAAAATTTTCAGATCATAATAGGTACCATTCAAGATAAAGGTTTTTAGAACATGCTTCAAAATGTTCATGTACGTATCAATAATAATTTCTTAGTAATGTGCACCCAAATATCATAGAAATAGCATTGCGGAGATAGGCAGTACTCTCTCATCTTAATGAAACTAATTTTGTAAATGTTTATCTTAAACATGGAGTGGAAATAAAAACAGTCCTCTGTAGTACAGTGGGTTGAGAAAGTAGTGTGACTATAAAATATTAGTTTACCCTCGTAAAGATATATAATATAGCAAACGTTCTTTTAATTGTATTCCTGCCCGCTAGGAGACAGTGCTTTTACTGACTGTGTACTACTGTCCATAGATGGCACCACCAGTAAAACGGGATATGTGGGAAGAATAATGCAACTTTTCCTACTTTCTCTAAAAGATTGCACATAATTTTGCTGTTTAGTTATGATCTAGATTTCACTTGTCGTTTACCTTGTGGAACTATAAGGCAGCAGTAGCGTATATTAGCACAATACAGCAAGTACAGATATTTCTTTTTGAGAAAGGAAGTGTGTTAATGTAGATATATATATGAGCTACTCGCAAATGCTTTTTATGTGACAATCAATTCAGTTAACGCTATCAGTATCAAGAAATTTTTAGAATTGAAGCATAGTTTTGAAAGCTTTATACATAAACTGTGACTGATCTATTAAATCTCTGCAAAATTAAAATGTGACTTTAACCTGATTGTTCTTTTTCAACCCAATCTCTTACACAGGACTGTTTTTCTATCTATTCCAATTTTAAGATAAACATTTACCAAAATAATTTCATTAAACATTTTGTTGCAAAGGTTAGAGTGCAAGTCTAAAGTGAAGTTTAAATGTTTAAAATGGAGGTTACGTTTGCAGATTTAAATGAATATGAGGGATAAGCATTTGAAATTTTAAATAAAGAAAACGAATAACTAAGAAATCATCTACGACAGGGATAAACTTGATATAAGCTATTTGTTGTTTTATTTAAAATTTCAAGGTATTTGTTTATACCTCACATTAACTTGAATGACCAAACACATATTAAACATTTATATATCACTTTAGACCTGCACTCTAGATTTTACAACAAAATATTTAAGGTGAGGAGCTACTTAACTTAGGGCTAAAAATCAATTTTCTAATTTTACATTTTAGTACAATTTCAGCCCTCTAGATTACAAATAAATATTGAGAAAGTTCATTGGAGCAATATTTTATATATGATTTGCTTATTAAGCTAATGAGTGTGACGTTTTCGCCACCCTTCTTTTCGTAAACTTTCAGAATATCGATCTTAACTTCTGAAATACTGAACAGATAAATCTGAGCTAGGCCTTGTTATGTAAGGGATAATTCAAGCTTCCCGTCGGTACCACTGTAACTCCAATGATGCTAGTTTTTCTTATGTCTTCGGCTGTGTAATGAACAGTTACTTGTTTTGAATATTTTGTACTAGATATTGCTGAATATATGATATGGATAGGCCAAAAACATTTGGAAAGAGATATCTCATAGACAATCGTTTTAGGTACTAAACATAGAAAATATAAAATATAATACAATAGACAATGAAACCACATATAATATTGAGGTTAGTAGGTCCAGTTCACACTAAACATGTGATAAGCATGATAGTGGTCATATACAGAAATTGATGAGCTGCGAGTCCTGAAAGCAGATAAAACGGTTGAAGAACTGGCCTAGAAGGTAAGAAAAATTAAGAGGAGCTTGAAGGGAACACGGGAGGTTACAGAGACTCAACACTATGCAGCAGGAATGTTCTGACTCATGTGAGAAATCAATAATTAATATATAAACTTTCCAAGCTGTTTTTCTCCGTTTCACATTTTTTCAGGTTCAGGAACACTTTTGTTTTAAAAAAAAACTATTCAACAAGAACATGTGAATGTTTTTCTTTATATTGAGCAGACTTACAAGAATAATAATAAGAAAAAGGGATTTTTTCTCAGAGATTCATAATAGTAGTTTAAAAAAATATCTGAAAATTAAGTGCTTTTTTAAAGTAAAACTATAAAATTAAAACAAATTATCTTTACAAAATTTTCAGATCATAATAGGTACCATTCAAGATAAAGGTTTTTAGAACATGCTTCAAAATGTTCATGTACGTATCAATAATAATTTCTTAGTAATGTGCACCCAAATATCATAGAAATAGCATTGCAGAGATAGGCAGTACTCTCTCATCTTAATGAAACTAATTTTGTAAATGTTTATCTTAAACATGGAGTGGAAATAAAAACAGTCCTCTGTAGTACAGTCGGTTGAGAAAGTAGTGTGACTATAAAATATTAGTTTACCCTCGTAAAGATATATAATATAGCAAACGTTCTTTTAATTGTATTCCTGCCCGCTAGGAGACAGTGCTTTTACTGACTGTGTACTACTGTCCATAGATGGCACCACCAGTAAAACGGGATATGTGGGAAGAATAATGCAACTTTTCCTACTTTCTCTAAAAGATTGCACATAATTTTGCTGTTTAGTTATGATCTAGATTTCACTTTTCGTTTACCTTGTGGAACTATAAGGCAGCAGTAGTGTATATTAGCACAATACAGCAAGTACAGATATTTCTTTTTGAGAAAGGAAGTGTGTTAATGTAGATATATATATGAGCTACTCGCAAATGCTTTTTATGTGACAATCAATTCAGTTAACGCTATCAGTGTCAAGAAATTTTTACAATTGAAGCATAGTTTTGAAAGCTTTATACATAAACTGTGGCTGATCTATTAAATCTCTGCAAAATTAAAATGTGACTTTAACCTGATTGTTCTTTTTCAACCCAATCTCTTACACAGGACTGTTTTTCTATCTATTCCAATTTTAAGATAAACATTTACCAAAATAATTTCATTAAATATTTTGTTGCAAAGGTTAGAGTGCAAGTCTAAAGTGAAGTTTAAATGTTTAAAATGGAGGTTACGTTTGCAGATTTAAATGAATATGAGGGATAAGCATTTGAAATTTTAAATAAAGAAAACGAATAACTAAGAAATCATCTACGACAGGGATAAACTTGATATAAGCTATTTGTTGTTTTATTTAAAATTTCAAGGTATTTGTTTATACCTCACATTAACTTGAATGACCAAACACATATTAAACATTTATATATCACTTTAGACCTGCACTCTAGATTTTACAACAAAATATTTAAGGTGAGGAGCTACTTCACTTAGGGCTAAAAATCAATTTTCTAATTTTACATTTTAGTACAATTTCAGCCCTCTAGATTACAAATAAATATTGAGAAAGTTCATTGGAGCAATATTTTATATATAATTTGCTTATTAAGCTAATGAGTGTGACGTTTTCGCCACCCTTCTTTTCGTAAACTTTCAGAATATCGATCTTAACTTCTGAAATACTGAACAGATAAATCTGAGCTAGGCCTTGTTATGTAAGGGATAATTCAAGCTTCCCGTCGGTACCACTGTAACTCCAATGATGCTAGTTTTTCTTATGTCTTCGGCTGTGTAATGAACAGTTACTTGTTTTGAATATTTTGTACTAGATATTGCTGAATATATGATATGGATAGGCCAAAAACATTTGGAAAGAGATATCTCATAGAGAATCGTATTAGGTACTAAACATAGAAAATATAAAATATAATACAATAGACAATGAAACCACATATAATATTGAGGTTAGTAGGTCCAGTTCACACTAAACATGTGATAAGCATGATAGTGGTCATATACAGAAATTGATGAGCTGCGAGTCCTGAAAGCAGATAAAACGGTTGAAGAACTGGCCTAGAAGGTAAGAAAAATTAAGAGGAGCTTGAAGGGAACAAGGGAGGTTACAGAGACTCAACACTATGCAGCAGGAATGTTCTGACTCATGTGAGAAGTCAATAATTAATAAATAAACTTTCCAAGCTGTTTTTCTTCGTTTCACATTTTTTCAGGTTCAGGAACACTTTTTTAAAAAAAAAAACTATTCAACAAAAACATGTGAATGTTTTTCTGTATATTGAGCAGACTTACAAGAATAATAATAAGAAAAAGGGATTTTTTCTCAGAGATTCATAATAGTAGTTTAAAAAAATATCTGAAAATTAAGTGCTTTTTTAAAGTAAAACTATAAAATTAAAACAAATTATCTTTACAAAATTTTCAGATCATAATAGGTACCATTCAAGATAAAGGTTTTTAGAACATGCTTCAAAATGTTCATGTACGTATCAATAATAATTTCTTAGTAATGTGCACCCAAATATCATAGAAATAGCATTGCGGAGATAGGCAGTACTCTCTCATCTTAATGAAACTAATTTTGTAAATGTTTATCTTAAACATGGAGTGGAAAAAAAACAGTCCTCTGTAGTACAGTGGGTTGAGAAAGTAGTGTGACTATAAAATATTAGTTTACCCTCGTAAAGATATATAATATAGCAAACGTTCTTTTAATTGTATTCCTGCCCGCTAGGAGACAGTGCTTTTACTGACTGTGTACTACTGTCCATAGATGGCACCACCAGTAAAACGGGATATGTGGGAAGAATAATGCAACTTTTCCTACTTTCTCTAAAAGATTGCACATAATTTTGCTGTTTAGTTATGATCTAGATTTCACTTTTCGTTTACCTTGTGGAACTATAAGGCAGCAGTAGTGTATATTAGCACAATACAGCAAGTACAGATATTTCTTTTTGAGAAAGGAAGTGTGTTAATGTAGATATATATATGAGCTACTCGCAAATGCTTTTTATGTGACAATCAATTCAGTTAACGCTATCAGTGTCAAGAAATTTTTACAATTGAAGCATAGTTTTGAAAGCTTTATACATAAACTGTGGCTGATCTATTAAATCTCTGCAAAATTAAAATGTGACTTTAACCTGATTGTTCTTTTTCAACCCAATCTCTTACACAGGACTGTTTTTCTATCTATTCCAATTTTAAGATAAACATTTACCAAAATAATTTCATTAAATATTTTGTTGCAAAGGTTAGAGTGCAAGTCTAAAGTGAAGTTTAAATGTTTAAAATGGAGGTTACGTTTGCAGATTTAAATGAATATGAGGGATAAGCATTTGAAATTTTAAATAAAGAAAACGAATAACTAAGAAATCATCTACGACAGGGATAAACTTGATATAAGCTATTTGTTGTTTTATTTAAAATTTCAAGGTATTTGTTTATACCTCACATTAACTTGAATGACCAAACACATATTAAACATTTATATATCACTTTAGACCTGCACTCTAGATTTTACAACAAAATATTTAAAGTGAGGAGCTACTTCACTTAGGGCTAAAAATCAATTTTCTAATTTTACATTTTAGTACAATTTCAGCCCTCTAGATTACAAATAAATATTGAGAAAGTTCATTGGAGCAATATTTTATATATAATTTGCTTATTAAGCTAATGAGTGTGACGTTTTCGCCACCCTTCTTTTCGTAAACTTTCAGAATATCGATCTTAACTTCTGAAATACTGAACAGATATATCTGAGCTAGTCCCTGTTATGTAAGGGATAATTCAAGCTTCCCGTCGGTACCACTGTAACTCCAATGATGCTAGTTTTTCTTATGTCTTCGGCTGTGTAATGAACAGTTACTTGTTTTGAATATTTTGTACTAGATATTGCTGAATATATGATATGGATAGGCCAAAAACATTTGGAAAGAGATATCTCATAGACATTCGTTTTAGGTACTAAACATAGAAAATATAAAATATAATACAATAGACAATGAAACCACATATAATATTGAGGTTAGTAGGTCCAGTTCACACTAAACATGTGATAAGCATGATAGTGGTCATATACAGAAATTGATGAGCTGCGAGTCCTGAAAGCAGATAAAACGGTTGAATAACTGGCCTAGAAGGTAAGAAAAATTAAGAGGAGCTTGAAGGGAACAAGGGAGGTTACAGAAAGTCAAGACTATGCAGCAGGAATTTTCTGACTCATGTGAGAAGTAAGTAATTAATATATAAACTTTCAAAGCTGTTCTTCTCAGTTTCCCATTTTTTTCAATTTCTCGTACTATTTTTTGGAAACTATTCAACCAAAGTACATACATATTTTTGTGTGTATTAAGTCGACTTACAAGAATAATAATAAGGTATTTCTCTCAGAGATTCATATTGGTCGATAAAAAATTTATCTGAAAATTCATTGCTTCATAAAAAAACTAAAAGTTTTAACAAACTATGTTTACAAAGTTTCGAGTAATAATAGGTATTATTCAAGATAAAGGTTTTAAGAACATGCCTGAAAGTTTTCATGTACATATCAATAATAATTTTTTTGGTAATGTGCACCCAACAATCAGGGAAATAACATTACCGAGATAGGCAGTACCTTCTTACTTTAACGAGACTACTTTTGTAAATGTTTATCTTTAACTTGAAGTTGATACAAAAACAGTCATGTGTAGTAGAGTGGGTTGAGAAAGTAGTGTGACCATAATGTATTCCTCCCCGCTAGGAGACAATGCCTTTACCAAATGTGTAGTGCTGTCCATAGATGGCATCTCATGTATAAGGACAAAAAATGGGCAATGTGCAAGGCTTTTCTGCAGACTTTATCCAAAGAAACAAGATAAAAACAAACTTTTCTAAGGACAATTTGTAGAAGCTCGGGTGGAGAAAGTCATGTGAATATAATATATTACATGTGTTTTTAGTTTTTTTTACAAACATGATAAAAACACATCCCTGATTAATTATTTATTAAAAGCAAATAATTCAATATAGATTTTTCTGGAGCCCCCCCCCACCTGAAACTGACTTCTAAATACGTGCCTGTTCAACATAGACCTTTTGGACCCCCCCTCCCCCCCCCCCCGGAAACTGACCTCTAAATACGTGCCTGCACATAAGGGAATTATGGACCGTTAAAAGAAATAATGGTTAGATATGTGAGCAATTAAATTACATTACTAAATTATTTTCTTTTAACTACTCAAACATATGGCTCCATCACTTTCACTTCTTAACTAAAACTACAAACAGCATTAATAGTGCATAGCGTGATGTTTTGTTGAGTTACTTATGTGACACACATTCAGTTGTATGTCATGGACTGAGAAGTTTACGTTATGCAGAGGACTCCATTTGCCATCTTAGTCAGAAAGTACATTGCTTAAAGTCTTAGCAAGTTAAAGCAAGCCATTTATCCAAACAATTGCTGTGCACATTAAGCAAATTATACTTCACACTCAGATAACTACATGAAATAATCTCTTACTGGAAGATACACTGTGCATTAAATTTTATTTTTAAAGCTGCACATTTTCTTCTTCAGCATTCATTACTGTGCATATGCATGTCATTAAAGCATTTAAAAATTCAACGCTGTAATATTCTTGTGTTGTGAAGGCAAAGTTAAACTTAGGACAATTTTAAATGAACGATACAGCTTTAATGTAATTATTATTTTTCATCATTTATTCCGCAATTGTGAATGATAATTCAACCAAAGTGATTAGAAGTATATAATATAGTGCCATTTATGAAATTTATGTGACCAGTTGCTGACTCTGACTCATGTAGTAATTTGACATTATTAATCTTATATGAATTGATCACACACATTCAGTTGTATGTCATGGACTGAGAAGTTTACATTACATACAGGGCTCCATTTGCCATCTTAGTCAGGTTAAAGCAAGCTATTTATCCAAACAATTGCTGTGCACATTAAGCAAATTATACTTCAGTAAGATAACTACATGAAATAATCTTTTATTGGAACATACACTGTGCATTGAGTTTTATTTTTAAAGCTGCACATTTTCTTCTTCAGCATTCATTGCTGTGCATATTCATGTCATCAAAGCATTTAAAAATTCAACGCTGTAATATTCTTATGTTGTGAAGACAAAGTTAAGCTTAGGACAATTTTAAATGAATGATACAGCTTTAATGTAATTATTATTTTTCATAATTTATTCTACACTTGTGAATGATAATTCAACCAGAGTGATTAGAAGTATATAAAAAATAGTGCCATTTATGAAATTTATGTGACCAGTTGCTGACTCTGACTCATGTAGTAATTTGACATTATTAATCTTATATGAATTGATCACAAATTTCAGGTTTTTATCTGAATATACTTTAGTATGCTTGTGCTGAAGATAATGTATGTACTATTGACATTTTAAAATTATTATTAAATATAACAGTTAAGAGAGCGTCTTTGTTGTCATTTAAAGAGATAGTGCCATTTTTTTGTACATAGTTGTTGGTGTCCTCATTTAAAATTTATATATACATTTCTTTAGTGGTTTATTTTATTATTTTTTTAACGTTTATTCCAGGGTATTTTTCAACATTCTGTGTACAAATAAATTGCATTGCACATAACATAATGGTATCCTTTTCTGTTTTCCTGTATCTACAGAATCATTATTTTAGTGTTAAGTTATCTTTATTTTAAGTATTACACTAACAAGCTTGAGGGAAAGGGGATACAGATTCTTGTATAATCTCAACAGCATCTTGAGTGAACTCACGCTCTCGTTTTTAAAATTGTAATTGTTTTTAAAGACAAAATTATCAATTTGCAACAGGAATAAAGATATAATGCTTTGAGGAAGTCAATTATTCATATTTAACAGGAAAAGTTCAAGTGAATTCTTGATATTTTTTCACAAATTCATTGAACAACTTCTTTCGAAGTCACATCTCGCACAATGATGAATAGTTTACCGCACATTTCCCCAGCGTATTTGACGCGTATTATGCTAATATGCGTTAGTTGAAATGCGGGTAAGCTATTCATGTGTGGCGAGATGTGATTTCGAATGAAGTTGGATTCTATCAGTCACTGAACATAGGAGGAGAAAGGTAGGGGAAGCGAATGCACCATAGCTCGTTCGCAATTGAAGCTTACTACATTACCGGCCGTAGTTCCTAAGGTCGCCGGGGTCTAAAGGTTCAGGAAAGAGCGCCCTATGCGGCTCCAAACTTTACCACGGAGTTGAGCATCTGGTATTAATCTGTGGGTGACATATTCACAAACGATTTGAAGCCTAATAGTTCATTTGTGTTTCCCGTACGTTTGCATGGCTCTAAGAGGCTCAGTTTTGAACATAAGTAGCTGGATAGGTGGAGGTGGCTAACATACTCAAAAGTGCAAGACGGTGCATTATGCCGTTACTGCGTTCTTTTCTGCAAACAAGGCGTAGGTTAAGGCAGTCACCAAAACTTAGGATATTTGGTGACAAAACCATTTTATAAATGGAAGGATGCTGTAGAAGCATTTAACAATCACCAGGCAAGTGGTTATCATAAAAACTGCGTCTTATCAGCCAAGCGGTTTTTGGCAATAGAGAATGGCAGGGAAGAAGATGTGGCATCTCAGATTAATAGTCAAGGGGGAAAAGAAATTAGGGAAAATAGGCAAGCACTTCTACCAATAATAAAAACAATACTATTTTGCGAACAAGAAGAACTGCCCCTCAGAAGTGATTTAGATAATGGTCCCTTAATGTTATCAAAGCCTGATAAGCATAAGTCTGATAAGAAAGACGGAAAATTTCGAGCTCTCTTACACTTTCGTCATGATGCTGGTGACAAAATATTAGAAAAGCATGTGGCTAATGCGAAGAAATATGCAACTTATATTAGCCCCTTAATCTAGAACGAAGTCCTGGGCATATGTGCCAAAATAGTACGAGGAAAGGTTCTCAGTGCTGTAAATGCTGCAGAATGCTTAAGGTCATTGCTGATGAAGTTTTAGATATTTCCGGAACGGAGCAGCTATCTGTTTGTTTACGGGATGTCAACTCTGACCATGTTTTGAGAGAAGACTTTGTGGGATTTGTGCCTATATATGACCTTATTGGTAGCAATATTGCTAAGATAATTATACAAGAATGCGTTAACCTTGGACTAAATATGAGCAATCTGGTAGGACAGGGGTACGATTGTGCTTTTTCTATGGCTGGAAAGTTCAATGGAGTTCAAGCGAAAGTGAAACAGCTATATCCAAAAGTTGTATTTGTTCATTGTTCTAGTCATAGACTAAATTTAGCTTTGTCCTCTGCACTTACTACAACACATTCGTAATTGCTTAGGCACTATGAGTGACATTTGAGATTTATTTCGCAATCATCCTTTTGCTGGCAACGCTTTAAAGAATAACATTAATGAGCTGTTACCTACCAGTAAGAAATCAAGACTGATTGGCCTTTGCAATACAAGATTTGTAGGGAGACATGATTCCATCATGGTGTTTGTGGAACTTATAGAACCGATTGTTTAGAGCCTTCAGGAGCTCTCCATAAGCAACAAATCAATTTACAAAACTGCAGCACAACTATTGGCGGCCATAGAGAATAGTGTCTTTCTAATCTCACTAACTGACATGCGAGAAACTTCTGTGTTTCACAGTCCACCTTTCTACGTATTTGAGCATGATCTTAGCTCTGCTTTGGAATATGCCAGTGGCATAGTAAAGCAGCTGGAAGCTTTAAGAAGGAATGCTGTTGAAGAATTTCACAAAACCTTTGAGCTGTGTTCAAACACTATGAAATTCCTATTTGACTCTGAAATCAGAATTCAAAAGTGGCAGGGAAGCAGAAAAACAGGGACAATCACCCAGCAGGTACAGCAGAGGAGTATTTCAGGAGATGTCTCTTTTTCCATGCACTGACGAACTGATTTCCAGTCTTAAGGAACGATTTGAACAGAAAAAAGATGTATTGTCTACTTCGATATTTTACTGCCCAGAAATGTAGGAGAAACTAAAGCTGATAGGTTAAACAAGCAATCTTTATATTTAGGCGGAAATATCAGTGACAGTGAAACACAGGTAAAATATCGGTTGTGGTGTCAAAAATAGAAATTCACAGAGAAACAAGATAGATCAAATGATGCCATAAGTTCTTTGGTAACATGTTCTGCAGCATTATATCCCACAAGTCATCGTCTGCTTAAAATTTTAGCCACCTTACTCATCTCAACTGCCAGTGCCGAGAGATCGTTTTCAACAATGATATGGCTCAATACTTACCTCAGAAATAGAACTAGTGCTGAGCGTTTAACTGATCTTGCCTTATTGTCTGTACACTGGGATCAGAAAATCATTCCTGAGGAAGTGTTAAATATAATGGGCAGGAGAAGCAGGCGCATCAACTTAGTACAGTAGAACTTCTTAAGCTTCGTGTACATATTGTAACTAGTGTGAAAATATTTTTCATATAAATTGAAGGACTGTAATGGAGATCATAATGGTCAAGGCTTCACTTCAACAGTTTTTCAGCTCTTTGTGGTGAGTTTTCAAGTTAGACCCTTTTAATGTTACTAATATATTATTTATTTTGCATGTCTAGGAAACTTCTAGTAATTGCTGCAGTATTTCACGTGTATATTTTGGCTGGAGTCATATTTGCTACTTTTATAATTTTGTTAACCTGTCAATAGGTTTATTATCCTCTATATAGTAAGGAGCCATTGTATTGCACCTATATCGGTATACTGCACTTAGTTTTGACCCTAGATACACGTACAGAAGTATCATTGCGTTAATGTAACAGCGTGTTTCAAATCCGAAAAATCGCAGATATATTTAAATTTAGGAAGTTTCGAAGATGGGACACGAAGGTTTTGAAAAAATTTCCCCACACTAAACCATCCTTTAGATGGAAGAACTTTCGTAAGTTGTTTATGTTCTCAAAATCATGTCTAACGATTCGATGAAATGCTTCACGACAATCTGAATATTCTGGGAATAGGTGATAAACACGACTTCAATTTCACTGATTATTCATTTAGGAAACCATGGCATCATAGATAAAAATATCAGGTTACAAGAGAACGTGGAGCTCATAAAATACTAACTCCGACAATTTCTAGTTTCCTTGTACCAGCTGTTTTCGAAACATCTCATGCTATGTAACAAGTTTGATGTACATTTGACAGTCTCAACATTGCAAGTTGTTTTATTTTTCAGCTAAGTAATTTCATAAGGAACCTAGTTTTTTATTTATTTATTTTTAAATACTTTAACATCATTTAACCGGATTATCATATTGAGCACTAGATGAAATGGGTGATACCCTCAAATCAATCCAGGGCCACCAGAACTTAAGTTTTATCCGACATCCGTCTTCTTAAGATAAGGGCAAACCCTGTAAAAAGTCCTATTCGGGAAAGTTATCTTGATTTCGATTGGAACTCGCTTTAGCAGTGCTCAACTTTCGGCTCATATAAGCGGAGGTTGGACTTTGTCACTTCACCCCTCTTTCTCATGAAAGCATTTACGCTTCATTCACTTGCTCTATATAATGGAACGTTGCGTCTTATCTTCGAAGACAGTGGGTGGAGGTAAGCCCTCCTTCCCCTCGCGCGGCAAGGTTGGCCACTACCTCTTCACTGGGAGTCAGACACGCTACCTCCACATTATAGAGGCGGGCTACAGTTGAAATTATTTATAACCAAACAGTTTGTCTGGAATAGAGCAATCGCGCTTTGTATGAATAGTGAAACTGTGTGCACCAAAGAGACTCGTGTCAGTGAACGGCATCAATGTTTAGTACTTCTACCACGTGCTTAATAAGCACAAACGTGTTATATTCCATTTAAAAAAATTTATATCGAGATGTCACCAAGAATGCAAGTTTTGGGGCAACCAGATCAAAGAAAAAAATTAAAAAAGAATGTCCGCACGCGCGCTCCAATGTGTATGTTTTTTGTGTTTACTAATAGCATATTTACAGAACCCAAATATTGGAGGAATACGAAATGTCGGTTTTAATTTCGTTATCTTTCAAGGATGCGAAACGAAGATTTTCAAGAAAATCGCCCAAAAATAGCTTCAATCATTTTATTCAAAACACCACATATTTAAGATAGCCTATTGTGAATTTTCTGAGAATAAATTCTGAAGTCCAGTTTACTGTAAGTGAAGTTTGTATAACTATTCTAAACATAAGAAATTAACGAAACGTTACTGCACAGCAGCTGTAGAACTCGTTAAAGTATACAAATAATGTCAATTACAATAATGTATTGCAAGGTTAACCAATTACGATATATTATTTGTTAGTGATTAGAATTCTCAGATACTTACTTTAAGTTCTAAGTTCCTATTCCCTTTTTCATTCAAGGAGAACTAATACTATAAATACATCAATGATTCGCTTTTTAAATATCTGATTATTGCTTACACCAGTTTATCCCAGCTATAAAAACAAAACCTGTGCAACTAAAGGTCTTTCTACAGACTTTATCCAAAGAATCAAGAAAACACACTTTTATAAGAAGAATTTATTAGAAGCTTGGGTGGAGAAAGTTTTTTTTTCTTTTGTAATTTTACGTCCTCCAACGTTAAGTCATATCGGACGTTGACTGAAATGGGTGAAATGATGCTCAACTGTGTCCAGGTTCCATGGAGCTTACAGCTACCCGACATTCGTCTTTAAGGATAAGGAAAAACCCCGGAAAAAGCCTTACCCAGGCAACTCACCCTGAGCGAGATTTGAACTCGGCACCTCTTGAACGTCAGGCAGACACGCTACCAACTACGCTAGCGGTGCGGGCAGGAGAGAAAGTCGTGTGAATATAACATAATACATTTGTTTTATTGACATGATAAAACACATCCCTAATTAACTATTAAAAGTAAATAATTCAACGTAGAATTTTTGGGACCCCCCCCCCCCCCCAGAAATTAACTTCTAATTACGTTCCTGGGCAGAGGTTGCCCATTTGCTTGGCCACCACAGTCACCCGATTTGAAATTTTTTATTTCTACTTTAGTAGCCATATAAAAGCGTTGATCTGTCCCTCTCTGGTGCTTGACATGGAATCCCTTCAGAATCCATTGTGGCAGGTTTTGAGCAAATACACAATAATCCTGGAATTTGGGGCAGTGTTCGCACGTCAGTGTGAAGTCAGTGAAGTTAGGAGGTAGACATTTTGATTATATTTTGTAAGTAAAACTAACTGTGGCAAGATATAACTTCAGATGAGTACCACTGATTTAAAGGTCACATGGGGTTGCCAGATTTCCTAGGGAGAAAAAGAGTGACTCATTTTTTAACATTTTTTACACTAAGAAAAATAAATTGGCAAACACGTACTATGCTGAATACATAAATATTATATTATGCACATTATTAACCTTCCAAGTGCTCTTCAATCTGACAGGCTACATTTAATTGTATTTCACTGAACTATTGGCATTTTTAATAACTCTACATCATATTTTGCAGAATTAAAAAATTCTGAACAGGATTTATTCTCACATTTCACTGTTACCTGGACCTGTGCCTTGATTAAATCTGTTGAGCACCTGTTTTTTATGTCACTCCACTTAATTTTCATGGATGTAAAGATTCGCTCTATTATAAGTAAAAAGCCTACCACTTTGGAAATATTTGGCACAGAATTGTTACGCCCGGGAACCGATGAAAAGAATGTAAGCCAGTTTGCTGCATAATCACCATCCTTTGTTCACACTGCTACAGATATAATCTCAATGACTGCTGAACTCCACGTACAGGTCATCAGTGGAAATATGTTCCCTGAGGTGGAACACATCTATGGCTTTTCCAAAATCTTTGAACTCAATCTCTTCCTGTAAAGAAAATGTTGTAAGGGATGCATAGGAATTGTCATTCGTCACATCATATCTGTCCTGTAGGTACTGAAGCACATTACTATAAAAGCTGTTCGGTCTGCAATAATATTTTTGTGTAGTGGCATAGACAGTCCATTAACGAGTTCTTTCGCCTTGCTACCAAAATGGTTGTCTTTCATTCTCTGCTGAATTTTAGAAATGAGAAGTTTAATCTGTTCATATGACTGTAGTATAATTAAGTCTGACTTTTCCAGTATTTTACTTACCATTTGCAACTGACTTCCAACATAGCTTAGAAAATTAAAGTATATTTCAGGCAGTACCTACCGCTTCCTCTGGTTCATCGTTCATTAACATTTTAGATAATAATTTTGGACAGTCTGGAATTCTACTGAAATAACTTTTAATCGCTTCCCAGTTCTGGAGCAGTCGTAAAATGACTGGTGTTATTGAGAGCCACCTAGCTGGAACATGCCTCAAAACCTCAGTCCACTCCAAATTCACAAATTCGAAGAATATCTTTAACTCTTCCATTCTCTTGGCAGAGACAGAGAAGTGGTTATAAATCTTTACATTACATTTTCTACATCATTATCCATTCTGTCAATGGCATACTTAATGGTGTTATATATGACATGATTAGAGCAATTGTCTTTTACTAAGTTAAGGTTTCATTTATTAATAACTAAATAACAGAATGTTTGTTTCTGTAGTTCACATTGTCATTGTCTGCACAATAAGAAGACACATAATTAGCATTTAAGTTGTGCTTCTCTAGGCTCTGCTGCACCAAACCAGAATTGCTATAGATCTTTCCTCAGCACTTTTCACAAAATCTAGTAGCTTATTTTGCACTCCCTTTAAAGGGTTTAAGCACCGGATGCAAACTGGGAACATTTTTCGATTGCTTCTGTTTGAATCATCGGTAGCCGATGGAAAAAATGTAGAAGGCTTTTTTGGACATCTTAAAATGGATAGAAAGTCATTAACAGTTTTAGGAGCAAGAACATTCTTCACTATCATTTCTCTTTTAGTGCGCCCACATGAAACTTTGGAAGCAATCGCAGAATCACTGAAAATATGGGACAGAAGTTTGTTTCCACAGTCCATACTAGAATAACTTATATTGTGTTTCACTGCATGATACACTAAACCAAGTTCCCATGCTGTGATATTGTCATATTCTTATTTATTGTTTAAATTAACAAAATAATTCGAAAGTTTATTTCCAACTCCAGCATTACATTTCTGTTTTCTTGATTAGATGCCCCTTATAACGTTCATATTGCCTCAAACCACTTTGTCCACCATGTGAATTGCTGCAGTCTGTAAATATCCGATTCTCGTCCGATGCCGGCTTTACCCACGGAAATATATATTTCCATTCCTTGAGATATGTTTGATGATGTTTTGCCTTCAATTTCTTCCTTGGAGGAGTCTTTGATGCACCGTCTTCACCCTCAAACATTTTGTAACTATTGTTGTACACGATCACAACAATTTAGGTTTAGCTTCCAATAACCACGCTTAGAACAGATTTGCAATATAGAGTAGAACGGTAACGGAGGTGGAGCTGAAAGCAACTGAAAGAAACTCAAAGACAAAATCAGAGAGACATTAAATTCGCTTATTTTCGCTGGCACAATCGTGCTGCTCTGCTGCTACACGATGGCACTCACATGTACCTAAGTTGATTTAGAAGATATTTCTGTTGCCAACATTTGCGAAATAAAACAAAACAAAGTGTCATTTTCCAAAGATTACATAAACTTTATGAGAATATTTAAGTCATTATGTATAATTGAATAATTTGCAGTAGGCAATACTTGGTCACAGCTCAGAAATCAAGTTTTTCTGGACACATGTTGTAACGGCCTTTTGTAATTGTCTACGTACGAGGAATGCATACCTCAACTTATTCCCGCTATATTTAAACATTCTGTATACACCTATTTACCTCATGCAATATATTTCATTTACTTCACTTAGCGAGAACAATTTTACGATCTGATTTCCTGTCGGCTGTTGATGAGCCGTCTTGAAAAATCTTGGCGACGATCTCGAGGCTAATATTATGCTGCAATAGAATGACAAAGAAGCGGTAGAGGCTGACAGCTGTAACATTCCCTTTGTTTACCATGAAGTGATGACGACAGTGCTCGAACAAGAACTAGATTTCTCATTATGCAACTTACTATGATTCACAGCTAAATACGTCTTCTCTGACATAGTACACACGTTAAACATGGCAGTAGAGAAGACAACTGACAATGTCCAATGTTACTTGCCGTAATTTTAAAGGGGATTGCTATACTGCATAAAGCGCAAACAGTCACAGCAGTATTAAAGTACAACTGATATCGTCACTGTAGGCAGTAAAATGTTAATGTGACAGTATTTCTCAGGGCGAGTGCACACTCACCAAGGCGGCCCGGGTTCGATCCCAGGCGACCGCAAGATTTGTAGTGGACAACAAGGCGCTGGGGCGGGTTTTCTCCGGGACCTCCGGTTTCCCCCGCCATCTCATTCCACCGGTGCTCCATCTTCACCTCATGTATCATCAGTGTCACCGCCTGCGGTGCCGTATGTAGTAAAAGCGGGCGTTAAACACACACACGCACGCACACAGGGCGAGTGCACATTGCAGTGAAGGTGTCTATTCCATTATGTAAACTACACTACAACATTAATGGCCGATTTCACCAACAGATGTTAAGTCTTAACACGAGTTTGCCAATGGTTATAACACAAATTGCATTTCACCAACAAGTGTTAGTTTAACACTCGTGTTAAATCTCTTGTTAAACTAACAAGCCATATTTCTGTTGTTAAGTGCTTAACAATTGTAAATAGCCAAGATGGTGGCGCAAACGCAGCTTTTGATGGCAGTTTGCTATATTTAATACCGTCTAAATGGCATTCGTAATAGAAGATGGCCTATGAGCAGAAATTATTTTGAAGAGCTATCAAAAGAGAATTTTCTACAGAGGTATAGACTGCCGAAACAAGTCACTACGAAGGTTACTGCGGAAGTACAAAAGAGGTTAGAACATGCATCGAAAGGAATATGGCGATCTCGCCTTTGCTTCAAGTATTAATAACCTTACGATTTTATAATTCACTGAATTATGTGGATAATATATTGTCCACCTCCTGTCTTGAAACGTTCAAGTCACTCGTCATTTCTCTCCTTCTTAGCATCTCGTTTTAAATTTACATAATACTGACAAAGTTGTTTCGTGCTACTAGTAGTAACATATGCATTTAAATTAAATTCGTTTCCAATCGTTTCCCAAGTGACATCTTTCTCTTTTAAACTCACCGCATCCATCCTCTTTATTTTCCACAATATCCTTATACATCGTCATTAACAATTCTTTCTCCATCGATAAGAAATTTGTCCCACGGCTTCTCTAAGATTTTGCTGACCCGCCATTTTTTCAGCTGTGTGCAGACGAAAATGAAGACCAAAGCGCATCTCTGTACGTTCAGAAAATAATACGACTCATCCATAGCCTTCTATAACTGTAATATTAACAAGTCTCTTGACGTTAACATGTGTTTGTTAACATTTTCAGAAAACAGGTTGGTGAAATGTAAGAAATTTAGCAGATTTGTTAGCGCTGTGACAATTGCTACGTTACATTTGTTAACGTCAATTTTAACATCTGATGGTGAAATCGAGCATAAAGATATATTATGAAGGTTACACTGGTATGAATGCACTTACTCTGTATGTTGAATTGGACTATACTCAGAGATGTCAATTGCACTTATTACCTATAAGCGTTCAAAGTTTTTTCATGGACTATGTAGATTGGATTCCAGTTCACTTTCATAAATACGACATACAATATCATAGAAATATTTAAAATCGTCTGTGAGGTAATATTTATTGTTAACTTCGCTTTGAAAAATATTAGCAGATGCTATGACATAAATTTATTAATCTTACATTGAAATTTGAATGAGAATATTCACACAAATTCGTCCAATGTCTGGCAATATGACTGCTCACAGGGAGGGAAATCAGGACTTTTTCAATCTGTTATATTATTTGTCGATCAATGACAACCAAATATGACTTACATCACTTATCACTAAATGAACGAAAACAGGCAACATTATTGTTTACATTCAATGATTGTTTGTTTACTTCTTTTTTATTCACGAAGCATTATATACTTGATACTACTTACCTAAAAAATATCCACCAATCAATTGCTTCTAGATAGTTTTCAATAGCCTGCACAACAAGACTAGGAACACCTAAACATTAATATTCGTCTTTGCAATATTTTAACCCTTAGAGTACTTTATTTGCTTAAAGGAACATTATAAATAAACATAATACATTAATGATGATACCTGTTCTATTTTTAAATAATAGGTTCGTATTATATGTGGTAAATAAATAGTCTTTCGCGCTACTTGGCCCATCAAAGTGGGCAATGGCTCTTTGCCAACGTATTGGGTTTATGTGTATATGCTACAGCTATACCTATGTAAAGTTTCGATTCTTGGCTACTCTGTTGGCAGTGTTTTAGTTTTCCAGTTCCGAATACCAGATGTTTCTAGAAGACGTTGCTGTTTACTCAAAAAATAAAGGGATGTTCATTATATACATGTTTTTGTCAGAATATACTAATTCAAACCTATTGACATTTTGTGGCAATATAATGCAATGCTTGTGCTTCATACACATTTTCCTCCCACAAAATTTCCATCCAACGTCTCGACATTGCATAAGATTGAAAGAATTGAGCGCATTCCTTTCCAGTAGGAACACATTCTTTTGTTTGACGTTATCCAACGAAACACATCGGACGATGAATGAAATAGGTGAAATTGTACTCAAATATATCCAGGGTCCATAGAGCTTAGCGTTACCCGAACATTGATCTTTCTGGATAAGGGAAACCTTAGTGAAAAGATACTTATACAGATAACTCGCCCTGACCGAGATTCAAAATTAGGATCTCTTGAATATAAGACTGACGCGCTACCCCCTACCCCAACGCAGATGTAGGCAAGTTGTATCATATGTGCATCAGCCACGCTGTTGTCATTTTCGAAACTAGATCAATTTTTCGAGATCAGAAGAGCTGAACAATCTGAGGATGCCAAATCTGGACTGTAGAGCAGATGGGGCAGAATATGTACAAGAGATGTATTTCTGTTTCCTCTACGTGCTACAGGTAAAATGTATTGGCCAAAGGCAAACTTACTATGAAGGGGATAGGGGCGGTTGTGTATGAAATACCCGGGTACGCAACTCAAGTGTTTAGAAAAACTTAACAAGGCATTAACGGATACCAAAGTATTAAATGGATTGGAGATCCAGTAATATGAAGAAGGATGGCTAAACGTAAATACGATGGAAAGCATGTTTTGCAGACTAATTATGTTCTTACCAATAACACAACCTAAAAAGGAGTAGCCTTAATTATGTTGAACAAAACAAGAAATAAGGCCAAGTGAACGAAAGATTGGCAAAGTGTTCGTATCGGTTTATATCAATGAAAGAATTGAGTATAATCAGACTGTGCCTGATTATGCAAGAGAAATCTGAAATGGTTGGTACTGAACAATGAAATTTCAGAGTATCCTAGAGTAAACTGGCGTGGGTAATGTTTGGAAGGAGAGGGAAGGTTTTCTGAGGATACTTCTGAAAAGAGACCAAAGAACGAATTAAAGATACCTATAACTAATAATTTTGGCAGTATTAGGGATAAAGGAACCTTACTGATATAGGGGAAATAAAAAGATATACTGAATATATATATAAAATATATATATATATATAAAATATATATACTAAATATATATACTAAATTATTACGTTAGTAATAGTAGTTAGTAATTTGTAATAGTAATTATATATAAATATTCAAATATATATAAATATATATAAATATATATAAATATATAAATATATAAATATATATAAATTCAAATAGTAATTTGTAATAGTAATAGTTAGTAATTTGAAACAAATCTACTAACATAAGGTTTGTGCTTTTAAGCACAGTTAAAACTCATCGGTCTGCGCCATGTTGGAAACCGCGATCATGAGATCAATAGGCCAAGGCCTAATAAACATTAAGAGATAGAAAACAAAATCGTAGTGTTCATGCAGATCTCTTTAAATCACACAATTTTCTTCAAATAACCTTTTTATTACATATGACATATCCGAGACAGAAGTATCTGTAGGCAAGCCTCTGTTTATGAAACAGACCAGAGATACATATTTTTACAGACAATTATATTTCTTTTTTCTTTTATACAATCTGTCTATAATTCCACACTAATTAATCTAAAGAATGCCTTCTGCCCTTAAAAAGGATATCTTCAGCTAACAATCCATGTTCCTCCTGTCACACGTGGCTCTATGCAGTTTCTGAATACATACTTGCCTCACAATAAGTCATTTGGGGTATTACTGCTCCTTCCGAAATAAAGTGTGCTTTCTTACCGAATATCACCAGTATAAATCTTTTGTATGATCATGAACCTATAACTCGAACATGTCACTCCGCAAATTTTGTTGAGAGGCAAATCTTGACCTCTCCATCAGCTGCATCTCTGTCGGATATGTTCAAACAACTGCATCTTCTTAGCTAACCTTTTTAAATTTATAGTTCTTGCACTTTTTCAACTAACCATTTCGTGATAGGTTCTGTCTTTGAGGCTCCAAACACTTTGCTTCCTAGTTTAATTCCAATCTCTTAGGCTATTGATTGAAATGTACCCGCGTTTTAAAAATTCCGAAATAGAGACACTTTTTCTCTATTTATCTCAGCCATCTCTCTCTTTTCCTATCACGGACAATTATCTTAAAAACGCACAAAGCGTTGGCAACCTCTACTATAAAACGAAAGAATTAGCAGTGACGCACTGTCGTAAAACTGTTATAAGTCTGAGACATGACATTTCATATTCACCAAACCTGGCTAAGATAGTTGCTTTTGCACATGTTAAAAAATTCTGCTATAAAACATACTTTTATTCTTACTTATCTTAAAATTTTGAACATATGTATACATGTTGTTTATTTAGTATAGTCACTGATTAGAACTACTAATGGTTATTGGTTTGTTTATAATTAATATTGGCAGGATAGCTTAAAGTTACGGCCTCAGTATCAGTTAATAACGATTCAATTTCTTCAAATATGTTCTTATTTCTTTAGAAACGCTTTCGAAAAGTTATGTCTTGCGAATGCATGGACAGAGTACGGAATTTTAAGGCCAGAATACAGGTTAAAGTTCTTAATTATTTGACTATTACTATGCATTTTATACTGCAATTATTTCTGAAACAGCTTAGATCAATTAAAATGGGTGCCCGCCTCGGTAGCGTGGTGGTAGCGTGTCTGCCTCACGTTCAAGAGGTTCCGAGTTCGAATCTCGGTCAGGGTGAGTTACCTGGATAAGGCTTTTCCGGGGATTTTCCTAAAAGACGAATATCGGGTAACTCTAAGCTCTATGGACCCTGGGCTCATGTGAGCATCACTTCACCCATTCCATTCATTTTTTTAATGTTACGTCCTCCAACGTTAAGTCATATCGGACGATGAATGGAATGGGTGAAATGATGCTCAAATGATCCCAGGGTCCATAGAGCTTAGAGTTACCCGACATTCGTCTTTCAGGATAAGGGAAAATCCCGGAAAAACCTTATCCACGTAACTCACCATGACCGAGATTCAAACTCGGGACCTCTTGAACGTGAGACAGACTCGCTAACACCACGCTACCGAGGCGGGCATTCCATTCATCGTCCGATATGACTTAACGTCGGAGGAGGTAAATTACAAAAAATAAATAAATAAAATGAAGTAGACAGAAACGCAAGCAAGTTTTCGTAGGGATAGGTTGTCTACTCTCTATGAAACGACAGAAGGTAGAGAAATTCATGTATAAGTAACTTATCAGATTTTCCTTTGTTAAGCTTAGTTCAGTGGATCTGTTCATGATTACCTATGTGTCTCTCCAGCAAACATTTTATATTTTGGCCAAATTCCGCCCCACTTTCAAAACGGAGTAAAGCAAGGCTTTACATCAATCAGGCAGGTTTACTCATGTAACATAAATCCGGATCAGCAGCTTCATGGAGGGAATTCATCACGCTAGGTAACACTTTTTGCAAATTTCCGACACAAATAACACAAAGAAATGAGAATTCATCAGATTATTCCTGAATGTACATTACTAGCTTCTTTGATCTCTTTCTGAAGTCAAGCGCGTGGCATACAACCTCAGACGGCATAGAACGAGATGCGAAGTATTCTTAGAAACCGCATAATTGCATATGTTTTATTGCCGCTTGACTTTATGGTCCAGCTTACTTGGGTTTTCCACGAAGGAAACTAAATTTAGAACGCCTTACAGAAAATACGTCAAAAATCTACACTATCGAGCACAAAGCTCTAGTCAGCAAAGAGGAAACAGAGCCGGGAGAGAAGAAAATCATATCTTCCCATTTCATCACATCTCTTCATATACTAAATTAATTATTGAACGCAAAAAGTATTTATTATTGTGCTGCTCAGATCGTTACCATGGCTTTATCTTTGTTACTATAAGCCTCTCAAATAGCACACTGATTACTCCTCGTGAACATAACATTCAACTGTCATTTGTGAATCCTACGCATTCCATTGTCTGAAGTGATGCGTTCATTGATACTTAGCACAGGTCCACGAAGAGCGGTAGTTCCTCTCTCACTCTTTCGAAAATAATCAGTGCGTTATCTGAGAGGTTTCGATTAACAAAGATAAAACCATGGTAACGTTTTGAGCAGCAGGATAATACGCGAGTCTATAATGTGTTTCAAATAGGAAGGGTTCTGGAGTCCAGCTAATCAGATGCCGTATCACACTTAGCGTTGCCAGCTTGTTACCCCACTCCTTTTATATTTTCCTCTCTCTCGCACACTCATACAACATGCAGCTCTGCTTGACGCAGACGTAAGGGTAAGCAAATTATATTTTACAAACTTTTACAATGATGCAGTTGCCAAAATCAAAATTGGAAAAAGCATTTTCGCAAATTATGTATATTTTTAAATACTATAATTATAGTTTATGAATTACCGGTTTTTCTATTCCAATGGAACTGCCAGTGGCTCATCCATATCGCTGTCAATGTCACTTCCGTCAAGAGACAATTCTTCATTGTCACTGTCTTCATCGTCTGAGTCTTGCAAATTTATGATTACAGGTTCCAAAATATCGTCACGTGCTATTTCTTTCTTAAAATCGTCTTCTTGAAGGTTTTCCAGTCCTGTTGTGTTACCTTATCAATTTCTTCGTGAACAAGTCGTTCAACGTCCGTCAGTTTAAAAGTATTATTTCTGTTTGCAACCACTCTTTTTATTTGAGCCCACACCAACTCAATCAGATTATATTGGCAGTGGTAAGGTGGGAGGCATATTATTACCTCGTGTCCCATTCCAATTGCAAGTTGATCCAGCTGATACACTTTTTCCGTGTTTTTAAACGGAAGTACTCTTTACAATAACTCATCTTTAGTTTCTGTTTCCGAAAAATGTTTGAAGAACTTGTACACCTTAAAAATAGTACTTCGAGCCTAACTTCACAATACCTCCCTTTTTGACTCGCCACTAAATTAATCGCAAGAAGCCATTGCACTATTTAACTTTTACTCTATGTGTAAAGAACAACTGAATGATATGATCTGAACTCTCAAGGGTAAATAAACACTTCTTATCCAGCATTCATTTATAAACATAAGCATACAGCATTGCACAGGCTAACAGGAAATGAAGTGCTTGCTCTTTCTGGAATTTAACACCTTGACTTATTCACAGTAATTCTTTCATCTGGTCATGTCAGTAGTTTAAATTTCAGTTATGAGTAATTAAAAGTATATGTACATACATACACACCAACCACTTTGAACTCTCTAGAGTAAATAGAGATTACGAACCATTCATAAACAAAGATATAATGTCACCAGACTCGTTCTGCCAGGGCAGCAGGAAATTTATTGTTTCCTCTCGCTCGAATTGGCTTATTCAAAGTAATTCTTTTATCACGTCATGTCAAACATTTTCGTTTCAGTTCTGAGTAATTACAAATATACGTACACGCATACATGTCAACTAATAATGATATTCATACAGTACTTACGTCGCGATTTATTGTTATAATACAGGCAATAGTGGTTTATTTATTTGTATTAGAAAAACTATTTGAGCTAAAAATATGGGGTTTTCATGGTTATGTTAGATACATTACTCTCTACCTTACACATGGATTCAGTTTTGGCAAAATCTGAATTTTTGTCTTAGCACGAATAGTATTTCATACAGATTGATTAGGTTAGCGCTCCTCACACACCACTTAGCGGGAATGCAATACGACAACACCGCAGGACTCCGATTGGTAGCTCACCTAGTAGCGCTCAAGGACAAACACCTTCCCATTTGAAACACATAATAAGATAGTTATTTGTGTAGCAGTCGTTTTATGCGACTCTAGAGTTATAAATATGTCTTAAAATCCAAAATCAAGTATTTAAATTTCCCTTTATTTTCTTGTTAGCGCAATAATGAATTACAACTTCATAGCGAGGGAAATACAATGTATAGTGTTTAACGACGACTTTTGCTGCATGCAGCACTGCAGGTGGTAACAGTGATGATGCATGAAATGAAGATGGAGCACAGGTGGAATGAGATGGTGGGGAAACCGGAGATCCCGGAGAAAACCCACCCCAGCGCTTCGTTGTCATAGCGAGAGAGATGGATTGATGAGTGGATGAATAACGGACAAATGGATAGATTGAGAGAGAGAAAGCAGCGTGCTTAACTGTTTACAGTGCTACACGTGTTTTGTTTGTTGGCTTATTAATAGGGAACGGATTTACATATTTTTCTGTAATTAAATATTTTGCACAATTTCGTTATTAGTACATAGTTTATGCATTTTACCATATTCTATGCATTTTGGGTGTGGCAAACAATATGACTTTGTTTATAAGAAGAGAAACCTTCTGCTTATCCTATAAACTTAGATTAGATTACGTGCTCCCTACAATACAAACATTAACCGAAACTTGCAGGAAAGAGATTTCGATGTCAGAGTATTGCAAAATGTACTCGAACTCAACACGACTAATATAGGTTGCGCATCAGTTCTTGACGAATGACCTTCAGCGGAAATCCAGTGAGCTGACCTACCCTTAATAAACAAGTAAGCAAATAGTTTGTGTTAGGATAACAAACAGTTCTTCTTTCCACTGAACCTTTTCGAGTTATTCCTGTTCCTTCAGTTCAGAATTGCCAGGTATTGCTTAAACTATGTGTTGAGTGATTCGTGTATACACCGAAATGTCAAAGGTAAAAGATAGTGTTAATTTTCGGTTGCAGCAGTACGTTAGAGAATTTTCAGATACATTCAAAACAGATGGCAAAGTTCTGTATTGTCAGCTTTGTGGAAAGTCTATAACAGGCCATCAACGCTCCCATGAAACACATCATTTTTGCGGTGGCTGCTTCACGTTCTTCTACGAAGCAGGTGTTTTTAAGTGAAGATATTTCTAATGTACAATGTAGAGAAGGTATGTGTTTTACATTGTAACTCCAAATAATTTCCAGCAATTGACATGTGACATCAAGACTCCATCACAGGTGAGTTATCCAAACAGTTACTTTTTATTACAAATGTTTCTAATATATAAAATGTAAGAAAATATATTTTTTGTTTTAGTTATAATTTTTATCCATTTAGCAAATTCTTTCTTGTTTTTTAACGCTTGAAAAATAAATAAAGGTAACTTTTTAGCACCTAAAAGTACGTTCGATACTTATTAAGTATATGCATAAAGTAATAATTCGGTTCAAGTGGAAAGCATCAAATTGGAATTAATGAAGGAAACTGAAGAGGATGTAGTACAACAAATTCCACAGAGGTCTAAAACAGGGCCGGGAAGGAAGGCACTATAAGTGTGAATTTACCCTCCCTCTTGTCTCTACTACTTTAAACAAACAGATACACACAGCAGGCTAAACCGGCTGATTTTCTTTATACAGTCTGATTTTTAAAAGAAGATACGTGAAGGTCATCAAGCAAGGGACGCGAAGGGTAAGAGGGGAAGGTCGTTGCTATGGTACAAATGTTGTCAGATTAGTTACACTGGTGAATCATATACTTCTCAAGTCGGTTATCGCTAGTTTTGCACTGGAAACAAGAGTTGGCTTGAGTGTTCAGTTGCGTGGTGTATTGTTAGCCTACTTTATGAAAACAAAATTACAGTACGTTGTTATGGAAGCAAGACGTAGTGGCAGTAGGATTAGAGGCAGATGGAGGATTCATGGCCTGAGGCAAAGATCAGCTTACAGGTGGGGTTTTACATTGCATGTCAAGCTAAAGAATTTGTCTGTCCTCTTAAGGAATTCCTTAAACAGGAAGACGAGAGTTTACTCCTTATAAATGAACAGCTTGTTCCTTTCAACCAAAAGCGACGGCTCCATGTCAGTAGATATGCTAGCACGTAAAATAATTCCTAAGGGCCAAAATTCTGGCATGTCGGCGGCGTTTATATGAACATCGCAATTGACAAATTCGTTTATAAATAGTATACTGCGACACC